>OY992876.1:189516489-189533989 GCA_963921405.1 Cepaea hortensis
TCTTAAATGTTGCGTCTACCTCAGAAGATGTCCTTGAGTATTGATACTGACAGTTCCAGTGGCCAGTTGGTCACCCAAGCCTCTGCTTCTTCCCCTATCACGATCCTTTCTGTTAGGGCCGTATTGATTTCTTGATTTCATCATGTAGTCATTGTTTTTAGTTTGTTCGTTTAACAGACGAACATTCGATAGGCAATATCCTGTCTGCCATGCTCAGTTTTAGCATTTGCTTTGAGATGCCTTGAAAATCGGCCAATCTATCTTTTCATTACCAAGTATACTTTCATGGTCTTGACATTGCAGCCAGTTCTATTGCGTATATCGTTGACTCAGTGTGTTAATCACTCATGGCGATAATACGTACATTCACACTTTACAAGAATTAACTGAAAGCCAGCTATGATATCTGTCTTTTTAATCCAGTCACAGAAAGCCATGGCAGACCTCTTCAGTTCTCTTGTTAAATGTCGTGTTTGAATGCTGACACAGACTGTCTTCACTTCCCATGCCAATTCCAGGTATCCACTTTAGGCCGGTCGACCAATGAACACAGTTCACATTTTTAAAATCCACCTCGAATGACCACCTTGATTTGGATGTTTTATAAAATGGCATGGCTATCGGATGTTCAGAAAGCAACGGCAAACTACTGAACGTAATCTTGCAAAGAGATCACAAACAGCCAAAAACGCTGGGGTTGACTGCGACGTCCTGTAAAAGATATGCAATTTACATTGAAGGGGTTTTGAATACATGAGAACCGAGCCGGCGGACAAGTGTCGTGCTAGCCACAGCTCTAAAGTGGCTCCTAACTCCGCACTCCTGCCAAGGGTTACATTAGCTCCATGTCTTTTACATAACGTTGAAATAAATCCCAGCATCTATTGGCTGTTTTAATTTTCTAAGCAATTTCTATCAACATCATGTTGCAGGATCGTTGAAGAACGTCGCTCTCACCACAGCATGTGTAAAAGCAACACGATCAATTATTATTTGCACTTTTACGTTAATTAATTTTGCATTGCTTTCCTAACAACCGACGCCCATACCTTTGTGAAAATCATCACAAAGCGATCTTCTTCCTAAAGAGTTACTTCTAACTTCGAACCCGATATGTCGGTGTTGAGAAACTACATTCACTGCCCTTAAGTCACAGACGCTTGCAGCTTATGGTTAACTGAGAGTTAATCCATTTTTAAATTATTTGGGCAGGGGAAGTAGTTCATATAATTCGTCAACGTCTTTAGTCAAATTAGTTCATTCCCTTTATTAGTCAAGCACTTTTTAAAGGAAACTATGGTTCCAATGGCTGTTGGGGGTTAATGATTACAAGCCAGATGTCTCGGGCGGTCTAATGGGCATGATGCGAAATATATGAATTACAATGTCTCATAGTGCACGTGCACATTAACTTCATCTGGTGGACTCTGTGCTCCCGATAATCTAGCTGACAATAAGAGTTCAAATACCTAGCGAGAAACTAGATGGGACAACATACAAGGTCCCTTGATATATATTACACCAAACAAATGGGACAGAAATGGGCTCAGTCTATCACTGAATGTTTGCTAACGTTCTTGCTAATGAGCCAGATCGTAGTGGAGGTCACGGCATCTCATAATCCACTCTTTGCTCGGTGAATAAGTACAATGCTGAATATTTCCGGCGACAGTGCTCATTTGAGCTCCACCAGGCAGGTGTAGAGCCAGGCTCCGGAACCTTAACAAGACCCACTCTTATCTAGAGGATGACCATCGAGTCCGTCGCGTAGAGTCAGGATATAGCGGTGGCGGGAAACAAACTAATAAAAGCAAGACACGGGGAGAAAACCACTATCCACTAAGAATAATGCTCTGGGTCAGTTAGTTGCTTATCCTTTATGGACCGAACCCGTAACCACTTCGCCACGGAGCTGGCCGGACCGTGGGCGTCCTGGTCGTGAAGGTATAGTGGTTAGTACTTCGCGTTGTGGTCGTGACAACCTAGGTTCGAATCCTGGTCACGGCACAGTCTGTGGTGTATCGCATTGCCAAGCTCTGGGTTGCAGAAGGAGCAAATAGCAAGTACGTTGAGCACGACAAAGTGTTTCACAAGAAGCAAGTCGGTGTCTGTTGTATCCAAGAGACTCATTTGAAAGTATATACTTGTAAAATACAAAATTATCTGTGCCTTAGATCCACATGTTTTTGACAGGATAAAAGTAAATTGAAATGCAAGAAAAACGCGCATGTGAGAAAGGCATGCATGCTGTTCTAGCTATGAAAAGACAAGAGGGAAATACAATGTTTTGAACTATACTTGTATACTTGTATCCCCTACCGAATTTATGAATCTCTTTTTGATATAGGTACCAGCCACAAAGGGAAGAGCAGTAGTGCACAAACTAGCAGGTTTGTCACGAAGCCCTTTGATGATGTGTTCCAAAGTGCACACCGGCTTGGACAAAGGGGTGAAGATAATAACACTATACTAGATGTTCACTTAGCATTACTTCAAGAGATGATCTTATTTTCAACTCCAGAACGTAGCGACAAGCAACTTCCTTTCCCCACCCGAACTATTTGAGGGGCTACAGGTTGAGGATTATGGTTGTATAGTTTATAATTACTGCTTCAGCCTCTAGCTTGAGCACACCTGGTATGGGAGGTATGAATTTGAACACAATGAGGAAGCGACAAAGAATAAAACAGTACTCCATCCCTGATCCTGATGATCCTGACAACAGATAATGTCGTCAACATCGTTCGTTGTCTTGAATGGCTGTGTGAGGTGCACCTAGTCGTGAACTTCCCAACCGACGCAAGTTAGGGAGGCATGCATTTCGAGAATGTGACAGCAGCGTGAAGCCGGGGTCTCGTTTTGAGCGGCCGAAAGAAAGCTTTTTGTACGAAAGTTTGACCAGGTCTCGAGAAGACTCTCTCTATTTCTCTCTCTCTCTCTCTCTCTCTCTCTCTCTCTCTCTCTCTCTCTCTCTCTCTATTTCTCGCTCTCTCTCTCTCTCAATCTCTGTCTGTCTGTCTGTCTGTCTGTCTGTCTGTATGTCTGTCTGTCTGTCTGTCTGCCTCTCTCTCTCTCTCTCTCTCTCTCTCTCTCTCTCTCTCTCTCTCTCTCTCTCTCGATGAATAGTGGGCCTGCAGTCAGTAAGCTGACATAGCTTTCCGGTCAGTCCTACCTGGGTTAGCTTGGAAGCTCGTATGTAAGCGTCCAGTGGTTTTTGCATGTATCACTTGGTACCGAGGGAGCGCGCTGAGCGATTGCTAATCTTGACCTGCATTTGCGTGAATAGTCCGTCTGTGCGATAGATATCTGGTTGATCCTGTCAGTAGTCATATGTTTGTCTCAAAGATTAAACCATACATGCCTAAGTTCACACTGTCTCACGATGAAACTGCGACTGGCTCAGAAATCATTCGAGGCTCCTTAGATGACAAGATCCTACTTGGATAACTTTGCAATTCTAGAGCTAATACAAACTTACCAACTCCAACCCTTGCGGAAAGAGCGCTTATATTAGTTCAAAATCAATCGTCGCTGTCCTTCACGGGTGTAGCGAAACGCCAGTGGCCCATGTCCTTATGCATTCTTTTATTTTTGGTAAACAGGGGGAAACGGCTTTCGGAAACTCTCAGTTCTCTTGTTTGCTCAAATCTCCATGAAAGATGGTTCTTTGGGTTATCTTCATACCACAATCTTTACATGGAGCGAGTATATATTGTCTTTCCTTTCGGGTAGACCCGATGGAGCGCCTTGCGTTAAATGTGCACTGGTGCAGCTGCTGGTCAATTGATGGCCGTGCCAACACCTACCGTTTGATAGTTGCAGCATGTCAACTAATTTAAAGATTACGACAGAGATGCAACATACTACTGAAGTAGTGGAAAGGTAAACTTGAGTTTTAGTTGGTTCAGGCAAAGCTTGGCCTATAAATATCTATTGTCTTAACGACTGAGAGGATATGGCAAAACAGCAGTCTTGCCATGTTGGGAGGGGGTGACCGTTAGCCGATCTGGCTACGCGTCTTGATCTTGGCATGGCTAGGGAACACATCTGAAGAATAAGTAGTTACCAAATGATATCGCTTGTTCTTGGCAGCTGATAGACGAGTGATATCTTGATTCCTACGGCTTGCCGTTACTTAGTAGCATCTCTCTTTTAAATATAGGCACATTAGATAGCTACGGGGATGGGGTCCACCAATCTATAATCTATCTTCTTGAGCCAGGGGATGCTAGCCACAGGACTATCTCTTTCGTCTGTCACTCGATAGGATGATGTCGGGAGGATAATGGACTCCTCTATCTCACTGAGAGAACCTGATCTTATCTACACTATGGCTTGTGCAGGACAATGCCGGTACATTGGGGCGACAGCTCAGTTGAGAGCGGCGGCCGGGAGGGGTAGTATCTTCTTTGAATGGGGAACTACACGGTGTGCCATATAACCCCACTTAACGGGGAGAACCACACAGATTACTAGGCGCACCACACCACAAGATCTTGGTTGCGAGAAAGGCATGGTTTGCAAGTGAGAGGAAAGCATGGAAATGAATGTGCCCAATAATAATAAAGGCTTGGTATGAGTGTGGAATGTGTGTCTTGTAGACCAAACGTTCCTAGGGTGGACAACCTGACATCAACCAGCTGGAGGTCGACTCAAGCCCGGACGTAGCCAATCCAGGGGCTACCTGACAGGTCAGGCCCATATATTCGGGTATGGTATATACTGCATTGGGTCAAGCTCCTATATGTCAAATATATTAACTGAGACCCTATTGGTCCTCAGGATTGTGTGATGCATGAGTCCGCCCAGTCGCTCAATATTGTTTGTCATCTCCAGGGTCCTCTTTTGTTGGACGTGACCAAATCGGACAGTATCCACACAGCTTCTATGCTAGAGCCAAATACGTCTGATGAAGCCAGATCAATGTATAAGCCATCCCACACATGGTGTGACTAACTCTGAGAGAGAGGCAAGGTGCATATCTTGAGGAAATGACAATTTGCAGTGAAGGCGCATCTCGGGTCCTTTCAGTGACCTAGGCCAGAGAGCATTTGATTTCAAGGCGGAGTCTACACCTGATTATCATGCATTCCCATTTTGTACGGGACTTTGAAAGATGCCTATCTATGTTAAGTCCATGAACAATTCCTCAACAACCAGTGGATTTGATTCTACAGAAGCCTGTTGAATTTACACCCAAGTACCGGGAAGGAAGGAGCTTCTGGCACAAGTGGTGAGATGTATGTGGACAGATCGGACAATATATGAAGCTGGGTCTGTGACTATGGCAACCTGAGGCTCTGTGCCTGAACGTTATCTGTGTCGTGTCTGTTTAGAACTATCTGTTTTATCTGCCTTAATGTTTTCCTGTGCTGTTCTTTATTGATTTAATAAATCAAGTTTTAGTTTATTCCAACGATCACTGTTATATATATGGATCAGCCAGAAGAACACGGCAGGAAATAGGCCCTTAGGTCGAAAGAAAGAGTGACAGTGAGTCCGGGGAAAACGGAGGAGGGTTGGCAGGTAAAGACCTATCCCAGCCAGGGCTATATAAAGAGAATAATTTTGAAACATTGTGACAGGGCTATTTGGGACCCTCCACGTAGCTTGTTACAATTTCTGGGGGCACGTCGCGGGATATTTGAAATCCTGGTGGAGTTCTGGCTGATTTAGTGATAGGGGACAGATATTCTTGTCTACTATCAATAGGTTCTGCCTACCGTGCCTGGCTATTGTCTGTACTCTGCCTGACACAGACTGACCGACATATGACGTGTTGTGGTCGTATAAACTATCCAATTGTTATTTGATCGATAAAGTTTTGATATAGAATTGTATACATTTCCCTCTGAGTTTAAGATGGCATCAACTGGGTTTAATGTCGCTGACGTACAGGCTACAGGGCGTGAGATGGGCTATGATGGAGCGGAGTTACAGAAATATGTGCAGGAAGTGGAAAGAGACTTCAGACAGGCTGTGCGCGAAGCCAAGAAAATTGAGGCGGAGACTAGGAAGATGGATGCCGAGCAGGCAGTCAGAGACCATGAGTTTCGTATGAGGGAGTTGGAGCTGAAAGCTAAAACGGCCAAGGAAAGCGAGGGTGCAGTTGGAGGCGCAGTTCTCCCTGACTCAACAACTTCTAGTGGCGGTCCATACCAGGCAATGAAGTTCCCATTACTCCCGTTCGATGAACACAAAGAGAAGATCGACCAGTATCTTCAAAAATTCCAGTCGATGGCTTTGGCTATGGGGCTGGAACGTGGGAAATGGAACTTGAAAATCTCGCAGGGCCTGAGGGGGACCGCGTACGAGGTCTACTCAAGGTTGCCACCTGGTATGGAGAATGACTATGAGGCTCTGGAAAAAGCATTATTGAAAAGGTTCCAGATGACAGCCCATACATACCGACAGCAGTTCAGAAAGTCGAAGAGAGAGCCAGGAGAGATGTTCGCAGCCTACAGTGTCAGACTGAAGTCTTACCTTTTGAAGTGGATGTCATTAGCTGGATTTGCTAACGACTATGAAAGTTTGGAAGAATTAGTGGTCGTGGACCAACTGAAGAGGATGATGCCTAGGCCATTGCAAACCTTCTTGCTTGAAAATGGGGCAGAAAGGTTAGACATAGTCAACACATTGGCGGAAAGGTATGTGCTAGCTCATGTGGATAATGGGGAATTGTCACAACCCAATCCCCGACCACCAGACACCTGGTCTGGAAAGAAGAAGAACCCTAAAACAGCTCACCCCAAGAAGGAGGATCCTTTCGAGAAAGTTCCTATTAAGAAACCCTCTGGTAAGAGTCCACCTGGATCTCCTAAAAGAAAGTGGAGTGAAAAGTGGTGCGCCTATTGCAAATCTCCCACACACAATACGGTTGATTGCCGGCGTAAACAGAAAGACTCTCACTATGCTGCTTGTCTTGTAGAAACCGGGGAAGGGTCTCACAAGGAAGTAGAAGGGAGGGATCTTGGGAACAATGATTCAGAAAAACCACCAGTAGTAGAAACGGTACTTGTGAACGGACAACCAGTTGAGTGTCTCTATGACACCGGTCTGCAGTTTGAGGCTGTAATTTCATCACACTTAGTGAGCCCGGAGCAGCTAACCGGAGAATCTATTGAGATTCAAACGGCGACAAAGAGTGCGGTAGCGATGTCTCTTCCAATTGCGAAGGTAGACATCAAATCTAAATATGTTACCGGCACTATACAGGCAGCCGTTCTGCTAGATCCTATCTTCCCAATGATCTTGGGTTGTCGCTACGTCTTTCTAGGGATTCCAACCGAACCCATGTACGTAGGGGCGATGCAAACCAGATCTCAATCGGAGGATGAGCAGACGCCGGCCTTGATCGTGAATCCCTTGCCTGGGGAGTTACGAGCTGCTCAAAGCCAGGATGCTACTTTGCAACCTTGCTTCAACCAGTTGCCCAAAAGTTCTGACCCACCAAGACGGGGTCAGTATTATATGAAGAATCGGTTACTGTACCGGAGAGCCGGAGTGGAGGATCGCCAGCATGGACAGCTGGTAGTTCCTAAGGCTTATCGGGAACAGCTTCTTCATATGGGACACACCATTTCTTTCAGTGGACATATGGGTGTCGGGGCAACTCTCCAGCGCATTTCCTGCCATTACTACTGGCCAGGGATGACTTGAGACGTGCGTAGGTACGTCAAGTCGTGCCCAGAGTGCCAGCGTGTGGCACCAAAACACTGGACAGCTCCGGTAGTCCTGGGAGACATGCCCATTATGAACTCTCCTTTCGAGAGAGTTGCCATCGATCTTGTTGGTCCTCTTCCTCGGACTAGGAAGAGGAATAAGTACATTCTCACGATGGTGGATTGCTGTTCCATGTGGGGCGAGGCGATACCGTTGGCCACAATCGACTCTAAGCGAGTGGCTGATGCACTGATGGAGACCTTTACTAGGTTGGGATTTCCCAACCAGATCCTAACGGACAATGGGTCTCAGTTCTGTGGTAAGCTGATGGAAGAAGTCTTTCGTATCTTCCAGACTAACCACATTCACACAAGCCCGTACCACCCTCAGTCTAATGGGCAAGTAGAGAGGTTTAATGGTACCTTGATGACCATGCTTCGGAAGTTGGCTCAAGAGAAACCAGACAGATGGGATGAGTATATCTCAGCCGCCTTGTTCGCCTATCGGGAGGTTCCCCATGGGTCGACCGGGTTGCCACCAGCCACTCTACTATTCGGGAGGCCAATCAAGGGTCCCTTAGAAGCCTTATTGAGATGTTGGACAGAGGAAGAAACTTCTGAAGAAGTTGTATCCTCATATAAATACGTCGAAGAGTTAAAGAAGAAACTCCAGACGGGTTGGGCTTTGGCAGCTCAGAATCTGAGAGCGGCCAGGAAGAGACACGCGGCCTACTACAATAGAAGGACGAAAGATAGGTCTCTTAAGGTGGGGGATCGGGTTCTGTTGTTACTTCCAGTAGGTTCCAATAAACTCGAGATTGGTTGGCATGGGCCTTTCCCGGTGGAAAGGGTTGTGTCCCGTACCAATTATGCTATACGGATCAGGGGGAAATCTAAAATCTTTCACATTAACCTCTTAAAAAAATATGAGGAACGATCCGATGGTACTTCTCTCCCACTCATGACTATGGCGGTCGCGATGGAAACTGAATCGGGCGAAGACGCGGATAGGGAGTATCCTTTACAACCTGGGGAAACCTATAAGGATGTACATATAAATCCTGATCTGTCGACTGAAGAAACAGAACTGGTCATCCGTTTGTTGGAGTCCCATCAACAGATTCTTACCGATCGTCCAGGGCGGACAGGGTTGGTCGAGTTTGATATGACTCTGACTACCCAAGACCCCATTCGCCAAAAAATATATCCAGTGCCCTTTTCGAAAGAGAAGGCCCTGGAAGCAGAAATCCAGAAGCTTCTGGATGATGACATCATTACTCCTTCGACTTCTCCTTATAATGCCGGGGTTGTCTTGTTGAGGAAGCCAAGTGGGGAGCACCGCTTATGTATTGATTACAGGCATTTAAACAATTGTACGACATTCCAAGTTGAGCCGTTACCAAACACAAATCAACTATTTGTCAGATTAAATAGGGCAAAGTACTTCTCAAAAATTGATCTAAGTCGGGGATATTATCAGATCCCTGTGAAGCCTGAGGTTCGACCCATGCTCGCTTTCAGTACTCCGAGCGGCCATTATGAATTTAAGGTGATGCCTTTTGGGCTGAGCAATGCGCCCAGTGTGTTCACTCGCATGATGAGAATGTTATTAGACCCTTTAAAGGATCCCTCTGTGGTCTCGTTTATGGATGATATTCTCATCGCGTCTGACAATCTGAGTGATCACCTGAAATCCTTGGGACAGATCTTCAAAAGGTTAAAAGAGGAAGGGTTAACCGCCCGTCCAGCCAAATGCATGATTGGCTATCAATCCTTGGAATTTCTGGGACATACTATTACCCCAGGGGGACTGGTACCGGAAGAAAAGAATATTGAAAAGGTCCGTCTCGCACCCCGTCCTAGATCCAAAAAAGATGTTAGGTCTTTCTTGTCTCTGTGTGGGTTTTACCAGAAATGTATTCCAAAGTTCAACGAAATTGTGGCGCCGTTAACCGAGACTCTGAAGAAAGGATCGCCAGATCTTATAATCTGGACCCCGAGCTGTGAAGAAGCTTATGGGAAGCTGAAACAGGCGTTGGTGGATAGGCCAGTCCTGCAACTCCCAGATTTGGAGAAAACGTTTGTTCTGAGAACCGACGCGAGTAACATAGGGATTGGGGCAACTTTGTTGCAGGAAGGGCGAGATGATGCTTCGGTGCTATGTCCGGTGGCATATGCCAGTCGAAAACTGTTACCCGCCGAACAGAATTACTCCACCGTCGAACGGGAATGTCTAGCTCTAGTGTGGGCGGTACAGAAATTTCAACCTTATCTGTATGGAGTCCATTTCAAAGTGCAATCCGACCATCAACCTCTGACGTTCTTGGCCACTTCTAAGAAACTGAACGCGAGGTTAATGAGATGGTCATTGCTCCTACAACCGTATCAGTTCACGGTCGAATACATCCCCGGAAGGGAGAATGTGGGAGCAGATTTCCTATCACGGCATCCTATGGTTGAATGTGAGGGTGGGGTCATTCGAACAGAACCACTGACAGTAGAAAGTTCGTAGGGTTCGACTTTCTTAAGAGGGGGCCTATGTAGCGAAACGCCAGTGGCCCATGTCCTTATGCATTCTTTTATTTTTGGTAAACAGGGGGAAACGGCTTTCGGAAACTCTCAGTTCTCTTGTTTGCTCAAATCTCCATGAAAGATGGTTCTTTGGGTTATCTTCATACCACAATCTTTACATGGAGCGAGTATATCTTGTCTTTCCTTTCGGGTAGACCCGATGGAGCGCCTTGCGTTAAATGTGCACTGGTGCAGCTGCTGGTCAATTGATGGCCGTGCCAACACCTACCGTTTGATAGTTGCAGCATGTCAACTAATTTAAAGATTACGACAGAGATGCAACATACTACTGAAGTAGTGGAAAGGTAAACTTGAGTTTTAGTTGGTTCAGGCAAAGCTTGGCCTATAAATATCTATTGTCTTAACGACTGAGAGGATATGGCAAAACAGCAGTTTTGCCATGTTGGGAGGGGGTGACCGTTAGCCGATCTGGCTACGCGTCTTGATCTTGGCATGGCTAGGGAACACATCTGAAGAATAAGTAGTTACCAAATGATATCGCTTGTTCTTGGCAGCTGATAGACGAGTGATATCTTGATTCCTACGGCTTGCCGTTACTTAGTAGCATCTCTCTTTTAAATATAGGCACATTAGATAGCTACGGGGATGGAATCCACCAATCTATAATCTATCTTCTTGAGCCAGGGGATGCTAGCCACAGGACTATCTCTTTCGTCTGTCACTCGATAGGATGATGTCGGGAGGATAATGGACTCCTCTATCTCACTGAGAGAACCTGATCTTATCTACACTATGGCTTGTGCAGGACAATGCCGGTACATTGGGGCGACAGCTCAGTTGAGAGCGGCGGCCGGGAGGGGTAGTATCTTCTTTGAATGGGGAACTACACGGTGTGCCATATAACCCCACTTAACGGGGAGAAACACACAGATTACTAGGCGCACCACACCACAAGATCTTGGTTGCGAGAAAGGCATGGTTTGCAAGTCAGAGGAAAGCATGGAAATGAATGTGCCCAATAATAATAAAGGCTTGGTATGAGTGTGGAATGTGTGTCTTGTAGACCAAACGTTCCTAGGGTGGACAACCTGACATCAACCAGCTGGAGGTCGACTCAAGCCCGGACGTAGCCAATCCAGGGGCTACCTGACAGGTCAGGCCCATATATTTGGGTATGGTATATACTGCATTGGGTCAAGCTCCTATATGTCAAATATATTAACTGAGACCCTATTGGTCCTCAGGATTGTGTGATGCATGAGTCCGCCCAGTCGCTCAATATTGTTTGTCATCTCCAGGGTCCTCTTTTGTTGGACGTGACCAAATCGGACAGTATCCACACAGCTTCTATGCTAGAGCCAAATACGTCTGATGAAGCCAGATCAATGTATAAGCCATCCCACACATGGTGTGACTAACTCTGAGAGAGAGGCAAGGTGCATATCTTGAGGAAATGACAATTTGCAGTGAAGGCGCATCTCGGGTCCTTTCAGTGACCTAGGCCAGAGAGCATTTGATTTCAAGGCGGAGTCTACACCTGATTATCATGCATTCCCATTTTGTACGGGACTTTGAAAGATGCCTATCTATGTTAAGTCCATGAACAATTCCTCAACAACCAGTGGATTTGATTCTACAGAAGCCTGTTGAATTTACACCCAAGTACCGGGAAGGAAGGAGCTTCTGGCACAAGTGGTGAGATGTATGTGGACAGATCGGACAATATATGAAGCTGGGTCTGTGACTATGGCAACCTGAGGCTCTGTGCCTGAACGTTATCTGTGTCGTGTCTGTTTAGAACTATCTGTTTTATCTGCCTTAATGTTTTCCTGTGCTGTTCTTTATTGATTTAATAAATCAAGTTTTAGTTTATTCCAACGATCACTGTTATATATATGGATCAGCCAGAAGAACACGGCAGGAAATAGGCCCTTAGGTCGAAAGAAAGAGTGACAGTGAGTCCGGGGAAAACGGAGGAGGGTTGGCAGGTAAAGACCTATCCCAGCCAGGGCTATATAAAGAGAATAATTTTGAAACATTGTGACAGGGCTATTTGGGACCCTCCACGTAGCTTGTTACAACGGGGCACGACGTTCCCACTGATGACTCTGGATAACTTTGTGCTGATCGCATGGCCTTACGTGCCGGTGACGCATCTTTCAAATGTCTGCCCTGTTAAATATCAATGGTACGTGACATGCCTATCATGTTTGTAACGGGTAACGGGGAATTAGGGATCGATTCTGGAGAGGGATCATGAGAAACGGCTACCACATCCAAGGAAGGCAGCAGGCGGGCAACTTACCCACTCGTGTCATGGGGAAGTAATGACGAAACATAACAATACGGGACTCTATCGAGGCACCGTAACTGGAAAGAGTACACTTTAAACCCTTCAACGAGTATCTATTGGAGGGCAAGTCTGGTACCAGCAGCCGCGATAATTCCAGCTCCATTGGCGTATAAAGTTGTTGCAGTTAAAGAGCTCGTAGCTGGATCTCAGGTGCAGGCAGGCAGTCTGGCTAGCGCCGGTTCACTGCCCGTAGTGCCTGCTCTACAATCTACCGGCTCTCTCCAGTTTGTGCTCTTTGCTGAGCGTCCCAGTGACCGGTGCGTTATTTTGCAAAAATTGCAGTGTTCATAGCAGGCCTCGGCTGCCTGAATAATGGTGCATGGAATAATGGAATAGGACTTCGGTTCTATTTTGTTGGGTTTCAGAACTGGATGTAATGATTAACGGGGACAAACGGAGACATTTGTATTGCGGCTTTAAAGGTGAAATTCTTGGATCGCAGCAAGACGAGCTATATTGCGTATGCATTTGTCAAGAATTTTTTCATTAATCAAGAACGACAGTAAGAGGTGCGAAGACGATCAGACACCGTCGTAGTTCTGACCATAAACGATGCCGACTAGCGACACCAGTGGCAAAGTGAACCGAAACGGAATGTGCACTGGCTAGCAAATCCACTGCATAAAAAGTCCGAATCATTTGCAAGGTGCCACTACATGCTTGGTCAAGATACTTGTTCTACGGCTCTCAGCTGAGGGATATGGCTGAACGCCTCTATGTCAATATCTTGCGGATGTGAGGGCCTGGTCGTTACTCACCCTCATTTGCATGGGGGTAAGATGTGGAGCCGCCAGCATCTGCAGCCTACCTCGTTAGCGTTATGCAAGGTAGAAAAAGCTTCATCGGGGCGCTCAATGGTTACGAGGAAAGTCCGTATATAAAGCTCATTTAATTGGCGTAATCAAAGGTAGAAAAACGTCTTATTTACACGAAATTGAATATTGCTTGACTAGCGAACCCATTACATGGAAGTCCGAAGTTAAAGCTTGCTGTGTGGATGCCATCTGCATACAGACCCCTCTGGTCTCCGGAGGAGCAGCCTGTTGTGAACGAGGGGTCCAATATACGGAAGAGAGGCTAAGCAGCCATGTGCAGAACGGTAACGTTCCTTGGGTGAGCCCAGTACGAGAACGTTACGTGTCAGCTCTGCAATTATGGAACCCTCCTTGGATGGCGGGAAATGTCGATGGTCTGCCCCTGCCTTCCATTGAGGGCAGTCCGAGATGTCTTCGGCTGTTCTATGTGGGCCATCTGGGATAAGGATGACACGACAACAGTAAGAGTCGAGAAAGCGACCCAAGACACAAATGGGAATGATGCTTTGGTAGCAATCCCATTTAGTGGAATGTCCGAACTGAAAGTTCAGTGAGCAGGCTCTCTATTGGTTTGCGTGGGAGCGGCCTAAGGCGAAGGAAAGGCTCTCTCAATATACGGTAGTGAGGAAGCTAAGCAGCCATGCGCAGGACGTGACGATTCATGTGCCGGTTCTATAATTATGGAAGCCTCCTTGGATGACGAGGAATGCCCATGGTCTGCGCCTGCCTTCCCTTGAGGGTTAACCGTGATGTCTGTGGCCGTTAATCACGTCCGAAAAAGAAAAGAAAAAACACTCTCCGGATGAACGCAGAAGATGAAGAACCCAAAGCAGAAGAAACAGTTATATGTTCATGTGCACTATTTTGACTTTTAGGTAATTGTGTCGTCTTTTTTGCTATTGCTAACGATAGTGTACATTTTACTCTACACGTTGGTTTAACGATAGTGTACATTTTACTCTACACGTTGGTCTGTGTATATAGCTTTTCTTTGTGTTTTACTTTGATGTGTCTCCTCCCTCAAAGAATTTGGTTAGATAATGTTAAAACTTAAATACATTAAACCTCTATAGGACCATACTAGCCTTAATCGCATCCAGCCCGTATGTGTTTTGCTCAATAATGACCAGGTTATGCTCCACACATATACCCCTTCTTGTATGTGAGGTTCCAGCCTAGATCTTGCACACCAGTTTTCAGAGCCTGGAAAGGATAATAGGGTATCTTCAACATAGATCCCGTGAAGAAGGTACCTCGGTAGAGTGTCGCGAAGAAAGTCTCTACAAATACATTACTATAATATATGGAAGTCCTCTCTTAGGTTTAATCGATGTGTACGCCAGTGCATTAGATTTTAGAGCTGAAACTCGGGATCCTGTAGATAATTCATACACATCAAATGATAATGTGTGCATCAAAACCCTGCTGGTCAGTTGACACACGTCTCATAATCTTAGTCCGTTTTGTCATTATGGTCTACTCTCTGTCAATTCTCGGTAACAAGTACTGATTGGCGCTTATAGAAGTAGAATAAAGAGTTAGAGATTAGGGGAAACATACACTTGTTTATATGCTTTCTCCGTGACAAATTATATTTCTTAGTAGGAAGTGTTTAGTCTTGTTTGTCATCATTATCATGCTCTATGTTGGTATGAGCTTGTGGTAATATTTCACAATCGCACACGATCACTAGAATCTTGAATCAGGACTGTATTCTCATCTCAGTTTTGTCGCGTGGCAAATCATCCAGATATGTATATCTTTTTCTTGTCCTTTTCTCACCAAGTTTGACTATTAAAACTAAGTTTTCCATCTTATCTCTCCTAAAAAATGATTTGACCATCTTCCCCTAAAATAGCGAATGAAGTTACGGTTTTAGTAGCGATCACATGTTTATTTGCTAGGTACATAAGAAACAGAACGTAAAGGTAATCCAACAATAGAAACTGCTTTGGAGATTTCAGTCAATGTTTAAATAATGAGTAATAAACAGTTCCTGCCGTCACTGTCGCAGGTGCTTACCTAAAGTAACTTTGATAAGAATTGTAAGAACATCCATGAAATACCGACTAAAGAAACTTACTATGACCAGAAGCGACAGGATCATAAATGATACATATAAAGTCCGAGATTGTAAGAGCTGATGTCCCAAGCCTCGCGATAGATGGTAGAAATGTCAGCAGAGAGAACAAACTGAAGTATCTGGGGATCACATTTGACAGGAGCCTATCCTTCAAGGACCATGTGGAGACGGTCGTGACAAGATCTCAAAAGGGAATAATTGCATTTAAAACTATGGCTGCAATGGACACAGAGCAGAGAATGCTTTTCACACTATACCAGCACTTGATCCTCTCAGTAAATGATTATGGATTAGATCTGCTCACTGTCTCAGAGAGTCAGCTGGTGAAGTTAGAGCGCATACAGAACGAAGCTATGCGGGTCATTCTGGGATGCACTAGAGACACCCCAGTAGTGTGTATGCGTTGCATCCTTGGTCTGCCGACTGTTGCTGGTAGGCTCAAGGTGATGCAGACGAAGGCATACCTCAGAGTAGCTGCAGACACAGACCACCCACTGCATGAGGCGCTG
The DNA here is from genome assembly GCA_963921405.1 of Cepaea hortensis. NCBI lineage: Eukaryota > Metazoa > Mollusca > Gastropoda > Stylommatophora > Helicidae > Cepaea > Cepaea hortensis. The sequence continues at coordinate 189,532,443 of OY992876.1, forward strand.
GACGCAGTTAAGAGTCAGCGACTGATAAGAGGGAAATCATGGATGGCTCAGGCGGAGGATACGATCAGACAGGTGTGCCCCTTGGAGAAAATTAATCGTGGAGAGGAGTGGGTCAGAGTGCCAGCGGAGCAGTCAGACTTGTGCAGAGTTATAATCACATTAAGCCGGGAGTGCAGGGAGTGGCCAGCAGGGGCCACGGAAGTGGAAATCCAGCAGCTAATTCAGGACAATGCTCACTCGAGTGATGTGATTATCTACACAGATGGTTCGGTGTCAAGAGGGGAGAGAAGTGGCTGGGGGTTCATAGCCAAAGCTAATGGTCGATGTTTGGGGCAGGAGAGCCTGGCACATGATACCACAACATCAAGCTTAAGAATGGAAGTGGAGGCAGTCACTGCGGCTCTCCGCTGGATGGAGAATACGACACACACACACACACATCGTGATTGTAACTGACTCAGAAAGCATGCTGATGAGGGTGAGGACGGGCAGACTTCGTGCGGAGTGGCTTGCTTCGCTTCGGAGGTCACGGGTGACAAGCATCGCCTGGATCTTTTCTCCGGGGTATGCCGGTGTGCTGGGAACTGAACAGGCGGACAGATTGGCTGGCTTTGCAGAACTTGGTGGAGTATTGATACATGACAAGGCAGATGTGGTTGCGGCCTTGTGGGAGCACATGCACACCTCGGAGGAGCAAATGGATTACCATGGTCTGGCAAGAATGAGACAACGATGAGTGACGAAGAGATCTGGCCGACGCTCAACGCTCAGAGGAAAGGCGAGACGGACTTATAATCAGATTGCTACTGGTACTATTAGTATTGGAACTCTTCGCTGGCTGCTGAGGATGGGGACGGAGCACTTATGGGAATGCCCCGAACGCTGTGATGTCGATTCCTAAGTCAATCAATCAATCAATCATAAATGATAGCTCAGAAATCAAGTGGATTACTGTCAACTACTGAGTGCCTATTGGTCAATAAAAATATTTGTCTGGCACCATATATCTAGTGCACTTAAGGGCGTGAAAATGTCCTATACTTGCTACATACTTTACTGTCAACAGTGGATGTTGTTGCGTCACACCGAATTTGACTTGTCGACCTTGTATCAAGACAATCTGCAAGCAAGATGCAGCAACATTGCTTGATATTTAGATACAGTGGAAACAGAGTAAGAAACAGGGGCTGCATGTTGTAGGATATTTACAAATGCTACCTCTGCTGCATCTCACACAATGGATATGAAAAGAAAACATATCCTAACCTGTCCATGAATGTCATAACCGCGAAAGTGGACAGTAGAAACAAAGGAAAGGAAACATGTGTATTAGAGTAAAAATACAAGTCAGGAACCATTTTATAAATCTTACGACTCACTTGAAATGTGATGTAAAACCCATATTTCTATCGAACAATCGGCACTTGGTGAGTGATGTGGTCAGTGTAACGATGGTAGCCTTCACTTGCCAAAACATTTCACCATACCCATTTTAGGCTGAGTTGATCTGGTAGACAAGGTCATTGTGTGCTAAGGAATTGGTTCAT
>OY992876.1:190141489-190696489 GCA_963921405.1 Cepaea hortensis
ACCCTTGAAAGATTTACAGACTCGGATTTGGTTATTCGTCTAAGGGTGTGTGGTCCTCTTTTAATAGAAAAGTCATCACTAGGTTTGTCCCCTGTCTTTCCACCTGGTATTTAATGGTATAGCTCACGAACCCCCTTCTTCCATCTTAAGAAATTGTCTGAAAAGACTTTCTCAATAAGAATCAGGTGCAATATAACATGGATTTGGAACAGTTAAAGATGAAGAGTCTCCTGTTCTCTCTCTCCAACTAAGAATTTATCTTATGTGAATGTGTATCTGTTAATTAAACATTCAACAAACACAAGGGAGCATTGAGACATGTTCTACACACAAGATAGAGATTTTCCCACAGATAGTTTGGACTGACAAATTAAGTGGAAGAGATCTTCACATTTAAACAAATTTATTGACTGTGCCAGTTTCTTTTGGCCTATTTGACATTTTCTTCGTTTTTTCATCAGCTTTTGACATTTACAGAATGAAATAGAAAAAAAAAACTTTCATAGGACCAAGTATAGTCAGTCAATAAATAATAACATTCATTGTATAGTGAGATATTTTAACTACCAAAATGTGTTATAGTTAACAATTTCTACATCCAACAATAATTCAAGAAAATCATTTTCTGAGAGGGTGAAGTTTGTGGGAGTGATAAGAAAACCTGGTGTGATGAGATGTGGATAAGCCTGGGTCCATGGTCTGATGGATCCACTTCAGGTTGGGCCAGTTTAGCTTCACTGAAGACTTCTCATTCTCTGCTTAAGGCTGGAGTCATCTGCCATCACAGGTGTTGATCATCTCATTCACTCCTCTTCCCTCCTTGTTGGTTAGGTGTGGCACCAAGACATCACTGTTTAAAATTCATACAGGTATGTATAATCCTTTACAGCATGTTCATAGTGTGAACACAACATAACAAAACAAAAATGATAAGATCAGAAGAAGTATTGTTGTGTTACTTTGGGGTGGGTCAGAGATTATTACACTGGATGCAGCTTCTGTTGTCTGGTACCTGCTGTATGCATTTCCTCAGTGGACCTGTAGTTCAGTGAGTAGTGTATAGTCAGACACAGATAAGAGTGATAATGCGATGTTCCCTGAATCATGGTAATCAAGCTGACAGGCAAGATCAACACAAGTATGAGATGCATTTGTATAAATGGCATACATTTAAACATCCACATTACTCTATTTGTTCTACATTGTGTATATAATTGTTTATCTGTACTTTCCAAGGCAACTACTTCCTATTCTAAATCATTTCCTTGTTCCTGCTGTTGTGGTGTGGAGTTGTGTGGTGTGAAGTGTATTGTGTTGAGTTAACTTCTGTTGTGTGGGGTTCCATAGATTGCACTAATTGTCCCTCACATCTACATCAGTTAATATGAGTTTAACTCATCTAGTGTGCTTTTATTGTGGTTCATGTCCAACATACAGAATTTCTGATGTGTATTTGTTACAAAATGTAATCTATACAAGGTCATGACACAATATATTAGAAAAAAATTATTACTTAAAGTATTTTTCCCTAATACTCTCCTCCTCTCTGTCTACTTATACTTCTCCTACATCTTTTACCAGTGCATATCATGTCCATTCTGTTGGCGACACAGTTGGCTATAGACCAAGGTAATTTTCACCCGTTAGTCTGAGCAGATTAAGTAGGTCGGCTATCACAAATGGCATTTGTGAACATAAACCTATTTTAAGCAATGCAGTTGATGTAGTGCGTTGTCTAAATAAAATCTGACACATGAATAAACTAATTTCTATCAAATACTATTTGTTTTCAATCCGTAAAGAGAAAAGGAAGAGTATAATTCCTGTTTCAGTTCTTTAGATTGCAAAATAGACAGAATTAAGTACATTTTTAAAGCAAGGTAGTGTTTCGTTTGCACCAGCTGACTATCTCTGCAGAAACGTTTTCCTAGAAGTTTTTGATGAAAAGCATTTGAGTGCATTGGAAATTTCATCTCGTACATTATTCTGTGATAGATTATAGTCATATGCACATAGTGAAGTTGTTAGATGTAGTGTAGAAAGTCAGAGTTTTGCAGTTTTGAGAAATTATAAGATGTCGGTTTCGCCGGGGAAGTGGCGCCAGTATTGAAGTTGCGATTGGCAGTTTTTCACATTTTCAGAGATTTATTTTATCAAAAATACAATTCATTGGACGCACAACACTGGATACCTTTACGTTATACATCTTGGTACCACTTAGATCTGAGAATCACACGCTTACCTCAGACTAGATCAAACTGCCCGTTGTAAAAGTTTGAAAGTTGGACAACACATAGCTTTGGCGACTGCTCGCTCGCTCTGAAGTCATAGAAGTGCGCGGTTTTATTAAAGCGGCGCCCAAGCTGGGGGACGCTATATCCACGTGATGTGTCTCTACCAGTCACATTCTATTCTGTTGACGCTAACTTTTCTATTCTTATCCTGGCATCTGTCTGTCATTAGTATCGCTTAGTGCGTTCGATGTTCTACGGTGCTGTAATTGTTTTGATAATCTCTGGGTTGCTGTGTAACGTTGACGCGCTGAAAATGATGGATAGGTGAATATGTCACATAGCCCCACTCCAGATTGTTCTAGGGTATGGAACTAAGTTTCCAGCATTTACAGTGGTCAAGCTTTTCCTATATGATTTACTCCAATGTATTCTCTCCTGTATCTGATTGACCTGGTTCATCAGACACTGGGTGTCGACTTAGAAAGTCTGCTCCCACATTCATCTTTCCAGGGACATATTCTATCTGGAACGAGTATGGTTGTAGAAGTAGTGACCACCTCATAAGTCTTGCATTCAAATTTTTGGATGCTGCGAGAAACATAAGTGGTTGATGATCACATTGTACAGTGAAGTGTTTTCCATATAGGTATGCCTGAAACTTCTGTACACTCCATACGAGAGCTAAACATTCTCTCTCGATAACACTATAATTCTTCTCCGCTGCATTCAATTTCCTGCTGGCATAAGCTACAGGGAATAGCTCTGATGTTTCATCTCCTTTTCTCTGCAACAGCGTTGCCCCAATTCCTACGTCACTGGCGTCTGTACACAGTACGAATGGTTGGTTGAGATCTGGCAGATGTAAAACTGGGTGATTGGTTAAGGCTTGTTTGAGTGCTGTGAAAGCTCTCTCACATTCAGCAGACCAATTGACTTTCTCTGGGTTCCCTTTTTTGGTAAGATCCGTTAAAGGTGCTGACAGAGTATTGAAGTCTTTAATGTATCGTTGATAGAATCCACCCAAAGATACGAATGATCTCACATCCTTCTTTGTCTTTGGACGAGGTGCTCTCTGGAGTTTGTCCACGTTTCCTTCCTGTGGAGTTATTAGTCCATGAGATATCTTATGACCTAAAAAGTCCAATTCTTGGAATCCTACTTGACATTTCTTTGGCCTAGCCGTTAATCCAGTTTCTCTGAGTCGTCTGAACAAAAGATGTAGTGTTTCTACATGCTTGTCAAATGTTTCAGTTGCGATCAGTATATCATCCATAAAGTGACTAATGTCTGGATGTTGTAGTGGGTCAAGTAATTTTCTCATCATACGTGTAAAAACGCTAGGAGCATTACTTAATCCGAATGGAAGTACGTTGAACTCATAGTGTCCTCCAGGCGTACTGAAAGCTAACCATGGTCTAACCTCCTCCTTTACAGGAATCTGATAATATCCCTTACTGAGATCAATCCTAGTAAAGTACTTCGCTCGGTTGAGTGCTGTGAAGAGTTTGTTCTGATCAGGCAGAGGTTCTGCTTGAAATTCAGTAATAGCATTGAGCTGTCGATAGTCGATGCACAATCTATGTTCTCCACTTGGCTTTCTCAATAATACGACGCTGGCACTGTAAGGTGATTCAGATGGTGAAATTATTCCTGCGGTGAGTAGCTGTTGTATTTCTTCCTCTAAAGTCTTTTGCTTTGCATAAGGAACTGGGTAAGTCTTGACTCGCACAGGCACTGTGTCATTTAACTTCATGTCAAATTCCTCCAAATCAGTTCTTCCTGGCTTATCTGTAAGTACGTCTGCATACATAACCATAAGTTCCCGAATCTGCTCCTGCTGATCCTTTGTTAAGTTGGGATTAATTTCCACATCCTTAAAGGTTTCTTTGGCTTGCAGTGGGTACTCGACTCCCATTGTTGATCCTTCTTCGACTTCAGTAGCCACACTCATGGCCATCAGATGTGCAGGTTCGGTGGTTGAGGGTCTTTCGTTATATTTCTTCAGAAGGTTTATGTGAAATACTTTCATCTTGCCTTTGACAGAAATCTTGTAGTTGGTACGTGAGATTTTCTCCATCACTACATAAGGTCCTCTCCATCCTATTTGCAGCTTATTCTGACTGGTTGGAAGCAGCAACATCACCTTCTCTCCCACCTCTAACTCTCTATCTTTTGCCTTGCGATTGAAGTAGCTAGCAATTCTTCGTCTGGCTTTACGTAGATTGACATTCGCTTGTTTCCAACTGTGTTGTAAACGATTCTTCAACTCGGCAACATACGTAGATGCAGTCACGACTGTATCGTCTGTATGATCATCAGTCCATGTTCGTAGCAATGCCTCCAATGGCCCCTTGATTGGTCGTCCAAACAACAATGTTGCTGGAGCAAAACCTGTTGAGTGATGGGGTACCTCCCTATAAGCGAATAGTGCTGCGGGTAAATACAAGTCCCAATCCTCCGTATTCTCCTGGGCAATTTTGCGCAGAATACTAATCAAGGTCCCGTTCCACCGCTCCACAAGTCCGTTGGATTGCGGGTAATATGGTGAACTAAAGATATGGCGTGAATGAAAAAGTCTAAATGTCTCCTCCATAAGTTTACTACGAAACTGTGAACCGTTGTCCGTCAAGATTCTTTGGGGGAATCCTAGACGTGTGAATATTCCTAATAATGCTTCAGCAACGTGTTTGGAGTCACAGCTTGGCATAGGAACCGCTTCGGCCCACATGGTCGTTGTGTCCACAAGCATTAATATGAATCGATTTCGCCTCTTCGTTGCAGAGAGGGGTCCGATTATGTCTACAGCTACCTTCTCGAACGGTATTCCTGTTATGGGCAGATCACCCAACATTGCCGGTGGTGTCCGGTGTTTTGGTGATACTTTCTGACACTGTGGGCATGATTTTACAAACCATTGTATGTCTGCGTTCATCCCTGGCCAAAAGTAGTGAGTTGCAATGCGCTGTGTAGTGGCGTTGATACCCATATGCCCACTAAAGGGTAGACTGTGGCCCATTTCAAGAATCTGAGCCCTGTGTGGAGTTGGTACAACAAGTTGGTTGAACTCTTGTCCAGCTCTCCCTGCTTTCCTGTATAGAAGTGCTGACTTCATAAACAGCTCACCTTTACGTGGAGGTAAATGTGATTTAGGCAGTTTCCTGAAGCAGGGTTCCAAGGTGCTTTCGAGGAATTGGCGTAGTTGTTTCCGGAGTCTTTTTCGTCTGGGATCGAGTTGTCATCGTCGACATCGCCACAGGTTGAACAGGTTCTCCTAGAATTATAAATCTACAGCCAAGAATTACGGGATATATAGGATCTTCTAAGACTGCAGCCTTGATTGTCCCAGTGACATAACGAGATGCTATGCTCACCTTTGCCACCGGAAGAGACATAGTTGTAGAGCTCTTCATGGGTCCCTGTAATTCGACGATCTCCTCTGTCACCTGTTTCGGGTGAACTAAGGATGATGATACAACACAGTCGTACGATAACCCGGTATCATAGAGACAGGTCGTCTTGAATCCATTCAGCAATATGGACTCGACAACCGGAAGATGAGATGCGGTGTCTTTATGAGGTGTCTGGTTGGACGTTTCATCAGTGTTCACTCCTTTCTCTCTTCGGCTGGCCAAACAAGCAGCTGTGTGTGGAGGTGGCTTCTTCCTACAATTCTTCAATGTGTGTCCTTTAATTTTACAATTAGTGCAGAATAATTTTTCCTCCTTCGCTGTTGTTTGGGCTGTGTTCTGAGGGATGTTTTTGGTTTTCCCATTTTTCTTGGTGCCTAAGTTGCCATCACCTTCCTTTGCTTTTGAAGTTTTATCCTGAGGGGGAATGTTGGCCGAACGTCCCTTACCTCCGATTTCCTTCTGAGATTTCTCAAATCTCTCGGCTAGGATGATGATGCTTTCTAGTCGGTCAGCTCCGTTCTGGGTTAAGAATGCTTTCATTTCATTCGACATCTTTCCTTTTAGCTGATCTATGATGATCATCTCTCGGAGCCCTTCGAAACTCTCATCAAACCTACCTAGACTTGCCCATCGTTGAACATAAGATTTCAGCCTTTCAACTAATTGCGCATAACTTTCGCCCGGTTCTTTCCTTGCGGTTTTGAATCGAACTTTGTAAGAGTCCCCGTCCACTTCGAATCGGATCAATAGTGCCATTTTGAGTGTTTCGTAATCCTGTTGTTCTTCTCGAGTGAGTCTATAGAACACGTCATACGAGGTAGACCTTAAAGCTTGCGATAGTTTCGTCGCCCATTTTTCCTGTTCTAGACCACAACTGACGCACATAAGTTCGAAACGTGATAAAAAAGCCTCGACATTGTCCGTCTGTTCATTAAATGGTTCTAGTGGAAATGACATCGCTCCGGAATTTTGGTACGAGACGTTTGAATGTTGTTCTGTCACTGGAAAACCTAGTGAGTTTGAGGGGGTGGGGGGAATCCCTCCCTCTAGTCTTCGGATCTCCAGATCAGTCTCCATTCTCTTCAACTCCAGTTGATGTTGACGTTCTCGTTCCCTATCCCTTATTTCATCTTCATGTTTCCTTTGTTCTAACTCATAAGCTTGTAGGCGTTGTTTCTCCTTTTCAGCGATTTCAGCTTGAAGTTTCTGTTGTTCTAATTCATATGATTGTAGGCGTTGCTTCTCCTTTTCAGCGATTTCAGCCTGCAACTTACTCTCCTTCTCAGCTATTTCAGCTTGAAGTTTCTGTTGTTCTAATTCATATGATTGTAGGCGTTGCTTCTCCTTTTCAGCAATTTCAGCCTGCAACTTCCTCTCCTTCTCAGCTATTTCAGCCTGCAGTTTCTCCCTCCTGTCAAATTCATCTGATACAAATTTAGCCAGCTCAGGGCCGTCTAAATTGCATAGCTTGCCTATTTCTACTGTCTGGGCACGGAACTTAGCAGCCTCGGCCATGCTCTATTTTTGTTTACCCTATCTTTTTGTAAAAAAAAATAATACTGTGCAGTTTGCTCAGGTCTGGGTAAGCCTGTCACTTCCCGGATCTGAAATTATACAGCATAACATGCACAATATTAACAAGCAAAAACTAACTAATGTCCGCTGACCCAAGTAAAATAGTTCTTATACACCACGAGAATCTGACCTAAGAAATAATTGCAACTTAAATTCTTGTCTTTCTGTCAATGCTCCTCAAGCTAAAGACAGAAGCAAAGAAGTACCCAGAATGATTGCACTCTTCCCAAAAGAACTTGAAATTTTGATAGAGATTTCCCTATGGAGAAAAATTTTTCCCAGTCGGTGATGAAATTCTCTAAGTCCAAATTCCTCTATAGAAAGACATCTTCTCGAAACAGAATAATGTTGTAGATGGTAAATTCTCACTCTATTTCCTCTGGAACACCTTTTTCTGAAATATAGACCTATATGAAAGAGGCCCTCCTTTTTTCAGAAGAAATGATCAGTCATTTGCTATATTCTATCTATAATTGTCATTCATATCATATGGAGGTCAATCAGTACCCCACATGATGTTCATTTATCATATGTGAAGTGACAAAGTTAAAAATCTTAATTTGTTTAACAACCTCTATAATTGTCAATCATATCATATGGAAGTCAATCAGTACCCCACATGATGTCTATTCAACATATGTAAACATGACAAAGTTGGAAATCTAAATCTGTGTAACAATTTCTATAATTGTTCAAAACAAGTACAATGTCACCAATTCACACATGAATACTGTTCACATCTAGTGTCACTGATCTACTATAGTTTAGAATCCCTCGTCAGATATCTATCTATTCCCAGGGTTTATCATCTAGGATAATAGTTATCTAAACTGTCTGCTGGGTTTCAAAGTCCGGGACGGGCATCCAATATATGTCGTATATTTTGAAGGGACTGGCAATCACTAAAGTGCATGACCCATCTCTGTTAAAGGTAGCTGGGCCCCATCCTCTTCTTATATGTAAATAGATCAAGAATACGACCCTTGAAAGATTTACAGACTCGGATTTGGTTATTCGTCTAAGGGTGTGTGGTCCTCTTTTAATAGAAAAGTCATCACTAGGTTCGATGTTCTACGGTGCTGTAATTGTTTTGATAATCTCTGGGTTGCTGTGTAACGTTGACGCGCTGAAAATGATGGATAGGTGAATATGTCACAGAATTGTTATTAAATGATTCAACTGACACCATTTTCTCTGAATAAGCTTTAACTCGTTCTGTACAAAGTAACTCCCTATGTTAATCAGATGCTTCTAATATAACTATGTTAATCAGATGCTTCTAATATGTACAAAGTAACTCAGCCTACATTAATCAGATGCTTCTAATATGTACAAAGTAACTCAGCCTATGTTAATCAGATGCTTCTAATATGTACAAAGTAGCCTACATTAATCAGATGCTTCTAATATGTACAAAGTAGCCTACGTTAATCAGATGCTTCTAATATAATTATGTTAATTAGATGCTTCTAATATGACTAAAACACATTTAGTTTCCTTATTCTGTTGGTTCCATTCTGTTACTACTTGCCATCATCATGTGCCATGGCGATAAGTATGGAAGATCATTGTTCATCATCTCACATGATCACAAGAGTCCCAAATCATGTCTGTATTATTGTCTCTTATAATACCATGTGACCAAGCCAGCCTTCCCCTTGCCTGTTTTCCATACATTTTTTCAGTTGTCACTAAGTTTTCATGTAAATTTTTTTCCCATAACATGTTTTTTTTAAAAATGTGTCTGTCTTTGCCTATTGCTCTAATCAATTTACAGTTTTCATTTGTTTCTTGTGGGGCTTTCTAGTTTTTCTGTCCATCTATGATATTCTTTGCATTTTCCTCAGAAACCAAATTTCCGCTGTCATTAGATGTTTCTCATCTTGTCTGCTTATTGATTATATTTCACATGCATACACTCTTTCTCATTGCAAATACAGATGAACTGATCATTTGTATGCATTATCGCCTTCACCAGTTAAATAATGGGGGTCCAAGGGGTGGCATAAAGTATGATAGCAACACATGTTTGAAAATAGTAATAAACTGCATTGACTCTAGCTTGTCTGTCATAAATCTCACATCTACAAATTCAGTACATTTTAATTATTTATGTTTTCGTTTATTAACTATGGACAAGGGAGAGGTGGTCGGGCACCTATGGGACCAGGTGGCAAAGTGGGGGAACAGATTGAGCACCTGTGTGTGGAGAGAATGATGTGGTGGGGGTTCGGCAGGGGTTCTTTGCAAATCTCAAAACTGAGAGGGAAGACCAGGAAAACATTCAATCAGATGGCAGTTGGAACCATCAGCTGTATGACTCTTCATGACTGTTGAAAAATGGGACGGAGCAAATGTGGGAATGTCCTGAGTGCAGCGATGTTTTTTCTTAGCTCAACTCAACTTAACAATGTTTTCATTTATGCCTTAGTTTACTTCTTTTGTTATGTTCCATTTGAAGTTCATTGTCAGTCTTTAACCTTTAACCCTTTGATGTGATTTTAACCAGTTTAATTTATTTCTTGTGCCTAACATTTCAGTTAAATTTATAGTGCAAAGTACCGTTCAGTCACGGAAGACTAATATTAATAATATAAACAATGGACAAAGACACATATTCACATTTTCAGTTTGATTAAATATTTATAATCCAGTTACACAGTATCTAGTAACTACTGCTGACATTAATGTTATTTATCTAAAAAGGTTTTACTTTCAGTGATTAAATGAACATGTCTTTGGCAAGTAGTGATAATTTTTCTCTGACTGTGGAGGCATACCTGGGTAAGTCTTAATTAAAGTGATTTTGATTCTTTTAGACTTGTGTGATAAGGGGAAATGTAAATTGAATTTAAAATGATTATTATGGTAATGCAGTAGCTAGCATGCTGGCCTGGTGGTCAAGAGTTTGAATTCACACTGAAGCCCATTTTAAAAATTAACTTGGACCCCCAGGTGTGCCTGTGTGTAATAATCCAAGCCTGATTACATTTGGAAATCTACTTTCTTCAAGATCTGTTTCTAACTCTACATCTTTGTTGTTTAGGTCTCGGTCATTTATGAAAGAGAAAATTGATGCATATCGTTTTGTGCAGTAAGTCCTTGTCACTGGGTGTTAGAAAGAGAATTCTAGTATGTTACATAGAAGGAGTTTTAACATATGGCTGCAAATATTCCTGGACAAGGGAAGCAAAGTTGCAAAGAAACTTGGTATGAACATAAGAAAGAGGCAACCTTCATTTTTTTATTGGGGGGGGGGGGGGGGGAACTATTCAGAAGTATAAAGATACATAAATACTATAATTGCTGTTGGTGTCATATGTGGGACCCACACTCTAAAGCTCTGTTAGAGAAGCGATGACTGAGAAGAGCTGCAAACAAACATACAACAAATAGAACAGTAAATAAGGTGACAAGAAAGTTGTTATATACAGCATCATGCAGCAGCTATACAAGTGAGGCAGAAAATAAAATGAGAAAAAACATTTATTGCTGGTCAGATTAATAATGTTGGCATCAAATATGCCGCTGGATAGGAAGAAAACGTGAGAGGTAGTTTTAGACATATACGTCATCACCGAGTTCTCCAGAGACAAATAACATGCATACACTTTAACATGTGATTAAGGTGACAGCCTATGATTTTGACTAGTGACATCGGTTCTGGTAACAAATGACAACTGAAAGCATTACTAGAGGATATAATTACTTCATAAAATGCTTAATACAAAGAAAAATTAATAAACTGCATTTATTGATCAATTTTCCATTCAATATGATACTAATGATGTCTGTATTATATAACAGCAAAACATCACATTGTGACCTACCTCGAGGACAGCATCACTCAGTTACTGGAGTGCAGGGAAGAAAATCCTAAAGTTGTTCCAACACAATTTTTCTGTGAATAGTAAGTTTTCCTTGTGCTGGTTAGAAAATATTGAATATAGTGATCTTATATAGTTATGTCTATGTTTAACCATATATTATAGTTACAAGTAAATCTAAAATTGTTATCTTGGAAAGTCAACTCAGCAAATTGTGAGTGTATTAAGTTAGTGTTAGCAAATGGGGCAAAACCATCTTCTCTGAAACCATCCAGAGAAAACATTGTTGGAACTTGGAATGTTCACTTTATCTGCATGTGGAAAAGTCTTACTAGGTACTAGCTGGAATGTTAGCAAGGTTGATAAGGAGCTGCTGTAATAATGTCATGAGCACAGATAGACGAGGGTTCGACACTTGCGCTGAGTTAAAGAAAGACTGGCCACCTATTCATCTGTGCATCCAGGGTCAGGCCGACAACATGTGAAGGTCCTATAACATCACAGACCCATAGCAGGAAACTGCTCTGGGATACATTGTAAAAAAATGTTCTAGATACTCATGGGACATCTGGTGACTAGCACATGTCAGATGTACTACTCATGGGACATCTGGTGACTAGCACATGTCAGATGTACTGGCTTTAGAGGAAACATCAACAGACGATTGACATCAAATATACTATAGTGGAAAAGTATCTAAACACCAGCACGAGTTGGTTTTGTTGTGAGCAAAGCCAGATTAAACTCTATTATAAGCTGCAAGTTAATATACAGCATGCTAATCACCATACATATTGCAGCACATCCACAGAATAAAAAAACATCTCCATTATCCAGATACAGGCCTTACAAATATTACTAAAGATAATGAAAGAAGAACATAACTCGCTATTATAAGAAAGAGACAAACGGTATTCTCTGGTAAAGTGATGAGAACAAAGCTTTGGAGAACATCATGATGACTAGAGGTCAGTGATAGAAGAGGCACTGGCAGATGCAAGAAGTGATGTTGGATAGTCTAAAATGGTGGTCTGGAGGTTCACCATCAATAGAACTGATTTAGAACACCAATGGCTGAGATCTGTGATGAGACATGGATGGCTATACCATTTGGCCATGGTGATGATAACCCTACTACTGACAATGACGATGATAAAGTAGAATATTTTATAATATTCTGAATGAACAGTAAGAAAATTCCAAAGATCCTCTCATTGTACCAGGCGACTTGAAAGCAATAATTGAACGAGATGTATGTGATCAACTGGTTGGTACATTCTGGCAATTTGTGACAGAAGAAACTAGTTTAGTTTAGTTTAGCCGACAGATCAACGTCATGGCACACAGATGTAACCCATAAGTGCTCCGTTCTACTCCTAACTCAAGCCTGAGTCCAGAGAAACTCAGCTCAGTGCACGAACTCTGTAGCACAGCGAGGATCCTAAAATACTTTGAGTAAATTTTTAACTCAAAATTTTGCCCGGGCAGCGCCATTAGGCTACTCTTTTTCGATTTCCAACTGCCAATGTATTTGTTACGTGCGCAACAATACACATGGGAGTCCGATCTCACTACCCAGAGACCAGTGGAAATTTTGTTACTAGAAGTTCACATGAAAAAATCCCGACCCACACCGGGGCTTGAACCCGGGACCTCCAGCACTTGAGGCAGACACCATATCTCGAAACCACTCAACCCCCTCAAGAGAAACTAATGAGTGTAAAGTAAGATTACTAGAATTTAACAATTGCAAACAAACGATTCCTACATAAATTATACAGCAGAACGTGGCATGCCCCAACAACTGGGATACATGACCAAATTGACTTTATACTTATACCCAGAAGATTCAAGTCCAGTGTCAATAAGTCACATTTTTTTCCCAGAAGGTGTTTAAGAATTTGACAAATTTTGTCCACTTGTAAAGATTTCAGCAATGATTTACTGTAGTTTTATCTTGGTATGTTCTGTCTGCTCATGAGCACACCTCGGAGCTCTGCTGGTTGGAAGATGTAATCTTGTACTGCTGAGGATTGAACTCAGACCACTGTCTTAGCAAGCAGCAGAGTAACCACTATGCCACCATGGACCCCTCCTCCAGATGGCAAAAATAGCATAGCTATCATGAGAATGCATCCATGCACAAAAAAAAAAAATGTGTCAATGCTGACTACCATCGAGCCAAGTGAAACAAAATAATGACAATGAAGCGAAGAGAATTTACCCTATATCTCTTATCTTCACCTAATGTTTAACTGCATAGATGAGCCAGTTGTTGAGGGGTTAGGGCACTGGTCTCACATAGTAGGTGACCTGGGTTCTGTTCCATGTTAAGGCAAGGAGTTTTTATCTGTCTATCTATTCTAATGATAAAATATCATAGGTCAGGACATTGCATGGCAGCTGCTTGAGAAAGCGGCCTTGCTTCCTTATGCCCTTATCAAAACCCTCCTAATATGCACACAAGTAATGATATTAAATTCCACAGCGATAATATTGGTGTTTTTTCCCCGGGAAGGTTAACCCGGTCAACAAATGCTCGCAGAAGTCGGATGTGTCGGCCTAAAGGTGCAAGAACGCAGCTCTGCTGTAAACAGGCACAACGCAATCACGTCCGAAAAAACTCTCCGGATGAACGCAGAAGAAGAAGATATGGTTTAAAAAAAAATATAATACTGCAACACACGTATCTGAATGTATGGTTTTTTATATAATATAAAGCAGTTGCTCATTGTATAGTTTTCATTATATTTTTGGTCTTTTGCTTAATAAACAGAAAATTCAACCTAGATAGAACTATTTAAAACAATGTATATCTGTGTACTTTTCGTGACTCACTTGTAATGTTTTTAGTTTCCGTAGTTTACAAGATGGCCAGCACACAATGTTCAGAGAATTTGCTTTTATTAAAAGCACCCCACACAACAGAATGTCTTTTGTGGTTCTATTCTGGAAATGTTTTCAACAAATTGGGAAGAAAGGCGGTGAGTTGAAATAACATATAAGTGCAAGCAATGGAAACATCTGCACATATCTCAGGATAATAACACAGCAGAAATATATGTGCAAGCTACACCTAGAGTTGATTTCTTATGAATTGTTTTGTAGTTTGTATATATTTCTACAAAGTTATTAAACTGAGACATATATAGATGTGTTAATTGTGTTTACTCACACTTTGCAAACACAGTTATTAACTCATTTATTATTGATGTTATTGCCTATTATTAATGGATACATTAATAACGATAAATGTATATGCCATCAGTCCATTCTTTATTTAACTTTATTTGACTGGCACCATGCTGTCTTGACAGACGATGCTTTGTAAAGTGGAGTTATACCTCTCCATAACACAAAGTCTGGACTGAATTTAGAGACCATATGTTGTTGCCCATGCAGGATGATCCCTCTCTCAACCTGTCTAGTTGACTTCAGAGGAAAGGTAACACCAACACGTCTGGAACAAGACAAGTCGCAGAAGCTGCCGGATCAGCAAAGCAATGCTCTAACTGTCCGCCTGTCGGAACTTCCATCCTAGACCAGTTGCCGACCAAGGCTTAGTGCCTGGTCTGCACTGCCATGACATTTAGTCTTCAGGTTGCATTTCCTCGCACTAGGATAAGGCATGTACCCTCCCAGTTGCATTCCTCCGCCCAAAGTCGTTAGTACAATGTGGGGTGTCAGGTATGGTGAGCGCCGCCCAACATTTGGCGCTAACAGAAAGCAGGTAGTACCGTCTACTTGAACTTTATTTAAATACTTTTTTATAGGTGTGTATGTTTCCCCTTGAGCACTGACTTGGACTGTTGACAGAGAAATACCTAAAGCCCGTGGAGCTGTCTTTGTTTCATTTGGAAGTCTAACATTAATATCAATCGATGAGGCCATTTAAATATTATGAGAAATACATTTCTTGCCTTTGCTTCAATGTACGCCATCCAGCACCTGAGGCAGCTGTGCTATAAATTGCTTTAAACCATATTATCTTCCTATTCAGTGGATGTTGGCTTGTATATGAGAAAGATGAGCGTTGATCCTTCTAATTTGGGATTTTAATTGGTCAACGCTTTTTTCCTTCTGAAAAGTAATACAATTGTTAGCAGAGTGAGGATCACATCTAAGGTGTCCTTTTTTCTCTCTTTGTCTGTACATTTTACTTCTTTCTTCTCAAATTGGTGTCGTTCTGTATCTGTCAGCTTGCTACATATATATCTGTTTTTGTTTAAAACCCTCATTATTGTAATATTACAGAAAGTTTATAATGTTGAAAATTATTGTACATACACACAGACACAATTCTGGTTTTAACTTCATTATGAAGGTATTTACAAGTGCCTTAATAACCCCTATGAAAATAACACATTATTATTGTTCTATAATATTTATTCTTGACTTACCATAATATTTTTGTGAATTGGAAGTTTTCATCCAAATGAGATTACTGTTTAAAGCACATTGAGAGTAACATTTTGCAATAGACTTGCTGTATGATGATGAGGTTATAAGCTAGCATTCCTTCTATGTATCCCACAATTCATATAGCAGTACTGTATACAGACATATTCCTAGATACTATATTTTCTCTAGTGTCTAGTTGATGAAATGTTTATTTCATATAATTTTCTAGTATGCACAAAATGAACCTACTTAACAACGTCAACTAAAGGACTTCTATTTTTACACACTTTGAGGCATGCTGGGTATATGGGGCTAGCCCTATATTTTTATAGACCAATCTGCACTTGTCAGGTGATGTGGTCAATATCATGCCAGCCATCTTGACTCCTCAAACATTTCTTGGCACCAATTTTAGGCAGTGCTGTCCTGGGAACCCAGGTCAATTTTTAAAAATCTGCCTCAATGGAGATTCGGGTACCTGTCTTACACCATCATTTATTATTTTGTTTCAGATTTATTGAGTATTCAAGAGTATCATTCACTTATAGGTCTTCTTTGTCCAGATTTTCCCTTTCAGATGGTGCAAAATATTGCCAGGTAATTGTTTAACAAAGTAAATTCTGTTGTCATGTCTCTTTTTGTTGCTGCTGTTTTTGCACAAAATCTTACACATTTTCTGAATAAAACATGTTATATGTTTCTGCTAATGTTTGTTTGTACATGTGCGTGCATGCATGCATGTATATGTATGTGAGAGTGAGGGCATGCGTGTGTTCATGTTGCACAACAATTAAATGTTACATGTTAGGGGAAATTAAATCCTGTCAAATGTTCACACTACAACTTTCATTAATAGATGTCACACTTTATGATCTTTTAACTTGTCATCCAGAAACCAAATCCCAGAAGTTAGATTTTGCTATCTTGTTGTTTCCTTAGTTAGTTAGTTAGTTAGTTAGTTAGTTAGTTAGTTAGTTAGTAAGTAAGTAAGTCACGGTTCCAACTTCATGGCAACAGGTCATCCCCATTATGCTCCATTCCTGTGCCAGTGAATATCACACAAAATGCTCCTCACTGCCCTATGTTAACAATGGAATAGACAGGAGTGTCGGCAAGCCAACAGTCCGCACAGGTACACTGCATAATGCCGCCGCCAGAATGCCAACACAAAAGTCCTCCACGAAAAATACAGTTCATCATCGATGGAATTGGCAGTCACCAGAAAGACTTCGTTGATCCGGGTTTTAACCCATATGGCTCGGTCTCTTTCCACAGGGTGACCCGCCGAAAGCACCACACAAAGCACGAACTCTGTAGCTTCAGCGATGACTCCCAGGAGTCTCCTTAAAAATGCACTCGTGAACCGAAAAGGCAAACCAGTCAAT
The DNA here is from genome assembly GCA_963921405.1 of Cepaea hortensis. Lineage (NCBI taxonomy): Eukaryota > Metazoa > Mollusca > Gastropoda > Stylommatophora > Helicidae > Cepaea > Cepaea hortensis. Next base: position 190,158,322 of record OY992876.1, read on the forward strand.
CCAGCAACAGCCGGCCATCATTCCGAACATGCAGGTCATGCTACAACCATGGACAGATATAAAAGCATTCCACATGAAATTCACAGCTCAATGTCGTACCACACACTCAGTAGCATTGCGACAGAACCATGCTCTACCAGTCCAACATCAGGAAAATTTGAATGCAAATCATAGCCACAAGCGTAAACACTCCAGAGGCCTTAATGGTTTAAATGCCTATCCGCCATGTTGGGGACCGGAAGTCCCAATAGACTGTAGACTAAGTCTCAGCCCAAGCCTCCTTAGTCGCCTCTTACAACATGCATGGAAGGCAATAATGTTACTATTCTTCGCCACCTTTATGGACCTCGGCAACGCACGGGCGTTTCCTGGAGTGTTTCCTGAATGTTGTTTCCTTATGTTATTTAAGTGGTGAAAATGTTTCTTGTTTTTTATAATTGCTAAAGAATTCATTCACAGACATTCTTACAGTATTCTTTATGCTTCTCTAGTCTTCACTTTATTGTCAATTATAGAAAATATATATGAGATTTGCACACCTTTTCTAGAATGTGCCAGGTATGTACAGAAAGGAACAATCTGAAATATCCATGATTAGCTAGCATAGAACTACTAAGACAAGTTATTGTCAGTGCCAATAGCAGCAGTTACATGGCTCATAAAGGGAATGTATCTAGTATATTCAGATAATAAATATTGCCTAATGTTTCTTGACCCATAGGCTCATTGAACACTGAAGAAAATCTTCAACTCCAACTTACAGCACACTGTCACAGTTAATACAAAAGTTAAATTCTGAAACACAATAGAAAATATACATCCTACAACACACAATTCTGAGCTTTCACACACTGGTAAATACTGTTCCATGATAATCTATCTTTCATCTGTTGTGCCCTATTGAGATACAATAAAATTATTTATCTTTTAAAACCATCCCTCTGTAGCTGAATATTTAATTCAAGGGTTCTCTTCTACACCCATCCCAGTTCATAATAAACCAGCAGGGTAACAGACTTGAGCCAGGTTCAATAACAGTACAATATTTATAAATTAACCTTCTTTTTTGTTGTTGTTCATTTGATCTCTTTCAGAATTAGGCTAGAAACACACTCTGGACAGAAGCTTTCTGTGTACTGTGCCTCACGGTGGGTGCTCATGCCACACTGCAGGGTCAGCTGCTTGCTTTCTTTCCACTGTTTCTCATATCGCTTAAAAAGTCGCTTAAAAGGGTCGACTTCATTGCACCCGGTTTTATCCCATATGGCTTGGTCTCTTTCCGCAGCACGGAAAGCGTCGCACAAAGCACGAACTCCGTAGCTTTTAGCGAAGACCCACAGGTGTCTCCGAAACATTTAACTCGTAAACCGAAGGATGCGGCCCGGAATCGAACCCACAACCTTCGGAGCACGAGTCAAACGGCTTGACCACTTTGCCACAGAGACTCCCATTTTCTCATGTCATGTTCTCCCAAGTTTCTCATGTCATCATCATCATGTGCCCTGCTAACAGGTTTAGTCTTTCATGTCTCTCCACAGATCTTGGTGTCCTGATCAACTATTCTGATGATATTTCTTCATGCCACCATCTCAATACATCCAGCATTAGTTCTTTTGGTCTGCCTCTGCCTCTTTTCCACTGATCTTTCTAGTCATCACAATGTTTTCCAGTGCCTCTCATCCATGACCAATGGGTACTGTTTCTATCTTTTTCTATATAATGGTCTACTTTCATAATAAGCCTCTTCCAGGCAATTGTTGTTAGTTACTCTGACAGTTCAAGGCATTCGCAACATTTGCCAGTTACTCTGAGAGTTCAAGGTATTCGTAACATTTGTTTCAGGAACTATATCTCTATTTCTCTATTACTTTCAAGCTTTTTCTAACTTGCTCATTCAAGTTCCTTGATTCACTGGATATATATATATATATATATATATATATATATATATATATATATATATATATATATATATATATATATATATATATATATATATATATATATATATGACATTGGCACCTTGCCGTCTTGACAGACGATAGTTTGTGCTTTAAAAAGGCATAATAACTTTTAACTATGGCGGTAGCGAGTGTGACTGATAAGGCCAATTTACGCTGTAAATGTCCGTTCACAGTGGGTGCATGTGAACACGTGGTCATTTCCACCATCATGCACCATCTTACGTCTCAAACGCTTGGTGTGTGACTTTTCTGCAATAATTTTCTCCTTTGACTTTATTCCATTTCTGATATTTGCCCTCCATGCAACACGTTCAGCGGCGACTTGCTCCCAATGTGCATTATCAATGCCTGTATCAATCATGTCCCGCTTACACACATCTTTGTATCGTAGTAGAGGCCGACCCTGAGATTTCTTACCCATCTGTAATTCACCAAAAAAGATATCCTTTGGTATTCTACCATCATCCATCCGCCTAAGATGTCCTATCCATCTAAGTCTACGAAGACTGAGCATGGAATAAACTGTCACACAACCTGATCTTTCCAATACTTCAGTATTTGTGATTTTGTCTTGCCACTTAATACCAAGAATTCTTCGCAGACACCGCATATGAAAGCTGTTTAAATTGTTCTCTTGGTGTGAGTAAGTTGTCCAGGTTTCACTGCCATAGAGAAGAGTACTAAGGACACAGGCTTGATAGACAAGGACTTTTGTTTTGGCAGTAAGCTTCCTGTTCTCCCAGACTCTTTTTCTTAACCTGTTCATTGTTGTTGCTGCCTTACCAATCCGGATGTTGATTTCTTGATCTAGGGATAATTTGCTATTTACCACCGATCCTAGATATGTAAAATGGTCTACTATCTCTAGTTCGGCGTCGTCAATAAAGATTGATGGTACCCCATGTGCACCTTGTGACATAATCTGTGTCTTCTTTTTGCTAATTGTTAAACCAAATTCAGAACAAGCATTGGAGAATGCAGATAGTAGACATTGCAATTCTTCCTCAGAGTGGGTCGTAACTGCAGCATCATCTGCAAAAAGCAACTCTCTGATCAGTACCCTCCTAATTTTGGTCTTAGCCTTCAATCTCTGAGCATTGTAGAGGCCGCCATCTGAGCGTGAGTGAATGTATATACCACCATCCTGATCACGAAATGCATATTTCAGTAGAAGTGAAAAGTATATTCCAAAGAGGGTGGGAGCTAGTACACAACCTTGCTTAACTCCACTCTTGATTTCAAATTCTTCAGAAGTTGCACCATCAAACTTGATTATACCCTTCATGCCTGTGTGGAACGATTCCACAATGGACAGAAGAGTTGGTGGGCAGCCAATCTTCTTTAGTGCCTTGAACAGACCCTCATGACTGACCAAATCAAATGCCTTTGTGAGGTCGATGAAGGCAATAAACAGTGGTTGATTCTGTTCACGGCATTTTTCTTGCATTTGTCGCAATGAGAATATCATATCAGTGGTAGACCGGTTCTGTCGAAAGCCACACTGTGATTCGGGGTAGACTTGATCTCCTAGGACTTGAAGTCTGCGCAGAACAATTCTGGCAAATACTTTTCCAACAATACACAGAAGTGAGATACCCCTATAGTTGTTGCAGTCGCTCCGATCGCCCTTGTTCTTGTACAGTGTTATGATGCTTGAATCTTTGAAATCCTGTGGGACTTGTCCTTCACGCCAGCATAGCTCTATTAGCTGGTGGATCTGTATAGTGAGTGTGTCTTGCCCACTCCTGATAACCTCTATTGGAATCCCATCCTTACCTGGAGCCTTGCCAGATGCAAGTTCATTTATAGCACACTTAACTTCTGTTATGGTGGGAAGTGTGTCCAGGTGGTCAAGAGTTGGTAGAGCCTCTATGGCGTTGAGGGCATTATCCGCTAGTTTGGTCTCACTTGAGTAAAGCTCCAAATAGTGCTCTACCCATCTGTCCATCTGCTGTTTCTTATCAGTGATGACTTCTCCAGTCAAGGTTTTAAATGGTGCACTTCTTTTGATCACTGGACCACAGGCTTTCTTTATTCCTTCATACATGCTTCTTATGTCTCCCTTATCACTTGCGATTTGAATGGACTCACATAACTTGATCCAATAATCATTTGCACACTGCCTGGCAGCCTTTTGCACATCCTTCCTAGCTTGCCTTAGCTCACTCAGAGTGTTACGCGTTGGTCTTTCCTTGTTTCTTAAGAGAAAGAATATATATATATATAAGAGAAAGAATATATATATATATATATATATATATATATATATATATATATATATATATATATATATATATATATATATATATATATATACCAAACCATTTGACTCGCTGTCTCTCTATTAACATCAATTTCTGACATTGTGTCCACTTGCTTCCTGATTACGAGGACACAAACCATAGATTGTATGATTTATTCGTTATTCAAATTCACTACGGGAAAACATTGTTTTGACTTCCTGATTACATCTTTTCTGATCCTGTCACACTAGCTCTGAACACTTTCATTCCAATTTTTAAATAAGAAGACAGATTTGAAAGATTTTAACTACTGCTACTGTCATTTGTAGATCATATATAATGTATCACATCGTGTTTCAATGTTGTATTCATGGTATTTTCACTGTTATCTCCCAAGAATTGTACTCATTGATGATGCCTTGGATTGTCTGATTTCATTCTCGGATTTTGTCTATGCTTTTCAAGTTCAGTTCTATTTTGAAGGTTAGTATTCAGTTTTGTAATTTTCTTCATTTATCTGTATGTCATTCCTATATTCATCAATTTTCATTTATAATCATCTGCCCATCATTGAAATGTATGTTTATGTTCATTAATGTAACCATCTATCATGTAACTATTGATAAGTTCATTCACCCATCCCCTCACCTATCCATCCATACGTCCACTCACCTATCCATCCATACATCTTCACACTTATCTATTCATACATCCTCTCACCTATCCATCTATACATTCAACCATATACCAATTCATGCATGTTATACAAATGATGTAAGCTCATTGTCAAAAATCCCATTATTTTGATGGCAGTAAACAGACATGTTGTGGAAATGATGTAAAAAATCCCATTCTTTTGATGGCAGTAAACAGATATATAAGTTATGTAAATAATGCAAGCTCATCATGAAGAATCACATTGTTGTTTCTTCTTCTTCTTCTTCTTCTTTTTCTTCTTCTTCTTCTTCTTCTTCTTCTTCTTCTTCTTCTTCTTCTTCTTCTTCTTCTTCTTCTTCTTCTTCTGCGTTCATTCAGAGTGTTTTTTGATTCATAATTGTGTTGTGCCAAGTTTATTTACACCCTTAGGCCGACACATCTGACTTCTGTGGGTGTTTGTTGACTGGTTTAACTTCCCGAGTGCTTCGAAGGACATTCCACTCTCACTCTGACATTTTTTGCCTTGTGCCAAGTTTATTTGCGCCCTTAGGCTGACACATCCAACCTTTGCAGGTGTTTGTTGACCGGGTTAACCTTCCCAGGGGAATCACATTGTTTTTACTGACACTAGAGAAACAGGAAATATTTATGGCTAGATAAAATAGTTGGCTTATCTTACGTAAAGATAAGAGATAGAGGATAAATTATCTTCCCAACATTGCCTTTATTGTGTTTCCCATGGCTCAATGGTAGTAAGCATTAAAATATTTTGTGTGTTGCTTTTTTGTTTGTTTGTTTGTTTTTTTGGTTGCATATCCCTTACAGGACGTTGCAGTCAACATCTGCATTTTTCAGCTGCTGTCGGTGTACTAGGCAAGATTACGCTCAGTTTGTTGCATTGATGCATTCTAATGATAGTTATGCTACTTTTGCCATCTAGAGGAGGGGTCAATGGTGGCATAGTGATTACTCTACTGCTTGCTAAGACAATGGTCTGGTTCAATCTCCAACAGTACAGGATTACATTTTTCAACTAGTAGATCGCAAGGCCTAGAAGAAACTTTGTATCAAAAATCATTGTGTAGCAACAAGAAATCAGCTGCCATACTAGAGACAGTGATAGCTACAATGTACACAGCAGACAAGAAATATGTCATGAAGTTGGTCAGAGCTAGTCTGTCAGATCATAAAGTGCTGAAATAATGAGACAAGAAAATATGTTTCTGAATATAACCCACGCTGAGAGGATAATGAGCCAAATTATGACAGATGCCAACAAATGGAACACTTGATTTCAAAAGTGCTCAGGGTGCTAGACATTTTGACATGCGGCAGTCAACTTGCAATGGCAAACTAGACATTGTGACATGTGACAGTCAACTGCAAAGGCAAACTAATGAGCATCACCTGTTTCATAAATGCCTCACAGTGGGAGAAGACACAGACTTCATCAGCACCAATGAAGGCATTAACTGTTTTGTAAACTACAGAGTGGAATGTCCATATCTCCAAGACTTTAAGCAAACCATTAGAATCACCATAACAAACCATATAATAGGTGAGAAGTCAGTATAAAATGTCCCTTGAGCTGTCACAAGTTGAAAAACCTATCCAAGGCCAAACAACTGAAAAAATAAATGATGAAATGCAAGGAGAAAACTGAAATAGAAATACCAGAGTACGTAGAGGATGTAGGCCTTTCAACTGTGCAGCTATTACAGCCATTTAAGTAAACAACAAAATAAAACTGCCCAAAATAACCAAACATGCACCAAGAGAACCATCCTTGATATAGTGATAAGAAATTATAGGAAGTGGCAAGTAGCAAGATATATGAATACAAAACAATGTTTTCCCGTAGTGAATTTGAATAACGAAGACACAAACAATAGATTGCACGATTTATTGCCTAGCATATTTCGCTGCATCTCGTCAGGTACATACTGCAGAAATCACACAACTTACGTGAATTAACTAGATAAATCCTTCAAGTTGAAATATACACATATTCGCACAGTAATGTCACTTATCTACCACGGTAATTTTAAGCTGACTAACATGTCTTTCTGTTTACACAATTTTGGCTTGCGTTGATAGATCATAATTGCTTCTGCAAATTTTAACAAGCGAGTATTTTGTGTGTTAAACAACACGCGAAATGCAGTGTCTCTGGCCACCACATGGCCACTTTCGACAATGTGCCTCCCGATTGAAGACGCCGGGAGCTTCCGGTGTGTCGGCCCCACAAGGCTAGCATCTCCTGTGTGTTGTATCTTGTTGACCCATTGAGGTATGTGTTCTGACACCCGTTTGTTAAGCTGTCTCTCTGTTCTACCAATGTAAACGGCCTGGCATCTACATGTGAATTGGTAAATACAATTGTTTGTGGCGTACAGAGGAACAGGCTCTTTGACTGCTGGTGTAGGAATCGGTATAGTTTTGTATCTAATGACTGGAGTTGCCGCACAGAATGTTCGGCCTACTGCTGTAGTAAGCCGGTCTTGTTAACTCTGCACAACACCGAATGGCGAGATGGCTAGCCAAAATGTTAAAGCCAGTACGACAGTCCTTCGATCCAAAAATACTCAGAGATACATTCCAACTGGTGGAATTATTGGATACTATGGACATAAATAACAAACACATGGCATCCATGGATATAGCCTCCCTATTCACTAACGTTCCGTTAGAGGAGACAGTGAAAATAATAAGGGAACGCATTGAAGACAAACAACTAAAATTAGGCATACCAACACCTATTCTGGAGAGGCTACTACTACTATGTACCGCCAACATACAATTCAATTTTCTAACTAAGTCATACCGCCAAATTGACGGAGTGGCCATGGGGAGTCCTCTTGGTCCTATTCTAGCTGACATCTTCATGGCACATTTAGAAGAAAAGAGATCTTCAGACATCAACAACTTGGCCTTTTACCATCGTTATGTGGACGATATACTAATTATCACCACAGACGAGCTACAAGCAACATCGTTTCAGGCCACAATGAACAAGACGCATAAAAACATCTCTCTATCTATGGAACACGAACACAACGAAGCGTTACCGTTCCTAGATATTCTAATGAGATGTAGAGCAGACGGCACAATTCAAAGATCGGTGTATCGAAAAGAAACATGGACTGGCCAATACCTAAATTTTCAGAGCTTCACACCTGTCCAGTACAAACGGGGCTTAGTACGGACCTTGTTTGACCGTGCTAGAAAGATATGCACCCAGGACACACTGACGGAGGAATTTGAAACTCTCCACAGGATTTATAAAGCGCCACTGCCAACAGCCCAAACCGAAATCAGAAGTAACTACAGTCCCTAAACTCAAGGTATTCATCCAGCTAACCTTTCGAGGGCATGACGTAATGCAACGTCTACAAGACTGGCTTACTACAGCAGTAGGCCGAACATTCTGTGCGGCAACTCCAGTCATTAGATACAAAACCGTACCAATTCCTACACCAGCAGTCAAAGAGCCTGTTCCTCTGTATGCCACAAACAATTGTATTTACCAATTCACATGTAGATGCCAGGCCGTTTACATTGGTAGAACAGAGAGACAGCTTAACAAACGGGTGTCAGAACACATACCTCAATGGGTCAACAAGATACAACACACAGGAGATGCTAGCCTTGTGGGGCCGACACACCGGAAGCTCCCGGCGTCTTCAATCAGGAGGCACATTGTCGAAAGTGGCCATGTGGTGGCCAGAGACACTGCATTTCGCGTGTTGTTTAACACACAAAATACTCGCTTGTTAAAATTTGCAGAAGCAATTATGATCTATCAACGCAAGCCAGAATTGTGCAAACAGAAAGACATGTTAGTCAGCTTAAAATTACCGTGGTAGATAAGTGACATTACTGTGCGAATATGTGTATATTTCAACTTGAAGGATTTATCTAGTTAATTCACGTAAGTTGTGTGATTTCTGCAGTATGTACCTGACGAGATGCAGCGAAATATGCCAGGCAATAAATCGTGCAATCTATTGTTTGTGTCTTCGTTATTCAAATATATGAATACAACTAAAACAGATAAATCTGTAAATTACCCCATAAAGTCAGTTACTTGACTAGTATCAAGGTTCAGAAGGGTGCAGAACAAGTGCAAGATAGAGGATGTTGCAGCTTCACATAACTTCAAAACTAGATAGGGTGAATTTAAAATTGTTAAAATAATCTTTTGTATATATAAATGATCCTACTGCTTTAAACTTGTTTTGTATAATCTACCTGTTAAAAGACAAAGCTTGTATTTGACAGAGTTTTTAACAAAGTCTAATGAGATCTATCAGGGCCTGCTGCAAACCCTCAATAGTCCACGTGACCCTGTGATTGTTCCAACTTCAAGTGAAAATGATGCAGCCGTGCACAAGAGCACCCATCAACCAACAGATGGGGTAGATGCAATGCAGTTTTTCAGAGCTATCTACCCATTATTGAACAGAGTTGATTATAGGTTAGTGTCTCTGTTGTGGGTCTTTATGGAACATTGGCTGTGTAAATGAAAAATAGAAATTAAGTTTTTATGTACTTATTTTCTTAAACTACAGAGCTTGAAAAATATAAGATCTTAAAGAATATTTAATGATGTTAAATATTTAGTCCAGAGATGTAACAGCTGCAGTAGGGTATAATAATAGGACATGAAAACAGTTAGGTGTGTGTAACTTCTGCGTAAAAGTGAGAGATAATAAACACATACACAGTGAGAGATAATAAACACAGACATAGTGAGAGATAATAAACACAGACACAGTGAGAGATAATAAACACAGACATAGTGAGAGATAATAAACACAGACACAGTGAGAGATAATAAACACAGACACAGTGAGAGATAATAAACACAGACACAGTGAGAGATAATAAACACAGACTCAGTGAGAGATAATAAACACAGACACAGTGAGAGATAATAAATACAGACACAGTGAAAGATAATAATCACAGACACAGTGAGAGATAATAAATACAGACACAGTGAGAGATAATAAACACAGACACAGTGTATACTCCTCACAACAAACTGCAATACAGCAAATGTAAATCACAGGGGGAGGAGGGATGTCATGTGATCTGTATAACGCTGGCCACCTTAACTCCCCAAGACATTTTCTAGTTCTCATTTTAAGCTGGGTCACCCTGGTAGCCCAGCTAAGTTTTTAAAATCTGCCACAGTGTGGATTCAAATTCATCACCACCAAGCCAGCAGGCAAACATCCAGCAGCTATGCTATCACAGCTTTGGAGAATAATTGCTGACAATGAATCTAGTTGACTTACAAGGCTACACCAGACCAGCTGTCATAGTTTTACTACTGTTAATACTCAGTCTCCTGTGTATGGGCTTATTTATTCTCTAACAAAGACATTTGTTTCATCTCATTATACATAAATCATGGCAGTTTCTGTAACACTTGTATGTATTCGAAAGCCTGGATCTTTGGATTCTATTCTGCAGTAGTTGTCCAGTTTTCTCACCCATCCTAGAGAATTAACAATACCAGAGATGTGAATAATTTTCAGACTACCTTTTCAGATTAAATATAGTTGTTAAGATAGATGGGGCTAGCTAGGTTTATGTTGATCTCTTTTCTTGAACTTTCACCTTTACACATAGTGGACTTCAAGATAAAGTATTCACTTCTTTATAGGTTTTTTACTGTTAAGTTTAATGTTAATTGTCTCATGTTGTTTATAGCTATTTACCAATAGTTTTCTTTTCTTGAATTAATTTCCATCCAAGAAGAGCTCCTATTTGAGAATATCTTGATGACAAAATCATTATGTACGTAAGAATAGCAAAGTCCTATAGTAGGAACATGCAGTGGATATGTGAAGTGTCAGGACCAATAATTTGTGTAGGCCTGAGTATAAGGAAGAACATGCAGTGGGTATGTGAAGAGTCAGGACCAATAATTTGTGTAGGCCTGAGTATAAGCAGGAACATGCTAAGGGTAAGTGAAGTGTCAGGACCAATAATTTATGTAGGCCTGAGTTTAAGTATAAGCAGGAACATGCTATGGGTAAGTGAAGTGTCAGGACCAATAATTTGTGTAGGCTGAGTATAAGTATAAGGAGGGGGTTACGTGGTGTCAGGCATTGGTAGCACCTTTGGTAAGGATGACTCTCATGTCCTTTTCAGGACCCATCCCCCACTGGTCCAAGCCTGACACCCAGCTCACGCCTGTGGCTCCTAGTAGTTGTCAGCATGCGACAGCGGCCACCCCCCGGGCAACAGCTGTGAGAGGCTGGCTAAACCTGGCGCAGGTAGCCGATTTGGTGTCAAACCAAGCGGTGAAGTAGGGTATGCCTACCCAGCATGTGAAGACAGGATCCGGCAGAATGCGCGGAAGAAATCATTCCTGATTCAACGTGCAAGACGGCGTTTACCTGCAAAGCATTGTGGAACGTAATGAGCACGGCAAGGCACGTAGAGCGCCCTGGTCATCCACTGCACCTGTATTCGTCTCCAGTCGTCTTGACTTGTCCTGCCACTGGATTCAGATGGACTCAGGCGAGAGAGTGAGGTCGATGAATTGTGCAACTCTTCCTCACTTTAATCCAATTCATCGCGCAAGTCATTCTTCATCCAATGTCATATCGATGAAGTGAATGCAAGAATCTCCAAGGCCAGCACGGCCTTTGGCAGACTGTACAAGAATGTATGAGACAGAAATGGAATAAGCCTGCAAACAAAGCTGAAAGTCTACAAAGCAGTTGTATTATCCACACTGCTATATGCTTGTGAAACCTGGACTGTTTATCAGTGACACGCTAGGAAATTAAACCACTTCCACACAGTCTGCCTTAGGAAGTTACTGAAGATTAAATGGCTAGACAAGATCCCAGACACTGAAGTCCTAGAAAGAGCGTCCATGCCCAGTATCCACACTCTACTAATGAAGAATCAGATTCGCTGGGCTGGTCACTTGACTTGCATGCCAGATCACAGGCTCTCAAATGAAATTTTTACGGCGAGTTGCGTTGTGGTAAGCGCTCCCAAGGCGGCCAGAGGAAATGCTTTAAAGACACTCTGAAAATCTCACTGAATGCTTTTGGAATTCATCATGACACCTGGGAGACTGCAGCCAGAGACCGAAATTCGTGGCGTGCATCATAACGCAAGGGTGCAGTCACTTGTGAAGCAACCAGGACTGCAAGAGCTGTGAAGAAAAGACAGAACAGAAAAACCACTGCAGAAAATCATCCTCCAGAAACGTCGAGCATTGTTTGTCCACATTGTCAAAGAACATTTCGAGCCAAAATAGGCCTTATCAGCTATCTTAGAACTCACGGCTCCATACTTTCAACCCCACTGGATGAAATGAATGGGCATCATCATTCTTGATGGACAAACAACAACATAAGCAGGAACATGCTGTGGGTAAGTGAAGAGTCAGGACCAATAATTTGTGGAGGCCTGAGTAATAGTATAAGCAGGAACATGCTGTGGGTAAGTGAAGTGTCAGGACCAATAATTTGTGGAGGCCTGAGTATAAGGAGGAACATGCTATGGGTAAGTGAAGTGTCAGGACCAATAATTTGTGTAGGCCTGAGTATAAGGGGAAATCAGTGGCCAATCTTTTCCTCCTTTAGTGAACAATGAGAACTGGCATTGAACGCTTGTCCGACTGTCCGCATACCATTGTCATTGTAACATCCTAACTGTTACACCAACACACCCTAACATCCTAACTGTTACGCCAAAACACCCATTATGTGTATGTAAGAGGGTAGTTTCTAATTATTTTAAATTATTATTTCCAGTGCATTTTTTGTAAATAGTGCAGCATGATAACACAACATAATATTTATAACTTGTTTCTGTTGAATATTTTTTTTTCCAGCACGCCACCTTTGGCTTCTCTAAAGGAGATACTTTTTAATGTACCAAGCATTTCATTTTACGAGTTCCTGATGGCCATTGCAAAGTCAGACTCAATAAACACACACATAGGTAAGCAAAATGGAAAGTATTGGAGAATCTGAAGATGTTTCTTTCAAAGGATTGTTCAATCAAATGTTATAACCCATGATATTGGAGGTATTAAAGATATGGGTTTGTGCTGCATCTTCATCCCAAAGGGCACAAGGGGACTCTTTTCTGTATGACTACTGGACAGCTTGCTTCGTGATGTTTTCTCTCAGAGAAGATCACTATACTTAGGACTTCATTCTGTCAGCAGCGGCTGCAGGCATCGCACGACCAATGACCTGAATGCTGAAGAAGAAGAAGTGGAAGAGGAGGTGGCTAAGAGGAGGTGACAGAAGAGGAGGTGGCAAAGAGGAGGCAGAGGAGGAGGTGGCAAAGAGGAGGCAGAAGAAGAGGTGTCAAAGAGGAGACAGAAGTAGCAGCATATGGATTCAATTGGCCTTATTGGGTTGCATGCCTTGCTACTTACAGAAGCTCATGTTGAGTTGGTAGTCCAAATCTTGTCCAACTCTGCTTATTACATGCTATCTATGTCCTTCAGAGAAAATCTCCTAAAAATAGGTCATTTGTGGAGAAGGATGCAAACTCTAAATCTGTCAATGACTTACTTTGTTTTGATGTATTACAAATTTGACACCTTGCTATGCTAGATTTGCATTGTCGACCATGACTTCAAATTAAAACCTAATTGTTGTGTACTTCTGTGATGTTGCAACATTTGTTGCAGGTCTCTACATCAGTTGGTATTTCAGTTGAGAAATTGACCATCAGGTTTATTAGCTCTGGTATTTTATCAACAAGCCCAGAGATGTTCCACATTGCTGTTTTTGAGGCATTTGTAATTTTGTTAATTTTCCAGTAAACAAATTTACTGTAGCAGTCGAATGGGTAGATTCTACCAAGCATATGCTACAGATACACAAACTCAACATATCTGATGCAAAATAAGAAACTCCAAAATCTACTTAACAACAAATATGGACCAAAAGTGATTGTACAGTTAAGGATAAATAATAGATAACAGACATATTGAACGAAATAGAGGGAGACATAAAAACACATGGAGAAGATAATTAAAAACAGAGAGAATAATATGGGGATGACAAAGAGGAAGTTGCAGGAGGCAGCAAACATAGGATGGCTTGGAGTGAGTTGTTTGAGGCTCTATGCCCCGATGGTGGATAAAGGGCAAAAAAGAAGAAGATAGAATATAGATAGACTGATTGCCACACTGTCAGACAGAATTATATGAATACCAGAAATACCAGAAGCTGAGCAGATGACAAACAAGAGTGCATGACACTAATTATAAAATGTATCAAGGATCAGGCTAGCTGGTAGCTAGCTAGCAGTCAGTTGTCACCACCAAAGTATGCCTCATGTTGATAAATTCTGCAGTTCTACTTTCCAGCACTTTCTTTATTTTTTTCTTCCATTCCTCCTCATTCAAACTTCAATAGTGCAGCGAATCACACTCTTGCTCCCTTCGAGGTTTGTTAGGCTATTATTAACTTTGATTGTCGTAATATAACCTTTTTAAGGATTTCTTTACTACATTTCTCAGATATTTTAAATTACATTAATTATCCTTCAGATAACCATCAAATGTTTAGCTTTTGGTGAAGCACAATTATTCACTTCTGCCCACACTTCAATTTTGGAGCCATGGTGACATAGCAGCCATATGCTCGCCTACCGGCCCACTGGTCATAGTTTGATCTGCAATGGGATGGAGTCATAGTTTTACAAATTGGCCTGGGCTCCCAGGCTGACCCAGCCAAACATGGGTACCTGGATATGTCTTGGAAAATAAGGGTGATCAGTGGGATACTGAGTGTCAGTTGGTCTATAACCTGGATATGTCTTGGAAAATAAGGGTGATCAGTGGGATACTGAGTGTCAGTTGGTCTATAACCTGGATATGTCTTGGAAAATAAGGGTGATCAGTGGGATACTGAGTGTCAGTTGGTCTATAACCTGGATGTGTCTTGGAAAATGATTGATTGATTGATTGATTGATCTAGGAACCGACATCACAGCATTCGGGACATTCCCATAAGCACTCCGTCCCCATCCTCAGCAACCAGCGAAGAGTTCCAACACTAATAGTTCCAGTAGCAATCTGATTATATGTCCGTCTCTCCTTTCCTCTGAGCGTCGAGCGTCGGCCAGATCCCCTCGACACTCCTCGCTGCCTCATTCTAACCAGACTATGGTGATCCATTTGCTCCTCCGAGGTGTACACGTGCTCCCACAAGGCCGCAACCACATCTGCCTTGTCATGCATCAATACTCCACCAAGTTCTGCCGAGCCAGCCAATCTGTCCGCCTGTTCATTCCCCCGCACACCGGCATGCCCAGGAGAAAAGATCCAGGTGATGCTTGCTACCCGTGACCTCCGAAGCGAAGCAAGCCACTTTGCACGAAGCTTGCCTGTTCTCACCCTTCTCAGCATGCTTTCTGAGTCAGTTACAATCACAATATGTGTATGTATCATGTTTTCTATCCAGCGGAAAGCTGCACTGACCGCCTCCACCTCCATTCTTAAGCTAGATGTAGTGTCATCATACGCCAGGCTCTCCTGCACCAAACGCCGACCATTAGATTTTGCCAAGAACCCCCAAGCACTTCTCCTACCTCTCAACACCGACCCATCCATGTAGATAATCACATCACATAACCTGGCGAGAATTTTCCTGAATTAAATGCTGAATTTCCACTTCCATGGCCCCTGCTGGCCACTCCCTGCACTCCCGGTTCAATGTGATTATAACTCTGCACAAGTCTGACTGCACGGCTGGCACTCTGACCCACTTCTCTCCTCGCCTAATGTTCTCCAAGGGGCACACCTGTCTGATCGTATCCTCCGCCTGAGCCATCCATGATTTCCCTCTTATCAGTCTCTGACCCTTAACTATGTCCAGCGCCTCATGCAACGGGTGATCTGTGTCTGCAGCTACTCTGAGGTATGCCTTCGCTTGCATCACCTTGTGCCTACCAGCAACAGTAGGCAGACCAAGGATGTAACGCATACACACTACTGGAGTGTCTCTGGTGCATCCCAGAATGACCCGCATAGCTTCATTCTGTATGCGCTCTAATTTCACCAGCTGACTCTTTGAGACAGTGAGCAGTCCTAGTCCATAATCAATCACTGAGAGGATCAAGTGCTGGTATAGTGTGAAGAGCATTCTCTGCTCTGTGTCCATTGCAGCCATAATTTTAATTGCATTGAGTCCCTTTTGAGATCTTGTCACAACCGTCTCCACATGGTCCTTGAAGGACAGACTCCTGTCAAATGTGATTCCCAGATACTTCAGTTTGTTCTCTCTGTTGACGCTTCTACCATCTATCGTGAGGCTTGGGGCATCATCTCTCACAATCCTGTTGTCCAGAGAGCACCACAACACAGCCGCCTTTTCCGGGTTGATGACAGCACTCATTTCAGTGCACCAGTCAATCACTTTGTCTACTGTCACCTGTAGCTCCTGGGCTGTTTGATCCCTATTTCTCCCCTGCCTGTATGCAAGAATATCATCTGCAAATGTTAGAATCCTTCCAACCCCTGGTGCTTCTAGGTATGCAATCTTGCTCGTATACACATTAAAGAGCACCGGTGAGATTGCAGATCCCTGTGGCAGTCCCGGGGTTAAAATATGTGGCTCTGAGGTCCATGCGCCCAGACGGAGAGCAACCTGACGAGAATGCAGGACGGCCGCTATCCAGTTCACTAACCAGGGATTGACCCCCTTCTCCATAAGTGCGGTCATCAAAATATCATAGCGAACTCTATTGTACGCATCCTCGAGATCAAGCGCTGCCGCCATCGTTTCCTGTCTACTCTGGAACCCCTCATAAACGTCAAAGGCAAAGGTGGCCGCATTCGACCAGGTATCTTTTCCTGGCCTGTAGCTCCCCAGGCCTCTTGGAAGAAGCTTCCCCCTTTCCAAAAAATCCTGCAGCTTAACAGCGACTATCTTCTCTAAAACCTTCCCAAATGTATTTTGAAGGGTGATGATCCTAAAGCCGCCAAGCTTTGAATGATCCTTGTATGGTTTTGGGAGAGGGATGAGATAGCTATGCAGCCAATCCTGCGGTACTGACGCTGTCCTAATGCTCTGATTAAAGCAGACGGCCATCTCCTTCAGGTCCACATCGCTCAAAGCCTTCATGTGGCCATACCTGACACCATCAGGCCCTGGTGCCGTGTCTTTTGCCTTTTGCAAAATATGTTTAACATCTTCAAACAATATGATGTCTTCGTAAGGCATATTCTCTATTGTGCCAGATAATTCCACTCTAACTGCATCCCTGGTATCCGCATCACTGTGATTGGTCTGCTCTAAAAATCTCTGGAGAAACGCCTCCCCTTTCTCCTTGTCTGTTGTCACGCTTACTCCATCCTCTTTATAAATTGTTCCTACTGTCATAGGCCGATCTTTTCTTTGCATTTGTCTTGGAAAATAAGGGTGATCAGTGGGATACTGAGTGTCAGTTGGTCTATAACCTGGATATGTCTTGGAAAATAAGGGTGATCAGTGGGATACTGAGTGTCAGTTGGTCTATAACCTGGATGTGTCTTGGAAAATAAGGGTGATCAGTGGGATACTGAGTGTCAGTTGGTCTATAACCTGGATATGTCTTGGAAAATAAGGGTGATCAGTGGGATACTGAGTGTCAGTTGGTCTATAACCTGGATGTGTCTTGGAAAATAAGGGTGATCAGTGGGATACTGAGTGTCAGTTGGTCTATAACCAAATGCCTGTGCAATTTAAGGCATATGAAGGGATCCTTTACTGACCTTTTACATACACTTCAGTTCAACAAAACCAATTTGTGTTTACATCATCAAACTGATTTTGATTGCCACAGATGGTGATTTATATTGTACCAGTTGTAATGATTTATATTGTAACGATTTACATTGTATGGTTTCCTTTTTTTCTTTTAACATGCTTCAGTTATGTTATTTATTTTGCTTACCATTAATATAAGCTATTTCTCAGTTAATGTTAATGTTGTGCTGAAGATTCCTGAGTATATTGTACATATAGTGTCTCTTTCAGGTTTCATATCTTATTATTATTATTATTTTTTTTTTAATTACACTTTCGGTGATGGAGATAATGATTATTTAAATAAATACTGTTCCCGTATTTGCTAACATGTTCTCACTATATGAGTTACTCTTTATTATAGGTCGACTTCCAAGCAAGACAGAGTTACTAGAGAGTGATGATGTTGAGTTAAGACCGTAAGTTATACCTTTTCTCATCTGTTTATAAGTGTTTTGAAACATTATGATGAAATAATATACATTGGTGAAGAAACATTACAAAACCTCCAAGTTGCATCATCTATCTTCTTCTTCTTCAGCGTTCCGAGCCATTGAGGTTCTTTGCTGCAGATACAAGCTGTCTCCATTCGTCTCTCTGGTTGACCTTCTCTTGCCAGTCGCTGATTCCAAGTGCTTGTAGGTCGGTATGTATATTATCTCTCCACCGCCTTCTTGGTCTACCTCGGGTCTACGGTCATTTATTTCCTGAGTGTAAGCGAGTTTTGTTTCTCTATTATCTTCCATTCTTTCTGTATGCCCCAGCCATTGCAGTCTATTAGCCTTCATGATACCAGCGATTAGCGGGGACTTAAACAGATCATAAATCATCTATAGTGTGAGAAAAATATAAAAAGAAGATCAACATCTGTAAGACAGAAACCATGAATATATTTGATCACCAAATCCACATAACACACAAATGCATGCACAAGTAACTTCCTTTATTTACAGATTTAAAAAACAACAATCTAAATGAAAACTCAAATTGCAATCTTTTGCTGAATGAGGTCATGCCTTACTTACTTCCCAATGACCAGAAAAACAGGTTGAAATTGATCAGGTTACAAATATATTGTCACAAAAGCAATAATCCGATATATATTGAGACTTCTTGTTTACAATACTGTGTAAAACTGTCATTTACTGCCAATATAGTACCTTGCGGTGTAGGGTGGGGGTGGGGGGTGTCTTGAGCCTGAGGGATTAACACCACCTGGCTGCGCAGTCACTGCGAACTGTGCAGGTTGGAGTTTTCTTTTTGCCCCGACAGAAAAAAAACTTCACACCTTACCGAGGATCCGAACCCGGGTCTCCTGAAGGAGAATCTGGCATTCTAGCCATCAGCCAGCCGCTCCTATATAATACTGCGTGTGTGCTTTTAAAAAAAATACTTTATCTTGTAGGTAAGTTTCATTTTGTTATTTCAGTTATTTATTGGTAAACAAATAGCAGGTATTATGTTGTATAGAAAACATTAGCTGTTAATACTCAAACAAAAGTATAATATTTTACTACTCTCATTTACCGCAAAAAAGGAACAGATTCATTTTTTTAAACAAGTCCCATTGTTCATTCACTTTATATGGAGTGATGGTTGCAACTGAAAAACTATATCAAAAAGCAAACCTCTTTACTACAAATAATTAAAAGCATACACATTTAACCATTATTAAGGCAAATATTGTTGTTACAGTCATTCCTGCATGTGTTAGATTATTCCTTGGAAGTTACATTCCTTGAAATAAAATCACACACACATGTGCACACACACATCCCACCCCTTACACTTAAATTGTGAATGCATTGTGCATGTAATTGTGTGTATTTGTTGTCCTTAGTGACAGAAGTGTAACTACATATCACATTCTATATTGCCAGTTTTGTGTCAACATTCAGAAGTGTATCTACATATCACATTCTGTTATGCTACCTCCTACTTGGTACAATGTAGCCCCTGATGTTTTCCCTTATGTAATCCCTGTTTCAAAATTGCACAATGTCCCTCTAAAAACTGGCAGATTAATTAAAGAAAACTAACAATATTTATGCAGGGATAACCTAATTATTTTCCAGCTAGAGACATTGCTTGCTTAGAACTGTTGTAATGGATCTTCTTCATTTCTGTCGAGAATCTTTGTAATGTCTGTGAAGATATCTTTTGTATATACACATATATTTGTTGAACTTGAATCTTGTTAGTACTTTTCATATTCTATTTTTATGGATACCCTTAACAAGACTCTACAATTTAATAATATTTATGCAAATTTCATCAAGTATCACTGCCAACCACCCAAACTCATCCCCTTAGAATCCCCTCCCAAACTTCAAGTGTGTATTTTCAGCTGACCTTTCAAGAGGATGACATAATGAAATAAATACATGATCAACTTAAAACAGCAGTAAGCCAAACATTCTTTCCTGATGAACCAATGATCAGATATACAACCATTCTGATACCTACTCTATCTGTAAAAGAATCATTGTTTCCATACACAAAATCAAACTGCATTTATCGATTTCAGTGTGAGTGCCAAGCGACTTACATAGGTAAGGGAAAATAAGCTAGAGGGTGTCATAAATATACATGGACAGACGACATAAGGATATGTCAGGACACAGCCTGGTAGAGTGAACTACAAAGGCTAAGGACAGAAACTGCTGAACCTTCCATTACCACCAAGCTTTAGTGTGCAGGTGACGCTGAGTTATAGAACAGGTGGATAGAACAGAAATCTAGATAAAGGGTTATAGGACAGTTAGATGGGACAGCAATCTAGATACTAGATTATATGACAGTTAGATGGAACAGCAAGCTAGATATTGAGTTATATGACCGTTGGATAGGACAGCAAGCTAGATACTGGATTATATGACAGTTAGATGGGACAGAAAGCTAAATACTGGGTTATGTGATAGTTAGATAAAAGACAGCAAGCTAGATACTGGATTATATGACAGTTAGATGGGACAGCAAGCTAGATACTGGGTTATGTGACAGTTAGATAAGACAGCAAGCTAGATACTGGATTATATGACAGTTAAATGGGACAGCAAGCTAGATACTGGGTTATGTGATAGTTAGATAGGACAGCAAGCTAGATACTGGGTTATGTGACAGATAAGACAGCAAGCTAGATACTGGATTATATGACAGTTAGATGGGACAGCAAGCTAGATACTGGATTATATGACAGTTAGATGGGACAGCAAGCTAGATAGTGGATTATATGACAGTTAGATAGGACAGCAAGCTAGATACTGGGTTATGTGACAGTTAGATAAGACAGCAAGCTAGATACTGGATTATATGACAGTTAGATGGGACAGCTAGCTAGATACTGAATTATATGACAGTTAGATGGGACAGCAAGCTAGATACTAGGTTATGTGATAGGTAGATAAGACAGCAAGCTAGATACTGGATTGTATGACAGTTAGATGGGACAGCAAGCTAGATACTGGATTATATGACAGTTAGATGTGACAGCAAGCTAGATACTGGATTATATGACAGTTAGATGGGACAGCAAGCTAGATACTGAATTATATGACAGTTAGATGGGACAGCAAGCTAGATACTGGATTATATGACAGTTAGATGGGACAGCAAGCTAGATAGTGGATTATATGACAGTTAGATAGGACAGCAAGCTAGATACTGGGTTATGTGACATTTAGATAAGACAGCAAGCTAGATACTGGATTATATGACAGTTAGATGGGACAGCTAGCTAGATACTGAATTATATGACAGTTAGATGGGACAGCAAGCTAGATACTAGGTTATGTGATAGGTAGATAAGACAGCAAGCTAGATACTGGATTGTATGACAGTTAGATGGGACAGCAAGCTAGATACTGGATTATATGACAGTTAGATGTGACAGCAAGCTAGATACTGGATTATATGACAGTTAGATGGGACAGCAAGCTAGATACTGAATTATATGACAGTTAGATGGGACAGCAAGCTAGATACTGGATTATATGACAGTTAGATGGGACAGCAAGCTAGATACTGAATTATATGACAGTTAGATAAGACAGCAAGCTAGATACTGGGTTATATGACAGTTAGATGGGACAGCAAGCTAGATACTGAATTATATGACAGTTAGATGGGACAGCAAGCTAGATACTGGATTATATGACAGTTAGATAGGACAGCAAGCTAGATACTGGGTTATGTGACAGTTAGATAAGACAGCAAGCTAGATACTGGATTATATGACAGTTAGATAAGACAGCAAGCTAGATACTGGGTTATATGACCGTTAGATGGGACATCAAGCTAGATACTGGGTTATATAACAGTTAGATGGAACATCAAGCTAGATACTGGGTTATATGACAGTTAGATGGGACAGCAAGCTAGATACTGGGTTATATGACAGATAAGACAGCAAGCTAGATACTGGGTTATATGACAGTTAGATGGGACAGCAAGCTAGATACTGGATTATATGACAGTTAGATGGGACAGCAAGCTAGATACTGGATTATATGACAGTTAGATGGGACAGCAAGCTAGATAGTGGATTATATGACAGTTAGATAGGACAGCAAGCTAGATACTGGGTTATGTGACAGTTAGATAAGACAGCAAGCTAGATACTGGATTATATGACAGTTAGATGGGACAGCAAGCTAGATACTGAATTATATGATAGTTAGATGGGACAGCAAGCTAGATACTGGATTATATGACAGTTAGATAGGACAGCAAGCTAGATACTGGGTTATGTGACAGTTAGATAAGACAGCAAGCTAGATACTGGATTATATGACAGTTAGATAGGAGAGCAAGCTAGATAATGGATTATATGACAGTTAGATAAGACAGCAAGCTAGATACTGGGTTATATGACAGTTAGATGGGACATCAAGCTAGATACTGGGTTATATAACAGTTAGATGGGACATCAAGCTAGATACTGGGTTATTTGACAGTTAGATGAGACATCAAGCTAGATTCTGGGTTATATGACAGTTAGATGGGACAGCAAGCTAGATGCTGGGTTATATGACAGATAAGACAGCAAGCTATATACTGGGTTATATGACAGTTAGATGGGACAGCAAGCTAGATACTGGGTTATATGACAGTTAGATAAGACAGCAAGCTAGATATTGGGTTATGTGACAGTGGGACAGCAAGCTAGATACTGGGTTATATGACTGATGGGACAGCAAGCTAGATACTGGGTTATGTGATAGTTAGATAAGACATCAAGCTAGATACTGGGTTATATGACAATTAGATGGGACAGCAAGCTAGATACTGGGTTATATGACAGTTAGATGGAACAGCAAGCTAGATACTGGGTTATATGACAGTTAGATGGGACAGCAAGCTAGATACTGGGTTATGTGACAGTTAGATAAGACATCAATCTAGATACTGGGTTATGTGACAGATAGGACAGCAAGCTAGATACTGGATTATATGACAGTTAGATAGGACAGCAAGCTAGATACTGGATTATATGACAGTTAGATAGGACAGCAAGCTAGATACTGGGTTATATGACAGTTAGATCAGACAGCAAGCTAGATACTGGGTTATGTGACAGTTAGATAAGACAGCAAGCTAGATACTGGGTTATATGACAGTTAGATGGGACATCAAGCTAGATACTGGGTTATATAACAGTTAGATGGGACATCAAGCTAGATACTGGGTTATGTGACAGTTAGATAAGACAGCAAGCTAGATACTGGGTTATATGACAGTTAGATGGGACATCAAGCTAGATACTGGGTTATGTGACAGTTGGATAAGACAGCAAGCTAGATACTGGGTTATGTGACAGTTAGATAGGACAGCAAGCTAGATACTGGGTTATGTGTTAGTTAGATAAGACATCAAGCTAGATACTGGGTTATATGACAGTTAGATGGGACAGCAAGCTAGATACTGGTTTATATGACAGTAAGATGGGACAGCAAGCTAGATACTGGGTTATATGACAATTAGATGGGACAGCAAGCTAGTTACTGGATTATATGACAGTTAGATGGGACAGCAAGCTAGGTACTGGATTATATGACAGTTAGATGGGACAGCAAGCTAGATACTGGGTTATGTGATAGTTAGATAAGACAGCAAGCTAGATACTGGGTTATGTGATAGTTAGATAAGACAGCAAGCTAGATTCTGGATTATATGACAGTTAGATGGGACATCAAGCTAGATACTGGATAATATGACAGTTAAATGGGACAGCAAAATAGATACTGGATTATATGACAGTTAGATGGGACAGCAAGCTAGATACTGGATTATATGACAGTTAAATGGGACAGCAAAATAGATACTGGATTATATGACAGTTAGATGGGACAGCAAGCTAGATACTGGGTTATGTGATAGTTAGATGGGACAGCAAGCTAGATACTGTATTATATGACAGTTAGTTGGGACAGCAATCTAGATACTGGATTATATGACAGTTAGATAACACAGCAAGCTAGATACTGGGTTATATGACAGTTAGATGAGACATCAAGCTAGATACTGGGTTATGTGACAGTTAGATGGGAGAGCAAGCTAGATACTGGGTTATATTACAGTTCGATGGGACATCAAGCTAGATACTGGGTTATATGACAGTTAGATAAGACAGGAAGCTAGATACTGGGTTATGTGACAGTTAGATGGGAGAGCAAGCTAGATACTGGATTATATTACAGTTCGATGGGACATCAAGCTAGATACTGGGTTATGTGACAGTTAGATAAGACAGCAAGCTAGATACTGGGTTATGTGACAGTTAGATGGGACAGCAAGCTAGATACTGGGTTATATGACAGTTAGATAAGACAGCAAGCTAGATACTAGATTATATGACAGTTAGATAGGACAGCAAGCTAGATACTGGGTTATGTGATAGTTAGATAAGACAGCAAGCTAGATACTGGGTTATGTGATAGTTAGATAAGACAGCAAGCTAGATTCTGGATTATATGACAGTTAGATGGGACATCAAGCTAGATACTGGATAATATGACAGTTAAATGGGACAGCAAAATAGATACTGGATTATATGACAGTTAGATGGGACAGCAAGCTAGATACTGGATTATATGACAGTTAAATGGGACAGCAAAATAGATACTGGATTATATGACAGTTAGATGGGACAGCAAGCTAGATACTGGGTTATGTGAAAGTTAGATGGGACAGCAAGCTAGATACTGGATTATATGACAGTTAGATGGGACAGCAAGCTAGATACTGGATTATATGACAGTTAGATAAGACAGCAAGCTAGATACTGGATTATATGACAGTTAGATAAGACAGCAAGCTAGATACTGGGTTATGTGACAGTTAGATGGGACAGCAAGCTAGATACTGGGTTATGTGATAGTTAGATGGGACAGCAAGCTAGATACTGGATTATATGAAAGTTAGATGGGACAGCAAGCTAGATACTGGGTTATGTGACAGTTAGATAAGACAGCAAGCTAGATACATGGTTATGTGACAGTTAGATGGGACATCAAGCTAGATACTGGGTTATATAACAGTTAGATGGGACATCAAGCTAGATACTGGGTTATATGACAGTTAGATGGGACATCAAGCTAGATACTGGGTTATGTGACAGTTAGATAAGACAGCAAGCTAGATACTGGGTTATGTGACAGTTAGATGGGAGAGCAAGCTAGATACTGGGTTATATTACAGTTCGATGGGACATCAAGCTAGATACTGGGTTATGTGACAGTTAGATAAGACAGCAAGCTAGATACTGGGTTACGTGACAGTTAGATGGGACATCAAGCTAGATACTGGATAATATGACAGTTAAATGGGACATCAAAATAGATACTGGATTATATGACAGTTAGATGGGACAGCAAGCTAGATACTGGATTATATGACAGTTAAATGGGACAGCAAAATAGATACTGGATTATATGACAGTTAGATGGGACAGCAAGCTAGATACTGGGTTATGTGAAAGTTAGATGGGACAGCAAGCTAGATACTGGATAATATGACAGTTAAATGAGACAGCAAAATAGATACTGGATTATATGACAGTTAGATGGGACAGCAAGCTAGATACTGGATTATATGACAGTTAAATGGGACAGCAAAATAGATACTGGATTATATGACAGTTAGATGGGACAGCAAGCTAGATACTGGGTTATGTGAAAGTTAGATGGGACAGCAAGCTAGATACTGGATTATATGACAGTTAGATGGGACAGCAAGCTAGATACTGGATTATATGACAGTTAGATAAGACAGCAAGCTAGATACTGGATTATATGACAGTTAGATAAGACAGCAAGCTAGATACTGGGTTATGTGACAGTTAGATGGGACAGCAAGCTAGATACTTAGTTATGTGATAGTTAGATGGGACAGCAAGCTAGATACTGGATTATATGAAAGTTAGATGGGACAGCAAGCTAGATACTGGGTTATGTGACAGTTAGATAAGACAGCAAGCTAGATACATGGTTATGTGACAGTTAGATGGGACATCAAGCTAGATACTGGGTTATATAACAGTTAGATGGGACATCAAGCTAGATACTGGGTTATATGACAGTTAGATGGGACATCAAGCTAGATACTGGGTTATGTGACAGTTAGATAAGACAGCAAGCTAGATACTGGGTTATGTGATAGTTAGATAAGACAGCAAGCTAGATACTGGGTTATGTGATAGTTAGATAAGACAGCAAGCTAGATTCTGGATTATATGACAGTTAGATGGGACATCAAGCTAGATACTGGATAATATGACAGTTAAATGGGACATCAAAATAGATACTGGATTATATGACAGTTAGATGGGACAGCAAGCTAGATACTGGATTATATGACAGTTAAATGGGACAGCAAAATAGATACTGGATTATATGACAGTTAGATGGGACAGCAAGCTAGATACTGGGTTATGTGATAGTTAGATGGGACAGCAAGCTAGATACTGTATTATATGACAGTTAGTTGGGACAGCAAACTAGATACTGGATTATATGACAGTTAGATAACACAGCAAGCTAGATACTGGGTTATATGACAGTTAGATGAGACATCAAGCTAGATACTGGGTTGTGTGACAGTTAGATGGGAGAGCAAGCTAGATACTGGGTTATATTACAGTTCGATGGGACATCAAGCTAAATACTGGGTTATATGACAGTTAGATAAGACAGGAAGCTAGATACTGGGTTATGTGACAGTTAGATGGGAGAGCAAGCTAGATACTGGATTATATTACAGTTCGATGGGACATCAAGCTAGATACTGGGTTATGTGACAGTTAGATAAGACAGCAAGCTAGATACTGGGTTATGTGACAGTTAGATGGGACAGCAAGCTAGATACTGGGTTATATGACAGTTAGATAAGACAGCAAGCTAGATACTAGATTATATGACAGTTAGATAGGACAGCAAGCTAGATACTGGGTTATGTGATAGTTAGATAAGACAGCAAGCTAGATACTGGGTTATGTGATAGTTAGATAAGACAGCAAGCTAGATTCTGGATTATATGACAGTTAGATGGGACATCAAGCTAGATACTGGATAATATGACAGTTAAATGGGACAGCAAAATAGATACTGGATTATATGACAGTTAGATGGGACAGCAAGCTAGATACTGGATTATATGACAGTTAAATGGGACAGCAAAATAGATACTGGATTATATGACAGTTAGATGGGACAGCAAGCTAGATACTGGGTTATGTGAAAGTTAGATGGGACAGCAAGCTAGATACTGGATTATATGACAGTTAGATGGGACAGCAAGCTAGATACTGGATTATATGACAGTTAGATAAGACAGCAAGCTAGATACTGGATTATATGACAGTTAGATAAGACAGCAAGCTAGATACTGGGTTATGTGACAGTTAGATGGGACAGCAAGCTAGATACTGGGTTATGTGATAGTTAGATGGGACAGCAAGCTAGATACTGGATTATATGAAAGTTAGATGGGACAGCAAGCTAGATACTGGGTTATGTGACAGTTAGATAAGACAGCAAGCTAGATACATGGTTATGTGACAGTTAGATGGGACATCAAGCTAGATACTGGGTTATATAACAGTTAGATGGGACATCAAGCTAGATACTGGGTTATATGACAGTTAGATGGGACATCAAGCTAGATACTGGGTTATGTGACAGTTAGATAAGACAGCAAGCTAGATACTGGGTTATGTGATAGTTAGATAAGACAGCAAGCTAGATACTGGGTTATGTGATAGTTAGATAAGACAGCAAGCTAGATTCTGGATTATATGACAGTTAGATGGGACATCAAGCTAGATACTGGATAATATGACAGTTAGATGGGACAGCAAGCTAGATACTGGGTTATATGACAGTTAGATAAGACAGCAAGCTAGATACTAGATTATATGACAGATGGGACAGCAAGCTAGATACTGGATTATATGACAGTTAGATAGGACAGCAAGCTAGATACTCGGTTATGTGACAGTTAGATAAGACAGCAAGCTAGATACTGGATTATATGACAGTTAGATGAGACAGCAAGCTAGATACTGGATTATATGACAGTTAGATGGGACAGCAAGCTAGATGCTGGATTATATGACAGATAGGAACAGCAAGCTAGATACTGGGTTATGTTATAGTTAGATGGGACAGCAAGCTAGATACTGGATTATGTGATAGTTAGATAAGACAGCAAGCTAGATACTGGGTTAGATGACAGTTAGATAGGACAGCAAGCTAGATACTGGGTTATATGACAGTTAGATCAGACAGCAAGCTAGATACTGGGTTATGTGACAGATAAGACAGCAAGCTAGATACTGGATTATATGACAGATGGGACAGCAAGCTAGATACTGGATTATATGACAGTTAGATGGGACAGCAAGCTAGATACTGGATTATATGACAGTTAGATAGGACAGCAAACTAGATACTGGGTTATGTGATAGTTAGATAGGACAGCAAGCTAGATACTGGATTATATGACAGTTAGATGGGACATCAAGCTAGATACTGGGTTATGTGACAGTTAGATAAGACAGCAAGCTAGATACTGGGTTATGTGACAGTTAGATGGGACAGCAAGCTAGATACTGGGTTATATGACAGTTAGATAAGACAGCAAGCTAGATACTAGATTATATGACAGTTAGATAGGACAGCAAGCTAGATACTGGGTTATGTGATAGTTAGATAAGACAGCAAGCTAGATACTGGGTTATGTGATAGTTAGATAAGACAGCAAGCTAGATTCTGGATTATATGACAGTTAGATGGGACATCAAGCTAGATACTGGATAATATGACAGTTAAATGGGACAGCAAAATAGATACTGGATTATATGACAGTTAGATGGGACAGCAAGCTAGATACTGGATTATATGACAGTTAAATTGGACAGCAAAATAGATACTGGATTATATGACAGTTAGATGGGACAGCAAGCTAGATACTGGGTTATGTGAAAGTTAGATGGGACAGCAAGCTAGATACTGGATTATATGACAGTTAGATGGGACAGCAAGCTAGATACTGGATTATATGACAGTTAGATAAGACAGCAAGCTAGATACTGGATTATATGACAGTTAGATAAGACAGCAAGCTAGATACTGGGTTATGTGACAGTTAGATGGGACAGCAAGCTAGATACTGGGTTATGTGATAGTTAGATGGGACAGCAAGCTAGATACTGGATTATATGAAAGTTAGATGGGACAGCAAGCTAGATACTGGGTTATGTGACAGTTAGATAAGACAGCAAGCTAGATACATGGTTATGTGACAGTTAGATGGGACATCAAGCTAGATACTGGGTTATATAACAGTTAGATGGGACATCAAGCTAGATACTGGGTTATATGACAGTTAGATGGGACATCAAGCTAGATACTGGGTTATGTGACAGTTAGATAAGACAGCAAGCTAGATACTGGGTTATGTGACAGTTAGATGGGAGAGCAAGCTAGATACTGGGTTATATTACAGTTCGATGGGACATCAAGCTAGATACTGGGTTATGTGACAGTTAGATAAGACAGCAAGCTAGATACTGGGTTACGTGACAGTTAGATGGGACATCAAGCTAGATACTGGATAATATGACAGTTAAATGGGACATCAAAATAGATACTGGATTATATGACAGTTAGATGGGACAGCAAGCTAGATACTGGATTATATGACAGTTAAATGGGACAGCAAAATAGATACTGGATTATATGACAGTTAGATGGGACAGCAAGCTAGATACTGGGTTATGTGAAAGTTAGATGGGACAGCAAGCTAGATACTGGATAATATGACAGTTAAATGAGACAGCAAAATAGATACTGGATTATATGACAGTTAGATGGGACAGCAAGCTAGATACTGGATTATATGACAGTTAAATGGGACAGCAAAATAGATACTGGATTATATGACAGTTAGATGGGACAGCAAGCTAGATACTGGGTTATGTGAAAGTTAGATGGGACAGCAAGCTAGATACTGGATTATATGACAGTTAGATGGGACAGCAAGCTAGATACTGGATTATATGACAGTTAGATAAGACAGCAAGCTAGATACTGGATTATATGACAGTTAGATAAGACAGCAAGCTAGATACTGGGTTATGTGACAGTTAGATGGGACAGCAAGCTAGATACTTAGTTATGTGATAGTTAGATGGGACAGCAAGCTAGATACTGGATTATATGAAAGTTAGATGGGACAGCAAGCTAGATACTGGGTTATGTGACAGTTAGATAAGACAGCAAGCTAGATACATGGTTATGTGACAGTTAGATGGGACATCAAGCTAGATACTGGGTTATATAACAGTTAGATGGGACATCAAGCTAGATACTGGGTTATATGACAGTTAGATGGGACATCAAGCTAGATACTGGGTTATGTGACAGTTAGATAAGACAGCAAGCTAGATACTGGGTTATGTGATAGTTAGATAAGACAGCAAGCTAGATACTGGGTTATGTGATAGTTAGATAAGACAGCAAGCTAGATTCTGGATTATATGACAGTTAGATGGGACATCAAGCTAGATACTGGATAATATGACAGTTAAATGGGACATCAAAATAGATACTGGATTATATGACAGTTAGATGGGACAGCAAGCTAGATACTGGATTATATGACAGTTAAATGGGACAGCAAAATAGATACTGGATTATATGACAGTTAGATGGGACAGCAAGCTAGATACTGGGTTATGTGATAGTTAGATGGGACAGCAAGCTAGATACTGTATTATATGACAGTTAGTTGGGACAGCAAACTAGATACTGGATTATATGACAGTTAGATAACACAGCAAGCTAGATACTGGGTTATATGACAGTTAGATGAGACATCAAGCTAGATACTGGGTTGTGTGACAGTTAGATGGGAGAGCAAGCTAGATACTGGGTTATATTACAGTTCGATGGGACATCAAGCTAGATACTGGGTTATATGACAGTTAGATAAGACAGGAAGCTAGATACTGGGTTATGTGACAGTTAGATGGGAGAGCAAGCTAGATACTGGATTATATTACAGTTCGATGGGACATCAAGCTAGATACTGGGTTATGTGACAGTTAGATAAGACAGCAAGCTAGATACTGGGTTATGTGACAGTTAGATGGGACAGCAAGCTAGATACTGGGTTATATGACAGTTAGATAAGACAGCAAGCTAGATACTAGATTATATGACAGTTAGATAGGACAGCAAGCTAGATACTGGGTTATGTGATAGTTAGATAAGACAGCAAGCTAGATACTGGGTTATGTGATAGTTAGATAAGACAGCAAGCTAGATTCTGGATTATATGACAGTTAGATGGGACATCAAGCTAGATACTGGATAATATGACAGTTAAATGGGACAGCAAAATAGATACTGGATTATATGACAGTTAGATGGGACAGCAAGCTAGATACTGGATTATATGACAGTTAAATGGGACAGCAAAATAGATACTGGATTATATGACAGTTAGATGGGACAGCAAGCTAGATACTGGGTTATGTGAAAGTTAGATGGGACAGCAAGCTAGATACTGGATTATATGACAGTTAGATGGGACAGCAAGCTAGATACTGGATTATATGACAGTTAGATAAGACAGCAAGCTAGATACTGGGTTATGTGACAGTTAGATGGGACAGCAAGCTAGATACTGGGTTATGTGATAGTTAGATGGGACAGCAAGCTAGATACTGGATTATATGAAAGTTAGATGGGACAGCAAGCTAGATACTGGGTTATGTGACAGTTAGATAAGACAGCAAGCTAGATACATGGTTATGTGACAGTTAGATGGGACATCAAGCTAGATACTGGGTTATATAACAGTTAGATGGGACATCAAGCTAGATACTGGATTATATGACAGTTAGATGGGACATCAAGCTAGATACTGGGTTATGTGACAGTTAGATGGGACATCAAGCTAGATACTGGGTTATGTGACAGTTAGATAAGACAGCAAGCTAGATACTGGGTTATGTGACAGTTAGATGGGAGAGCAAGCTAGATACTGGGTTATATTACAGTTCGATGGGACATCAAGCTAGATACTGGGTTATGTGACAGTTAGATAAGACAGCAAGCTAGATACTGGGTTACGTGACAGTTAGATGGGACAGCAAGCTAGATACTGGGTTATATGACAGTTAGATAAGACAGCAAGCTAGATACTAGATTATATGACAGATGGGACAGCAAGCTAGATACTGGATTATATGACAGTTAGATAGGACAGCAAGCTAGATACTCGGTTATGTGACAGTTAGATAAGACAGCAAGCTAGATACTGGATTATATGACAGTTAGATGAGACAGCAAGCTAGATACTGGATTATATGACAGTTAGATGGGACAGCAAGCTAGATGCTGGATTATATGACAGATAGGAACAGCAAGCTAGATACTGGGTTATGTTATAGTTAGATGGGACAGCAAGCTAGATACTGGATTATGTGATAGTTAGATAAGACAGCAAGCTAGATACTGGGTTAGATGACAGTTAGATAGGACAGCAAGCTAGATACTGGGTTATATGACAGTTAGATCAGACAGCAAGCTAGATACTGGGTTATGTGACAGATAAGACAGCAAGCTAGATACTGGATTATATGACAGATGGGACAGCAAGCTAGATACTGGATTATATGACAGTTAGATGGGACAGCAAGCTAGATACTGGATTATATGACAGTTAGATAGGACAGCAAACTAGATACTGGGTTATGTGATAGTTAGATAGGACAGCAAGCTAGATACTGGATTATATGACAGTTAGATGTGACATCAAGCTAGATAGTGGGTTATGTGACAGTTAGATAAGACAGCAAGCTAGATACTGGGTTATGTGACAGATGGGACATCAAGCTAGATACTGGGTTATATGACAGTTAGATGGGACATCAAGCTAGATACTGCGTTATATGACAGTTAGATGGGACAGCAAGCTAGATACTGGGTTATGTGACAGATAAGACAGCAAGCTAGATACTGGGTTATATGACAGTTAGATGGGACAGCAAGCTAGATACTGGATTATATGACAGTTAGATGGGACAGCAAGCTAGATACTGGATTATATGACAGTTAGATGGGACAGCAAGCTAGATACTGGGTTATGTGACAGTTAGATAAGACATCAATCTAGATACTGGGTTATGTGACAGATAGGACACCAAGCTAGATACTGGGTTATGTGACAGTTAGATAGGACAGCAAGCTAGATACTGGGTTATATGACAGTTAGATAGGACAGCAAGCTAGATACTGGGTTATATGACAGTTAGATCAGACAGCAAGCTAGATACTGGGTTATGTGACAGTTAGATAAGATAGCAAGCTAGATACTGGGTTATATGACAGTTAGATGGGACATCAAGCTAGATACTGGGTTATATAACAGTTAGATGGGACATCAAGCTAGATACTGGATTATATGACAGTTAGATGGGACATCAAGCTAGATACTGGGTTATATGACAGTTAGATAGGACATCAAGCTAGATACTGGGTTATGTGACAGTTAGACAAGACAGCAAGCTAGATACTGGGTTATGTGACAGTTAGATAGGACAGCAAGCTAGATACTGGGTTATGTGATAGTTAGATAAGACATCAAGCTAGATACTGGGTTATATGACAGTTAGATGGGACAGCAAGCTAGATACTGGTTTATATGACAGTAAGATGGAACAGCAAGCTAGATACTGGGTTATCTGACAGTTAGATGGGACAGCAAGCTAGATACTGGATTATATGACAGTTAGACGGGACAGCAAGCTAGATACTGGATTATATGACAGTTAGATGGGACAGCAAGCTAGATACTGGGTTATGTGATAGTTAGATAAGACATCAAGCTAGATACTGGGTTATGTGATAGTTAGATAAGACAGCAAGCTAGATTCTGGATTATATGACAGTTAGATGGGACAGCAAGCTAGATACTCGATTATATGACAGTTAAATGGGACAGCAAAATAGATACTGGATTATATGACAGTTAGATGGGACAGCAAGCTAGATACTGGATTATGTGATAGTTAGATGGGACAGCAAGCTAGATACTGGATTATATGACAGTTAGATGGGACAGCAAGCTAGTTACTGGATTATATGACAGTTAGATAGGACAGCAAGTTAGATACTGGGTTATGTGACAGTTAGATGGGACAGCAAGCTAGATACTGGCTTATGTGATAGTTAGATGGGACAGCAAGCTAGATACTGGATTATATGACAGTCAGATGGGACAGCAAGCTAGATACTGGATTATATGACAGTTAGATGTGACATCAAGCTAGATACTGGGTTATGTGACAGTTAGATAAGACAGCAAGCTAGATACTGGGTTATGTGACAGTTAGATGGGACATCAAGCTAGATACTGGGTTATATGACAGTTAGATGGGACATCAAGCTAGATACTGGGTTATATGACAGTTAGATGGGACATCAAGCTAGATACTGGGTTATGTGACAGTTAGATAAGACAGCAAGCTAGATACTGGGTTATGTGACAGTTAGATGGGACAGCAAGCTAGATACTGGGTTATATTACAGTTCGATGGGACATCAAGCTGAATACTGGGTTATGTGACAGTTAGATAAGACAGCAAGCTAGATACTGGGTTATGTGACAGTTAGATGGGACAGCAAGCTAGATACTGGGTTATATGACAGTTAGATAAGACAGCAAGCTAGATACTAGATTATATGACAGATGGGACAGCAAGCTAGATACTGGATTATATGACAATTAGATAGGACAGCAAGCTAGATACTCGGTTATGTGACAGTTAGATAAAACAGCAAGCTAGATACTGGATTATATGACAGTTAGATGGGACAGCAAGCTAGATACTGGATTATATGACAGTTAGATGGGACAGCAAGCTAGATGCTGGATTATATGACAGTTAGATATGAACAGCAAGCTAGATACTGGGTTATGTGATAGTTAGATGGGACAGCAAGCTAGATACTGGATTATATGATAGTTAGATAAGACAGCAAGCTAGATACTGGGTTATATGACAGTTAGATAGGACAGCAAGCTAGATACTGGGTTATATGACAGTTAGATCAGACAGCAAGCTAGATACTGGGTTATGTGATAGTTAGATAGGACAGCAAGCTAGATACTGGATTATATGACAGTTAGATGTGACATCAAGCTAGATACTGGGTTATGTGACAGTTAGATAAGACAGCAAGCTAGATACTGGGTTATGTGACAGATGGGACATCAAGCTAGATACTGGGTTATATGACAGTTAGATGGGACATCAAGCTAGATACTGGGTTCCATGACAGTTAGATGGGACAGCAAGCTAGATACTGGGTTATGTGACAGATAAGACAGCAAGCTAGATACTGGGTTATGTGACAGTTAGATAGGACATCAAGCTAGATACTGGGTTATATGACAGTTAGATAAGACAGCAAGCTAGATACTAGATTATATGACAGTTAGATGGGACAGCAAGCTAGATACTGGATTATATGACAGTTAGATAGGACAGCAAGCTAGATACTGGGTTATGTGACAGTTAGATAAGACAGCAAGCTAGATACTGGATTATATGACAGTTAGATGGGACAGCAAGCTAGATACTGGATTATATGACAGTTAGATGGGACAGCAAGCTAGATACTCGATTATATGACAGTTAGATAGGACAGCAAGCTAGATACTGGGTTATGTGACAGTTAGATAAGACAGCAAGCTAGATACTGGGTTATGTGACAGTTAGATAGGACATCAAGCTAGATACTGGGTTATATGACAGTTAGATAAGACAGCAAGCTAGATACTAGATTATATGACAGTTAGATGGGACAGCAAGCTAGATACTGGATTATATGTCAGTTAGATAGGACAGCAAGCTAGATACTGGGTTATGTGACAGTTAGATGGGACAGCAAGCTAGATACTGGATTGTATGACAGTTAGATGGGACAGCAAGCTAGATACTCGATTATATGACAGTTAGATAGGACAGCAAGCTAGATACTGGGTTATGTGACAGTTAGATAAGACAGCAAGCTAGATACTGGATTATATGACAGTTAGATAGGACAGCAAGCTAGATACTGGGTTATGTGACAGTTAGATGGGACAGCAAGCTAGATACTGGATTATATGACAGTTAGATGGGACAGCAAGCTAGATACTCGATTATATGACAGTTAGATAGGACAGCAAGCTAGATACTGGGTTATGTGACAGTTAGATAAGACAGCAAGCTAGATACTGGATTATATGACAGTTAGATAGGACAGCAAGCTAGATACTGGGTTATGTGATAGATAGATAAGACAGCAAGCTAGATACTGGATTGTATGACAGTTAGGTGGGACAGCAAGCTAGATACTGGATTATATGACAGTTAGATGTGACAGCAAGCTAGATACTGGATTATATGACAGTTAGATAGGACAGCAAGCTAGATACTGAATTATGTGACAGTTAGATGGGACAGCAAGCTAGATACTGGGTTATGTGATAGTTAGATAGGACAGAAAGCTAGATACTGGATTATATGACAGTTATCTGGGACAGCAAGCTAGATACTGGATTATATGACAGTTAAATGGGACAGCAAGCTAGATACTGGATTATATGACAGTTAGATGGGACAGCAAGCTAGATACTGGGTTATGTGATAGTTAGATAAGACAGCAAGCTAGATACAGGTGAAGTCAACACTTCCTGCCACCTGGAAGCAGCTCCAGAATAAAGTTGGGATTTGTTACCTGTGCATGGTTGGGTGCACAATTAATGCCAGCAGATGGCGTACACACATGCACAATTAACACCAGCAGATGGCGCATAAACTGCCTTCTGATGAATCATTCCACTATCTTAGACTATCTCAGGGTATACAGTCAAGAATGCTTACAGAGGCAGTCATATTTTTGTAGCTGCTTATTAATAGTGTGATCACTCCATGTTTATGAAGGTGAATGTAATCTGCACATGATCTTATTCTGAATACCACATTTTTCTACCTCAGTGATTTATTTTAAAACATTCTACTTTCAAATTCCTCTGGATACTTTTGTTGTCTTACATATTTCTCAGAGCAGGGGGAAGAGTTATATCTCAGTTATTTAGGTTATTGGTTCTTGTAATGGCTTGTGACAACAATTTATATTTTCCAAGCTCTAGATGTTGTTTCTGTTTGACAGATTTGACAGATTTCTATGAATGTTGGTTCCAATAACTCTACTGATAAAAGAAGGAGCCTCTGTTAAATAACTGTGCAATTTTGTTGTCTTGTCCTGAACCTGTTCCATATATTACCTTTGATAGCTTTGGTAATTTCATCCTATTCATAAATTGCATATGTAACTGTGGCCCTGGCAGGAGAGTGGTGCATTAAATGATGGCTCAGGCATGCATACAATCAGTTGACCAACGGAACAACCCTATAATGTATGTTTAAATGTTTGCATATCCTGTACAGGATATCACTGTCAACATCAGCATCTTTCAGCTGATTGTTGATTTCTTTGGCAAGATTACGCTCAGTAGTTTGCCATTACTTTCTGAGCGGCCGGCTGACATACCCCGTAAGTTACCGACACGATTCAAACCACTGGTGATTCTCACCGTTGTCACGTTACTTACGAGATTATACGAGATTACGGAGAAAAGTCGCTAACCTCTAGGCCAGGAAGCCTATATTGTATGACAAATTGAAATTTCATGTAGTTCTTGTTTTATAAGTTGAAACATTCATGTGTTTACGTGTTTTGCTATGAGTGTTTTGATACTTATTGTTCATTTTAAAATTGATTAACTTTAAAAAAGTATAGTGCAAAGAATTGTGTTATTTTAATAGCTTTAAAGAAAACTGGATTGTATGGTTTTTGTACCATTGTGTAATTCAAATTGGAAGAGGTTTGTGACTTTTTTAGATGCCAGCAACATAAGTGGCAACAGGAAGTATGTGAATAATTCCAGTTTGTGGAGAGATGCAATTCAGTATTTTCAGTCACTGTTATTTCATAAGTATGAAAATAATGGTGATAGTTTTAACACACATGTAAAATCACAAAGTTGTTTTCATTTAAATAAAGTCAAATTTAATTTATATTACAAAGAAAAGAAACAAAATATAAATTTGCAAAAAACAATTGAATTTCTTCTTTTTATTTCATATACAGTAGTGGCTGCAGAGCATTGCTAGTGCAGTGGTAATTTGTTCATATCTACATTGTGGCAAGATTTTTTTTTTTAATTTACCGTGGCTTCCAGGCAACCCAGCTAATATGGGTACCAGAAAATATTCTTGGAAAAAAGATTCTGATCTTTATAAAAGTGTATACTTTTCCTAGGAGACTATGATTATTAGTAAAAGTTACATTTTCATTATGAAAAAAAAATAAAACATAATACCAGTCAAGCTATCCCATAGTTTAAAATCACAAACCATGAAGCTGTTTACTCATGTGTTTCCTGTGTATCAGTGTCTCCAGACAGCAACAGAAGACACCACGGGTATGCATGATTAATTGTTATGTTTGTTTCCATCATTGCTTCACATTTACTTTCAATTTCCTAGCTGTTGCAATTTAGTTTCACTTAGTTGCATAGCACGGTTTTAGATTTATGTTAAAGTATAATTATGGTGAGGAGTCGACATAAAAGCAATCAGGACAAGTCCATACACGCTTGTTTTTCCCAGCAGAAGTTGAAAATTGTGGCTGCTGATTGTGAACAGTTTCATACTTGACTCCCCACTACAACATTTCCATACTTGACTCCCCACTACAACATTTCCATACTTGACTCCCCACTACAATATTTCCATACTTGACTCTCCTCTGCAACATTTCCATACTTGACTCCCCACTACAACATTTCCATACTTGACTCCCCACTACAACATTTCCATACTTCACTCCCCACTACAATATTTCCATACTTCACTCCCCACTACAACATAACCATTCTTGACTGCCCACTACAATTCCATACTTCACTCCTCACTACAACATAACCATACTTGACTCAGTGTGTTGCCAGGGCCCATAAGGGAAGCAAAGAATAGCAACACTGTAGCCTACCACGCCTGTCGTAAGAGGCAACTAAGGAGGCTTGATGGTTCCGTCGCCCTGCTACTGAGTGAGTGCGTGGCGCGACACTGTGAGCTGTGAGTTTCGTATGAAATGCTTTTGAATCTGCCTGAGGTTGTTTGGAATGTGACTGCATGTTCGGAGTGATGGCAGGTGGCTATGTCCCAGATTGACCGGTTTTTGCCTTATGCAGAAATGCGTGGCTGCTGGGCTTCTGGTTGACTGCCACTGCCATCAGAGGTGAACTGTATTTTCGTGGACTGTGTGGGTGAACATCTAGGAAACATTCAGATAGGAAAATGACTGCCGATTCCATCAGAGATGAACTGGGTGTTTCATGGGGGACTGGTGTGTTGACATTCTGGTGGCGGCATTATACACAGTGTATCTGTGCGAGCTGTTTGTCGAGACTCCTGTCTTTTCCACTTTTCACATTGGGCAGTGGGGAGCGTTTTGTGTGATATTCACTGGCACAGGAACGGAGCATAATGGGGACGACCCGTTGCTGTGAAGTTGGAACTGCGACTAACTAACTAACTAACTAACTAACATACTTGACTGCCCCCACTATAACATTTCCATGCTTGACTGCCCACTATAACATTTCCATACTTGACTGCCCACTACAACATTTCCATACTTCACTCCCTAGTACATTTCCATACTTCACTCCTCACTACTACATTTCCATACTTCACTCCCCACTACAACATTTCCATACTTCACTCCCCACTACAACATTTCCATACTTCACTCCTCACTACTACATAACCATACTTGACTGCCCACTACAACATTTCCATACTTCACTCCCTAGTACATTTCCATACTTCACTCCCTAGTACATTTCCATACTTCACTCCTCACTACTACATAACCATATTTGACTGCCCACTACAACATTTCCATACTTCACTCCCCACTACAACATTTCCCTACTTCACTCCCCACTACTACATAACCATACTTGACTGCCCACTACAACATTTCCATACTTCAGTCTCCACTACAACATTTCCATACTTGACTGCCCACTACAACAGTTCTATACCTGACTCCCCACTACAACAACCATGATCAAGAAGATTCATCAAGAGATGTGTGTGTCCCCATGCACCAATCTATCATTTAATGCCTGAAGATTTACCCCTCTGTCTGTCTTCAGTGTCCCAATGACGGGTGACTTTGAGGCTAGCATATCAGTTCTTTTATTTCCATGCACTCATAACTTATCCACACTCACTTTCAGCTACACTGCTATCTCATCTGCTACCGAGAAATGCAGCATCATACATATGTCCATTACTCCATCTATCTGTGGTCTTCCCTATATTTTTCTGCCTCACACAGTTGATGAATTAACCCACAAAGTGGCTTGCATACATGCCTGCCAGACCATTGGTTATGTGCTCTGAGCCTCATCCAGGTGGATTTAAAATAAATTGACTTGGGCTTCCAGGTCGACCCAGCCTAAACTGAGTGCCAGGAAATGTTCTGGGAAGCTTTGGCGGCCAGTGAGATATTGACCACATCACCCATCAAGTGTCCGTTGATCTATACAAATATGGCGCTAGCACACTATATCTAAAATACCTCCAGGCATGAAAAGGGGTCTTTACTTTTACTTACTTACATCAACAGAAATGGTGGAGTAAATTAGCTTTATGTAGAAAAATACTGCTCATAAGAGGCAGAAGAATTCAGAGAAAGATGCAAGTAAAAACTTAAACACCAGGGCAACAAATAATAATGCGAGCAACCCCAACTTCATCCAACAAATATCAGATGGCAGTGTGTGTGTGTGTGTGGGGGGGGGGGGGGTGTTGGGTGTTGGAGAGTAAAGATAGCCAAAGTTTGTCATACACCAGGTATCTGAAGAAAAATAATGCATGCACATAGAGAAGTTGCTCACTTATATGACCTGATGTCGCAGAATACAGTGAGAATCAAATAGTGTTCATATTTACTTTTCAATACAAACACATCTTCCTCATCTTCATCATTGTGTTGTATTTATCATCAGTTATCTTGGATAGTGGTTTATATTTTTCTATTTGATATTGTGTTATTTCTACTTTGGTATTTGCAATTTTCCACTAAGCGTCATCAAATTACAAGTATTTTGCCATTTGTGTGTGATCATTTTTATTGCAATATATTGCTTCATTCTGCTTTATCTCTAGGACTGTCTATCTTTAATGTGTTTTCCAGTGTCTCAGTTTTTGCTTCATATATTCTATTAGTGAAATCTAATATAATTATTCTGTAGATTGAGCCATGTAAAGGTTTTGTCAAGCAGAAAGACAGCCATGAACAAAGCATGACAAAATGTTTGTTATCACCATCTTAGAGAAATAATCTTTAGATTTTACTCAAATCAGAAATAACAAATGTGCTATTTACATAATTTAATTTAATTTCTGAAATGAAACTTATCTATTAGATAATGGTGTTTGGTCAACACTTATTAGGGGAGTAAGGGAGTATGAAGCGTTTGATTTTTACCCAAATGAGCTGCCTGAAGTTTGTGGAGTCGGTGTTTATGTACTACACCCTTGATAGAATCTGTTCCATGATTCTTGTCTTC
Organism: Cepaea hortensis; assembly: GCA_963921405.1. Lineage (NCBI taxonomy): Eukaryota > Metazoa > Mollusca > Gastropoda > Stylommatophora > Helicidae > Cepaea > Cepaea hortensis. The sequence continues at coordinate 190,200,184 of OY992876.1, forward strand.
CTCCAGCTCACTAGTCAAGGCTTCTACATTTTGTACAAAGCAGTATATGATTGCACTTCATTCCTCAAGATGTCTGAAGCACTTAATTTGTCTCTATACATTTTGTGTTTTATAGATCATTCCAAAACATTTGATAGTCTTCTCTGCCTTCTCATCAATAAATTCATCACCATACTGTACTATTTTCTTGTTGATTGACAAGAACACTTGATGTGCTGTTCCTTTCTGGCAATTTTGACCTTCAGTCTGAACTGTTGCATTCAAACTCATAGTATCAGAACAAGACAAGACTATTGTCATCAGTAGAACAATGCATATGCCTATATTGTCATCAACCTAAGATAGAATCTGTGTCAATAACTCCAGTCTCAACATTCTTCTTCTTCCTCCCTTTATCCCTCAATGAAGCATAAAAAAATCTCAACTAACCCATACCAAGCCCTCCTTTATTTTGCCATCTCTTGCAGCTCCCATCATATCCTCCTCTTATTATTCATTCATCTCTGTGTCTAATTCTCTTTCCCGTATGTTTTTTGTTTTAGGGTCTCCCTCTATTTATTTTGCCCTGTGCATTTCAGAGACATGACTTTCTAGTTATACTAACAAAAGGTTTTTTTCAGTGTGTGTCTGATACAGCCCAGTGTCCCAAAATTGCAAAAAAGTTTAATATAAGAGTGTTTTTTGTTGTTGAAGAGATCATAGAAAAGAATATGGTTTATGTTGCAGACATGAAACAACCAAACCAACACACCTGCCAGTTAGGACAAAGTAATATTAAAGATAACAATACAATAAATAATAATGCAAAAAGTAATTGTAAATCAGCATAGTTAGTATTACAACCGTCATATATGGTTCATCAAAATAATAATATATGTTTATTGTTAATTTTTTATTTTATCTTTCAAAATGCCAGCTTTTTAGAACTTTCTTTTCTATTCACTGTATGGCAAGTACCTTTGATATAGTGATATTATTTTAAATTCACTTACACCACTTTTTTCTGCTTTGCTGTGTGCAGTTAGAACAGTCATTTTCTGTTTGCGTTTGAACATCTAGTAACTCAGTAAACACTTTCTGAAACAGTCAACATATCTGTTCATGTTACTCGATCCATGTACAAGGAATTCATCAGTTTCCTTTAACCAGTCCTAATATGTCATGTGGAGCCACAGTATCGCAGTGGCTAGGATGCTTGCCTGTCAGCTCATTAGTCATGTGTTCGATGTTTAAATCCCCATCACCCCGGGAAGGTTAACCCGGTCAACAAATGCCCGCAGAAGTCGGATGTGTCTGCCTAACGGCGCAAGAACGCAGCTCTGCTGTAAACAGGCACAACACAATCACACCCGAAAAAAAACTCCGGATGAACGCAGAAGAAGAAGAATCCCCATCAAGGCAGGAATTTTGTTGTTTAGTTGACCTGGGCTCTTGGTTCAACCCAATATAAAATGGCTGTCAGGAAATATTCTGGGAAGTAGAAGCTGCCAGTTTGATCATGCTCACATCATCCATTGAGTACCAGTTGGTCTATATCTGGTTCTTCAGCCCTGCCGTATCGCTGAAGAACCAGATTTATACGAGGATGACAAGCACCTATGGCAATACTATATAGATGACAGAGAGATCGTCCCATGGCTGACCACAGAGGAAGAAATTGAAAGGCAACAACAACTCAAACTCAGCAGGGAAAACAGGCACAAGGAAGAAAATGAAAACATCAAAAAGCTGATACAGAAAATACAAACAAAAGGAGGCAAAAAGACCAAATAAAAAGTTCTTATAAGGACTGCAACCAGTCAAGCCAGGAGACTTCACTTACCAAATATGCCACCAGAGGAGACGGGAACAAAGGACAGCCACCGACCGATCCCCCAACTGATGTCACAGACACAAACCAACAAAACCAGTCCGAGATAGGACTCACTCGTAAGAGCGCACAAGATAAGAACCAGGGTGAATGAACCCGCAAAAATCACGGCTGTCAAAAATAACCACTGCTGAGGAAGCAGGTTAGACGAGACTGAATTTGGAATTTTTTTTTTTAAAATTGGAATTGGAATGTACCCAATACGACTCAAGACGTGGAAAAGAGAGCTTTTTGTTTTTTAAATAAGTCCTGAAAATATAGGACACATTTTCCATATCTACTGTATAATTTTTTAATTAATAACATTTTGGCATTAATATGTTCACTAATGTGTGTTTTTATTAATTCTAATAAGGTGATTTGGTGGGGTGTTTTTTCTTCTTTTAAATAAAGCAAATTGAAAAAGTAGAAGTAATGTTTGTAGAAGTTAACTTGTATTTCCACCAATAGCTTGTGTATCCTCATGCTTGTTGTTATTTGCTGACTTCATCAGAAGAAATAACAGACAACATTTTGCACTTGCCATTAGACTTGCAATACATTAAAATCGCTGTGAATGTAATTTATACTTTTGCAATGCTTTATAAGTTATTCATGAATTTTCATAAATGTTTAGCATAATTGTGTGTTTATATTGAACTCAATTGCTGTTGTTTTTTTTGGTATGTGAAAACTGTGTGTGTTCAATTTAATTAAGAACATGTTTTCTGACTTGTGCTGCAAGAAACATGAAGTATGTCATAAAAATATCATTTTATTTATGTATTTAATATGGTTGCTGGAACTATTTAGTCAACAGATCATCCTCAGTGTACATCAAACTATTAGTCCACAAGTGCTCAGATCCTCTATTCAGTACCTCCCTCAGCAAGTAGGGACTGCTAACACCAGTTCTGTGTGGACTGACCATTCGTCCTTGGCTTCCTGCATAGCACTTTAATCTAGCTTGACCCCATCTCTTTCTTCAATTCTCCTCTCTACGTGTCTCTATCTCCCCCCTACCTCTACCTACACACTGGATTATAGACGGGAATGTTTAGACACACTATTATGAGACTTTCTAAAAGCATGTCCCCCCAGGGCCAGCATCTCATCCTCACTCCTTGACTTGCTTGCTATGGGTCTTGTTCTGTCCATGAGCTCCACACCAGCAATGATTTGACAGCATTTCAGCGCCTCAGAATGCGCAGGCATTAGTCAATGAATGTCTGTAGTTTACCATTAACTGTCTCAGACACTCTCTATGTTTCCGATCCATAAAGCAGTACCGATCTCATAAACTACTGGATTTTCAAACAAGCTGTAGCAGACACACTTTGTTTGTATTTGTTAACCTGGGGTATGTCTATGTTTAACTGTGGGTTATCAATTTTAAAGACATTTTCTGGTTATATTTGAAAAATTTTGATGAGTTTAGGCTTAATATGAATCATTTTTGCAATTGCATGAAATGTGGTGTTAGCGACTCATTGTAGTTGAAGCAAGCTTCTCAAAAGTTGTCTTATTACATTTATATGTAGAGTCTATGTGGCAGCTAGTTGATCTGTGTCTGGCAGCTGTTACTTATGTTGCTGAATATTTACCCCTTGTTTGTTGTTGTAGCAGAAAAGTAAGCAGAAAGCCAAGAAAGCAAATGAGATCCATGTTTCTAGGTAAACAGTCTGTGCATGTCTTTTTTAAAAAGTTTATTCAATCACTACAACATCCCACCGCACTGTTTTGTGAATATTGGTACAAATGATACGCTGATGGCAGCTTACATGTTATTAGTAAAATATGTTCAGCATATAATAATTTCTTTTTGTTAAATAGGTGACTGTAAAGTGTTGAGAGATTAGTGAAATGCTTGTAGAATTGATTAAATGTGTTTATCTTATGGCAGACTTCCTGTCAATTATGGCAGATATGAACTGTTGAGCTGTTAAAGCCTCTGGAGTGGTTTTGCTTCTGACTACGGTTTGCTTACGCATTTTTCTCATGTTGGACTGGTAGTACATGGTTCCGTTGCCCAGCCACTGAATTGTGTGGAGTGACACTGTGAGCAGTGGATTTAATGTGGAATGCTTTTACATCTGTCCGCAGCTGTTTGTATTGTGAACTGCATGTTCAGAAAAATGGGGGACGGGGGTTGCTGAACTAGCCGATTTTGCCTCATGCAGTAATGTGTGTGCAACTGCTGGTTTTCTAGTGACTACTGCTTCCATTGACAATGAACTGTAATTTTACAGGTGGACTGTTTGTGTTGGTATTCTGGCAGCAGCCTTATACATGTATGCCTGTGTGTGCTGTTGGTTTGTCAAAACTGCTGTCTGTTCCACTTTTCACATGGGCCAGTGAGGAGCATTTTGTCTGATATTCATTGGCACAGGAATGGAGCATTATGGTGTGACCCTTTGTCGCAAAGTTGGAATCGCGACTAATGACTAACGACTATCTTAGGGCTTCTCTATTGCTTATGTTTTTCGTTCTTTGTGTTTCAGAGCTATGTAAGCCTGCCTGAAAGCTGAGTTGAGCATTTTTAGTTTGCCTCTTTAGTATGTTCAACTTAATATAGTATGGCAATTATTTATTGGGTTGTGCAGGTTTGAATACTGTTTCTATGCGATTGTTGTACAGAGGTTTTTACTTATCTTTACGTATTTTTCTATGTGTGATCTATTTTTGTCATTTTGTGTTGACACATTTGCATCAAGTAGGTTATCAACAGTATTCACAGGACAAATTCATGGCATACGGCTTCCAAAATGCAGACATTTATTATACTGAACAATAATACAATAAAGATAAAGTCAGTCCTCATTCCACTCTCAAGGTTTTTCTGAAAAAGATATTTGTAAATACAAAAGAGTGATGCATAGCTTAGTATTTGATCCTTGGCCACCATTACTTTGACAATATCTATGTAGATATACAGGAAATATCATATGTGTCTATCCATACATCCTTTCTCTGAGGACTGAGACTTTTCCTTCAGGGCATAAAATAATAGCAAACCTCCCTATCTGGAGAACAACCATTCAGGGCTCCTGCATACAGCAGCTAATTAATAAATCCAATGTCTCCAGTGTGTTTTCCTGGGATGGGCATTTTGGTGAGATGGCTACTCCAATAGCTACTGCCTCTTCTGCTGAAAAACTTGTAAAACTGTTGACTCAAATCTGACTACTGGAAGGCCCCGCTATACGTCGCTTCGGTTTACGTCGTTTCACTATAATGTCGTTTTGAAGCTGGTGATTGGGCTGTTGATATCGGTAAAGTCCATGGTTTACCTCCTATCACGGTAAGGACAATTCGTGCTGGTGCTGACAAAATCAAAGAGGGTGCTAAAACCCATTTGAGTGCTCCCAAGATCACTCGTACCAGAAGTACTCTTATGGAGAATATGGAAGCACTGTTGGCCATCTGGATTGAAGACCAGAACCAATGGAATATGCCTGTGAACAAGATGGTTATCCAAGAGAAAGCAAAGTCTCTCTATGCAGGTCTAGCTAAGAAAGCGGGTGAGAGCAGCAGTAGTGCTGATGAGTTTTGGAGCAAGTAATGGTTGGTTTGAGCGCTTTAAGAAGCGTTCACACCTACACAACATTCAGACAAGTGAAGCAGCGAGTGCTGATACTGCAGCTGCAGAGCGTTTCCCTACAGAGTTAAAGGCCATGATTGAGGAGGGTGGTTACTGTGCAGCAGACATTGGAAAAATATTTTGTTCAAGCAGAGAAGAGCCAGGAAAAGAGGCAGGAAGAGGTTACAGTTTCATCCTCAGATGAAGAGGCAGAATTAATGCCTCTACATCCCAATAACTCTACCAATATATATAATATCAACAACCATCAAAATAAACATTACATAATACACTGTATTTCATTTAATTCTATAGGAAATAGTGTTTCATTATACGTCGTTTCACTTAAAGTCACATTTTCCAAGAACATAACCCCAACATTAACCGCGGCCTTCCAGTATTCATGCTTGTTATGTGAATATTTTTGTTTTTGGCACTCGCTCGCTTTGAATTTGAGCGTTTCCATGCACACTTCTTCTAGTAGCACTGAACTGAATTTTCTTGTGTGTGGATTAGCTTTCTCTATTACCAGTGTCCCCCGCCATTAGGCAAACCCACTCTGACTTCTGAGGTAATTGTAATTTACGTCCCCAAGTCAAGGACGAGAAGTCAACATTTTAGTCCAACTGACCGGTGTAGGGGCTGGACCCCTAACCTAGTATCAACGCACTGAAGGTTTCAGAATTAGTGCTCTTATACATTCAGCCATGCTGACCTTCTTTATGTGGATATGATCCGACTGTTGTGCACATCTGTGATGTTTTTTTGTTTTTTTTTCGCATATCCTTTACAGGACATCGCTGTCAACATCAGCATCTTTCAGCTAATTGTTGATTTCTTGGTAAGATTACGTTCAGTAGTTTGCCAGTGCTTTCTGAGCGACCGGTTCACATACCCTGCAAGTTACCGACGCGGAGAGAACCGCTACCAATTCTTGCGCAACATCGCATTACTTACGAGAGTATACAAGATTACGGAGAAAGTCTTGTAACCTCTAGACCAGGGAGACTGGCTCTGTGATGTTAGTATGACAAAATATGATCCGACTGTTGTGCACATCTGTGATGTTAGTATGACATCCGACTGTGTACATCTGTGATGTTAGTATGACATGATCAGACTGTTGTGCACATCTGTGATTTTAGTATGACATGATCCAACTGTTGTGTACATCTGTGATGTTAGTATGACATGATCCGACTGTTGTACACATGTGATGTTAGTATGACATGATCTGACTGTTGTGATCATCTGTGATGTTAGTATGACATGATCCGACTGTTGTGTACATCTGTGATGTTAGTATGACATGATCGGACTGTTGTGCACATCTGTGATGTTAGTATGACATGATCCGACTGTGTACATCTGTGATGTTAGTATGACATGATCGGACTGTTGTGCACATCTGTGATTTTAGTATGACATGATCCGACTGTTGTGTACATCTGTGATGTTAGTATGATATGATCCGACTGTTGTGCACATCTGTGATGTTAGTATGACAAAATATGATCTGTCTGTTGTGCATATCTGTGATGTTAGTATGACATGATCCGACTGTTGTGCACATCTGTGATGTTAGTATGACATAATATGATCTGTCTGTTGTGTACATCTGTGATGTTAATATGATAAAATATGATCTGACTGTTGTGCACATCTGTGATGTTAGTATGACATGATCTGACTGTTGTGCACATCTGTGATGTTAGTATGACATAATATGATCTGTCTGTTGTGTACATCTGTGATGTTAGTATGACAAAATATGATCCGACTGTTGTGCACATCTGTGATGTTAGTATGACAAAATATTATCCGACTCTTGTGCACATCTGTGATGTTTGTATGACAAAATATGATCTGACTGTTGTGCACATCTGTGATGTTAGTATGACATGATCCGACTGTTGTGCACATCTGTGATGTTAGTATGACATGATACGACTGTTGTGCACATCTGTGATGTTAGTATGACATAATATGATCCGACTGTTGTGCATATCTGTGATGTTAGTATGACAAAATATGATCTGACTGTTGTGCACATCTGTGATGTTAGTATGACAAAATATGATCCGACTGTCTTTTGGCTTCATATGTTTGTGAATGAGCCATTTAATGGTTGACAAATAATTCAGTAAGATGTGAGGAAATAACTGAATCTGCTGTTGAGGACTAAGCAAGAACTGTTGTTAAAATGTGGCCACTCTTTGACATTGTCAAACTAAATGGTGTTCAGTAAAACCAACTATAACTACATCTATAACAGTATAGACTTGTGGTATAACAACTTGTTCTCTCACTTGTATATGAACATGGTTAATCCCTCAGGAAGAATTTTCATGCAATTGCCTGTAAAGAAGGGAACTAATCCCCACCTCAGTATGCCGCTGACCTAAAGCAACACTTGACATTCCTACAGCAGTACTTGCCACTGTTGACCTGTGTTTTCTGTACATAGTTAACTTTGTGACATCCTGTTGCTGTGATGATGAATTGTTAGAAACAAAAGCATACATCCATGCTCATGCAGCGACAGGTCGATTTATATTGCTACTTTAGCATCACAACCAGCTGGCCATATTGTATTAATAAATGTTACCGACTGACTGACCGACCAACCGACACACACACACCCTCCCTCCAGTTCTCATCTTGTTTTGTGTTGGTTATAATTCACATGTTTATTGTGTCTTTCCTTCCTGTCTAGAATAGTTAGACAGGTCCTTTGAAAAAAAAAAAGGTTCAGGTCTTTAGTAGTTAACTTCATTCCATGTTGCTTGCCTCACAGGTATCTGCTGTTTGCAGTCTGTGTCCTCTTGCTGTGGACATCTTTGGGGTTTTTCCTTGTCTCAGGATCCCAGATTAGCTTTAGATATTTTGTTCTGTGTATTTTATATCTGCCGGCATCCTGGCCTAGAGGTTAGCAACTTTTCTCCGTAATCTCGTATACTCTCGTAAGTAACGTGACGACGGTGAGAATCAGTAGTGGTTCGAATCGCGTCGGTAACTTACGGGGTAGTGCTGATGTTGACAACGATGTCGTGTAAAGGATATGCAAACATTATTATTTATTATTTTATATTTATGACGGTTGATGATTAGCTGGCTAAGAAAAACACAAAATCCCTTGGCCCAATGTAAATCAGTGTTTTTGTTGTTTGCATATCCTTTAAGGACATCTCTGTCAACATCAGCATCTTTCAGCTGATTGTTGATTTCTTGGCAAGATTACGCTCAGTAGTTTGCCATTGCTTTCTGAGCGACCTGCTCACATACCTCGTAAGTTACAGACGCAGAGAGAACCGCTATCGATTCTCGCGCAACATCACGTTACTCACCAGAGTATACGGGATTATGGAGAAAGTCATGTAACCCCTAGACCAGGGAGACCGGCGTAAATCAGTTAGTTAAGTTTAATACTCTTTCTACTGTAATACATATATGAATATACATCCTGTACAGAGTTTGCCCTTTTCAACTTACCAATTATCATCCTGCATATCCATAATCCATTGCTCCCTCACTTTTTTGTAACCTTTTACTCCCTCACATGTCCATAATCTGTTATTCCCTCACATCTGTAACCTTTTACTCCCTAACATGTCCATAATCCTTTATTTCCTCACATGTCTGTAGCCCTTTATTAAATTTATGGTTTTTTTAATACTTCAGAACATCCCAAAAAGTGCAAGGAGGCAACAGTCAAAGTAAGTCACCATCTGGCTTGCTCTGGACTGCAGCCTTACTTCCTGCTGATCTGACATCTGCTTCCAGCCGCACTTCTCTACAGACACAACACAGCCAAGAGAAACGGGGACCAGTTCGCAAAGCCCCGTCTCCGGACACAGAGACAGGCTCAGATTCTGACAGTACGGCTGATTCCTCTGAAAGCATTTAAACTGTTTAGAGAAACAAAAAAAGTTTGAACTCAATTCACAGCTGTAGAAGATGAAACAAGACAGCTGAATTAGATGAAACAAGACACATTTGTAAAAGATGAAACATGACAGCTGAATTAGATGAAACAAGATACATCTGTAGAAGATGAAACCAGATATATGTGAATGTTTTGTGATGGGATGGTGGGTGTTATGATCATCAAGGTGACTTAATATTTTTTTTGCACTCACTTGTTTTGAGCTTGAGCGTAGTCCATACATGTGCTACTACTTCTAGTGCACTGGACTTATTTTTGCGTATGGATTCGCTTTCTCTATTACTAGTGTTACTCGTCATCAGGCGAACCCACTCCAACTTCAGAGGTACTGCCCCAAGTCAAGGATGAGAAAACATTTTAGCCCAACTGACCGGTGTAGGGGTTGAACCAGCTATCTCTGCATCAGCATACCAGATGTTTAAGTACAAGCTCTCTTATCCACTCGGCCATGCTGACCAGTGATAATTGATGAAAGGGGGCTAGTTAGAGACATACATTTATGAAAGCTTTCAAAACATGAAATATGACACATCTCAAACCCCAGTATGGAAACAGCAGACTGACAATCAAGATTAATGTTGCCACTGAGCACCAGTATGGGCTTTCTATGCAGCACATATGACTGAACACAAAACATTGATAACATTTGTGGAATAAATGTGGTTTGGCAATTCTGCATACCATGTCTTTATTTTTATTGACAATTTTATTCCTTGAATGTATGTATGTGGCAGTGTTTTCTATTGTTTCATATACTGCTCGCTAATTTTAACCAAAAGGACAACATAGTGCTGCATGTGCCTGCTATCATGCACAAATACAAAGTGTATGAAGAATCATGAGTTATGTTTTTAACCGAACCCCCATCTCCCACGTTGCAGTGGTGGAAAGGCTTGCTTGCCACCGTGTCTCCAAAAGCTACGCCGGTGCCAGGAGCACTCACACTGCACAGGTCAAAGGTTTCACAGCAGACTAAGTGAGACACAAACCAAAAGTCTAGCAGCTAGACTAGGGACGGCATGCCAGACAGAACAATGCATATAATCTAATGAGCTAGACAAAATCAGGAATAATTTGCCTTGTGTCACGATGAACTCAACTCAGACACTACTTGCTATGGCTTCATTGTTTATTGGTCATATATTATCTAAATTGTAGAAATTAGGTCACATCAGTGATAGCAGTTTCGCCTCACGCCACATACTCCATGCTCTGTGTATGGCATGCCACGACCTCCAGCAGGCTTCTCCACAAGTTCTATCAACAAATAAAATAAATCATGCAACAAAAGAAAAAAACAAAGGATTGCAATAGAAACTGTTATTTCCACACTCAAGGGTTTTAATCTCTTGTCGTCTGCTCATCACTGAACATTTTTGGCGGGAAACAAAGATTTCACCTGGACACTGCTGGTCACTTTGTGTCTTCTGACATCTAGACTGTTACATTATGATAATGTTACAATCATGATAACATCACAACTCTATCTTGTGTCCAGAAAATATATACAATGGACAGCTGACTAAATATTACTGATTACATCTTGTATTTATGAGGACAAGCCAACAAGCCATGAAAGCACATTATGAATGTGCTAACAGTTCCTCGCTGTCAATGAGTGCGTGGTACACAAAGATTATACTGAATATCTAGTCAACCACCGTGACTTACCCATTTCATGAGGCTGGGTCAACCCCAAGGTTGTTCTGATCTAGAATGGAACAAAATGTTCAATACTCGGTACTGCTGACTGTTGGTACAGCCGTGTGCTAACTACCACTATAAGAAGGCAATTCAAACAATCTACCCAAACCTGTCATGTGTACACACATGGTTACATGTCTCCTGTATCAAACAATCTACCCAAACCTGTCATGTGTACACACATGGTTACATGTCTCCTGTATCAAACAATCTACCCAAACCTGTCATGTGTACACACATGGTTACATGTCTCCTGTATCAGGAAGCCACACAATTCTGACCTATCCCTGCCAAACACTGCCCCTCCCCGCAGGATAATTCTGCTACTGGCACTGACATGGCACCAGTGGAAGCCTCGCTACATAAACACCACACATCACCATGGCCATTCTACAGCCAACTTCAGTCTACAGCTGCTGATCCAGACCCACTGCTATCAAAATCAAATTCTCCATTGAAAAGAAAAATCAGAGAAGAAATGACACTGTAGGCTAGACTGGTGAGTCGCTGACTCAGATGAAGGAAATGTTCTAAGCTGTAACATGACAAGTAACATAAAGCAGGTACTAAAATATCAGTCTATATCAAGGCTACAGTGAACATTGTAAAAATCTAAGCATACACACATACACAACATTGAATGTCCTATACAATTCAACGTAGGATACAGAATACAACTGTCTGAGCATTGTGCTAGCCACTAACTAGGTTGTCATGTAAACACCAATCTGGCAGACGCCCAGGCCTTATCCACATGTAATGATGTAGGCAAACTGAAGCAGACACAAACACAGAACATTCCATCCATATTAGTTATGTTGATATTATGTGTGTTTATTAGAGATAGTTACTGTATGTTACGTTGTTTCACATAAAATGAGTATAAATAATTGTTCCCAAACATATGCAATGCTTTTTGATGCGGGAAGGATAACAAGCAATATCAATGATAATCAAATATGTGATCAACAAAACAAAACCAGGTGCTTGAAAGTAACAGAAAATGTAACACATTCAAAGTAGTACAGTATATTAATGAACATGTAGAATAAATATGGCTATAGTTGGGTTAATCAGTGAGAATAATGAAAGAAAATGTGACCAGAAAAACAAATGCTGGTGCTGTTCATGCCATCTTTCATCTATCAGGTTTGAAATCGTGTCAACATGAATTCACACATGCAGCCTTGTTATACCAACACTGCAGACAAACAGATGGATGACATGAGCTGTACTGCACACCACATGCTGGTCAGTGACAAGAAACAAATGTCAACAGAGTGGTGTCAAGCTTGACATTTTATATGTGCTATCTGCCTATTTCTCTGTTCTTATTTCAAGAAATACCACTAGATATAATTGTCTTGTATACAAAGAATATTGTCAGTATGAATTCTTGTCCAGCTGTCTGTAATTTGTATGTCAAACCTCCCTGGAATTAGCAGTTTTCTACGTAGCAAACCCATACACAGATCTGCAACAATCACGGGGCAAGTGGTGACTGCACATATGTACCGTCTGTTTCTATCACTTAGTCTACATGGCTGTTGGCACATACCAGGCATGGTAAATACTCCAGACATACAAATAGTAGCACTTGCTACTTCAGCTACAGTGAGTCACAATCATCAGTCACCACTGAAGCTTGGCTAGAAGGAACTTTCAACCTCTTACATTCAATACTTAAATCAGGATGCACCCAGACAGGCTTTGTTTCAAGTTATCTAGCCTATCTGTATAGTTGCTTTCCCCTTGCAAACATTTCTGCTTTTCCCCAGATCACAATTTCCAACCTGGGTTCAAATCCCCGGTAAGGTGTGGGTTTTTTTTCTGTCGGGGGCAAAAAGAAAATCCTAACCTGCACAGTTCGCATCAACTGCACTAGCCAGGCGACCTTTTAATTTCACAGGCTCAAGACCTCCCTGCCTTCACTGCAAGGTACTATAGTCAGTAGATGACAGACAGACCTTTATAGATGCTCACAGTATGTTCATTATCATCATGTGCCATGCCGATGAGCATACAGGCAGACATAATTCGGCATCTCACATGATCACCAAAGTCTTGGATCAGTTCTATGTTCTTGCCCAGAGTATGCAATCCTGCCAAACCATCCAAGTATTTCTCTCTCTGCCTCCCCTTGCTCTTTTTAATTAAAATGTGCTGGTGTTACCAGTTTTAAAGTTTACTTCTCTTCATAACATGGCTATGTCTGATTTCTTTAATCAAACTATTTTATCTGCATACATTTATCTCATTGTTTTCTTCATCTCCCTTTCAACAAGTATATACCTATAGTTGTATATAGAAACATTCAACAGCTGAAATTTGTTCTTCTTGCTATAGGCAATTTACAGATGAACTCAGATTCTCTGTCGTCTCAGTATGTATACCTTGACTTGCCAGGCACAAGCTGAGGGACATATTACCTAGAATTCAGATTGCTCACGTCAGAGGTGGGTATATCACTCCTCCATCATGGCCACATGCATATGTTAGTGATGTCACAAACTGTGAATATATTTCATTGCACTGGTATCAACCATACTAAGCATCACTGCTAATGCACCTCAGACTCAAAATCAAGTCAGGTTATTTTTTTTTCAGCCACATTGAAAGAATATTTAACAAACAGAAGACAAAATCTATCAATGTTTCACTATAGGAATGTAAGAGTTTATGGCTCTTGATAATAAATACAGATAGACTACCTGACATGCCACAGATCACAGACACAGCTGGTTATAGAAACAACGGCCAGTGTTTTGTGGGAAGAGATGTCAATAGCTGAGTTAACGGTTATTTCTGATGAAGGTGCTGGTTGGCTCAGGTTAACATTGTGAAAACCTGACAATGGAAGTCATCTTGGCTGCACCTACCTGCCAGCAGAATAGAAAGTCCTAGTGTACACTCCACACGCTGCATAATATATGACTGACCCACAGGAGAAATGTCAGTGGCATCAAGGACAAGTTTCTGTAACATGTACATTCTGCTGACAAGACATTACAAAATGCTTAAATATAACACAATTATGAATACAGATTTAGGGAAATAATAGCAACACAAGATATTGCACATAGGGGAAACAGCACAACAGGGACATTTCCTTTTCCAATTACCAAAAAGCAAAACATTTATTAAAATGTCTTTCTTTTTATTATAATGATCTGATAGTAGGTAATTTTGTGTGCAATTAATACAGAACAATCAGAGTAAATTGTCTACAAATGTTGGGCACCCAGTGTATTAATCACTAAAATACAACGTGCAAAGCATACGTAGGGTCCCAAGTTCAACAACTACAACAATACAGCAAAATACTGTTTTGTGCACAAAACTCTCTTGATTTACATACAGGGTGGACCAACAGTAGGTGCACAGTATTGACCAGGTCGTGAGCTTGTTTCATCTTGCCAGCATTGTTCCACATTGGTGCTAGCCGAAATGTAGGTCACTGTGTCACAGTATCAGGGAGCAGCTTTTGTTGAGTTGTTCTAAGCCGCTACGAGACTAAATAGTATCATATATCCACTTTTGATCCACCATGTATACATAATAAAAACAAGGTGCACACTTTAGTTGTAACAAACTGCCGGAAAACATTTCATTGGTGCAATAGCCTTATTTTGAAAGCATTTGTAGCAAGGGAAACAAATGCTGCTGGTCTGAATAGCACAGCCACTGGAAGGTTAACTCCCTGTGGCTGCATCCCTTGTCCTCAAAACAGAGACTGACCAGTCTCAGAGACCCCCTTGTCCTCAAAACAAAGACTGACCAGTCTCTGAGACCCCTTGTCCTCAAGACAAGATTGTCCAGTCTCAGAGACCCCCTTATCCTCAAGACAAGACTGACCAGTCTCAGAGACCTGGCTACACAAATGCTGACCTGAGAGTTAGGGCACCAATGAACTTTATTTTCAAATGGTTCAGAATTGGGCATGCAGGCAAACACAGCTGGACAGGGAGGGAAGCTGGCCACTCAACTTCATAAAGATAAGACTTGGTGTTTGTGAACTATCTAATACCTTACTGTTGTTGTATCTTGATCACCCTACACTACAACAAAATGAAATACTACAAGTATCAGAGCAGGAAATACACAAGTCTTTTGTTATGTATTAAAACATGTCTTGTCATTTCTTGTGCACGTTATTAAAGTATAGAAATACAAAGAAGCTAAAGGACATGAGTTCAACCCTAGGACTGGGAATTTTGGGGGAAATGTATGTCATTTTTTTCACAGCTACCAGTCCCTAATGATGCCATACTTCCCCACCTTCTCATACTATTTTAAGCATTCTGTGCAAGTGAAAATACTTTGGCAGTTGGAAATCAATTTGCCATATGATGATCTAATGGAGAAGATTAGAGAGTGTATGTATTTACCAAAATGTAACATTGATGGTCTATGAAAATTAACTTAATCTGATACAATTAGTAGACAGGAAAAATAGACTGAATCTCCTCAAAAGGGGAAGAGATCCAAGACGTTTCTTTGTGATATATTGCAGCAACCAATGTCAAGAAGACATATGTATGTTCAGCAGAATTCAGCCAATCAATGTGCTCCCCAGTCATAGAGATGTTGCAGGAAGGGCAAACATAAATTCAGTAGGTAAGTGGAGTAACAATTTTACATGTCACAGACACAACGCTGTCCTCCTTATAACAATAGATGTTTCTACAACCAGATGCATATAAGCAGTGTCAACAGGAATGTTACAAGATAATACAGACAATTAGCATGGGCAAGAGAAACTGCTACAAGTAGAAATATCTGATCCAGTGTGGTTGAAGGATGTCAATAAGTTGGAAGCCATCTGTGTGATAAATGGGAGAGGTTTATAATATAGTGACATAATACCACAGGAAACAGCACAATGACATGTGGAGACAGAGCAAGCTACAGCACAGTGACATGTCAAACCCACTAGCTCTAGCATAGTTGCAGGTTAAATCCACTGGTTATTGCACAGCAGCAGGCCAAGACTACAAAGTTTAGCACACTGACTGCAAGTCACTTGATGAGGCTTAAGAAAGCCTGTAGCTCAAACCTTATAATGTGTGTGTATATGCAGCTACGCATAAGTTGCCTACAAGTGAAGATGCCCTGACTGTAGGGCTGGCCGAGATTCAAGAATCAGAAGGATGCTCTATCAAGATTACACCACACATACTAAACAAACTCTACGCAGCACAGGCAACATATCTGACTCAAGATTGAACATGTTCTACTCACCCTCCACTTAACAGTAGCTGTGTACACAACATCATTGTTCATAAAAGAGACTACTGACTGTGACATTCACCCATCAAATGTTCAACAGCCAACAGCTGGTCATGCCCATCCTCTCAAGCTAGGTCAACACTTTGCTATTGACTCTAATACTAAGAACTAGTATCATATCCATGGGGTTAAAAAAATGTAACCATTCGAATCTGTTACTGTAATGGTGGAGAATGGAATGTTATAGAAAGACAAACAGTAAGAAGTAACAGGTCACTAATGGATAGATGTATTAGTAGCAAAGGTTAGGACATCAATTATCCCATATGTGTAGCACAAAACCATCCTATGCCCAACAATTACAATGGTAAAGGTGATCCAATGAAAGCTTTTGCTGAAGGGATATGAGATGACAGAACTTCACATATACTAGTTCACAGAATTATGCTTCTATGCTCACTACCTTTCTTTCCAGGGGGCTGCGTGGTCTCGAGGTATGGTGTCCGCCTCGAGTGCTGGAGGTCCCGGGTTCATGCCCCTGTGATGCCGGGATTTTTTCTCGTGGACCTCTAGTAATAAATTTCCCCTGGTCTCTGGGTAGTGAGATTGGACGCCCGTGTGTATTGTTGCGCACATAAAAGATCCCTTGGCAGTCGGAAATCGAAACAGAGTAGCCTAACGGCGCTGCCCGGGCAAAATTTCGAGTTAAAAATCTACCCAAAGTATTTCAGGATCCTCGCCGGTGCTACAGAGTTCATGCACTGAGCTGAGTTTCTCCAGACTCAGGTTTGAGTTAGGAGGAGAACGGAGCACTTATGGGTTGCACCCGTGTGCCGTGATGTTGATCCATCGACTAAACTAAACTACCTTTCTTTCCTACCCAGAATCTCCAGTACCCATTTATAGTTTGATCCCTGAGCCATAGTGGTCAGAAAATGAGCCCGAATGAATCCTAGAGACATACTGGTCAGAAAAAGATATTTTGCCACTACTGAGGATCAAACACCAACCCACTGTGTTGATAAGCCACTGCATTGACCACAAAGTTACCTGTGCTCCAATGTAACCACTGCTGTCACAGATTAATACCGGCATTTGTCTACTCACCCTGTACCAAACAACCTAGCAAACATCCCTAGTTCAGTCTGCGTCCATCAGACATTGTTACTCTAGACAACTCAAAGTGCCATAACCATGCAGGTTGTAACATGCAGCGAGTTGCTTGCTGAGGTATGTGATCAGACAAATACAATGTGTACTGAGTTGCAAAGTGTTGAACATTCCCAGCTGTAGGCAGTGGCTTACACAGACTGTATCATCTATCTCCTAAAGGCAGTGGCTAACACAGAACTGTATCATCTATCTCCTGTAGGCAGTGGCTTACACAGAACTGTAACATCTATCTCCTGTAGGCAGTGGCTTACACAGACCTGTATCATCTATCTCCTGTAGGCAGTGGCTCACACAGACTGTATCATCTATCTCCTGTAAGCAGTGGCTCACACAGACTGTATCATCTATCTCCTGTAGGCCATGGCTCACACAGAACTGTATCATCTATCTCCTGTAGGCCATGGCTCACACAGACTGTATCATCTATCTCCTGTAAGCAGTGGCTCACACAGACTGTATCATCTATCTCCTGTAGGCCATGGCTCACACAGAACTGTATCATCTATCTACCGTAGGCCATGGCTCACACAGACTGTATCATCTATCTCCTGTAAGCAGTGGCTCACACAGACTGTATCATCTATCTCCTGTAGGCAGTGGCTCACACAGACTGTATCATCTATCTCCTGTAGGCCATGGCTCACACAGAACTGTATCATCTATCTCCTGTAGGCAGTGGCTCACACAGACTGTATCATCTATCTCCTGTAAGCAGTGGCTCACACAGACTGTATCATATCTCCTGTACCCAATGGAAACTTATTCAGATTCAACAGACCAAGGACATCGCAAGAACTAAGGAGTGGCAAACTCACTTCCAAGATGTTGCTCATCAGTGAAGAGCGGACCACATTGTGGTCGTCCCTCAACAAGCCAAAGTGGCGAAGTCATTGACCAAGTGCAGACTTTGGTCATGCAGAACCTTAATGTCACCATTTGAGAAGCAACTCTATCCAGATTGTTTCATAGGACTGCACAATGACGATGATTTCCCGAAACCAAGGTGCCGTAGCGTACCACCTGGAGGTAATCTATTACATCCATGATGCAGTGCAACATAAACCAATGGATCTGTGGGTAACAAGGTGCACTGTCATGATGGAGGTGCTGAGTTCTTGCCACATAAAATATGACTTGTTCGTCAGTCTCCCTATTCTCCCGACATGACTCCTTGCAATTGTTGGCCATTTCTCAAACCAAACATGCAGCAGAAAGGGACTCAATTTCAGTCATAAGACATTATGTGGAATGCAACAACCCTGAAATGCTGGCAACAGTGGCGAGACCGCTGGGGCAAGTCTGTAGTTCCAAGGAGAGTATTTTTAAGGGGATTCGAGCTTCAGACTTCCAGGTAAGTAATAGTAATTTTCCCTGCCAAAAAAAAAGGACCAATACTTTCTGAATAGATCTCGTGCATACAGCTTTACATAAATACATCTTCACCAAGCAAGTACACCACTACACGCCAGTGACCTCCACCAGCGGCACATCTCTAGAAACTTAAGTAGCCATCACCAAGTGGAGTTTCTATCAACCTCTAATGCATGCACACCCTTAGTCAACTGACTTGAAAAGCCAGTGATGAACGCATCAGATCAAACTGAACTCTCCCATAGCAAACACTGAAATGTGCACCTTGTGTTAAAAAAAAAAATTAAAACTGAATTACCATTGAAAGTTTAAAAAATACCAAAACAAAATATAACTTTGACATGAGCATTATCACAAATTATTACATAAGGAAAAAAAGAATAAGTAAACATAGGGATTACATAGCCATAACATCATACGTTTAACAGTAATGATAATGAATAGATGAAAGATGATAACGGCAAATGTGATGGTGAAACTTCTAAACTACATTTCTACACCCACAACATCAGACATCCACACACTAACTGCAACTCATGCACACACAAGCAACAGCCAAATCCAGGAACACGAACACTGTACACAGTCAACAAAACAGACATGATATCACATGGTTGCAAGTGCCAGTGTAACAGGGAGGCCAGCTGAACACTCAGATATGCACCCGCTGCAGAACTAGACATTTAGCACTGGTGCTTGCAATGTCTGGCTGGCACTTATTCCATTCAATAAACATAACGCATGTCATGCACTGAAGTTTACCTAAACATTTATTCCAGATGTACAATTTTGAGGTTGAAAATGTGTTCATTTGTTTACCACCTCAAAACATATTAAGCTCATGATTCATAAATGGAAAAACATTGACAAGATAGAGATGCAACGCTCACTGGGTCATTAAAGCTATTTTGTACCAGCAAATACAAAACCACTAACACACATTGCTGAGTTCTACTCTCTTCAACATCTACACCTTATAAGGCAGCCTTACCAATGGAGAAGTATCTCATAAGAACGTCAACATCATTTGTAAACACGAAGACTCACTGAATGTTGTTACTCACATGATGTGACAATGTGTGCTGCTTTTAAAGTGACACGTTCCTCAAACAATGTGACGCTGAATAGTGTTTCCCTTCACACAATTGTGACACTGGATAGTTTTCCCCAACAGTGTGGCATAGGATACTGTTACCCCCACAAAATGTGACAATGGATACTGTTATCCACACACAATGTGACACTGGATACTGTTACCCACACACAATGTGACACTGGATACTGTTACTTACACACAATGTGACACGGAATAGTTTTCCCCAACACAATGTGGCGTTGGATACTGTTATCCACACACAATGCGACATTGGATAGTTTCCCTTCACATAATGTGGAATTGGATACTGTTACCCACACACAATGTGTTACTGGATAGTTTTTCCCCCCCACAAAATGTGGCTTTGAATACTGTTACCCACACACAATGTGACAATGGATAGTTTCCCTTCACACAATGTGGTATTGGGTACTGTTACCCACACACAATATGACACTTCCTCTCACACAATGTGTCACTGGATAGTTTCCCCTCACACAATGTGTCACTGGATATTGATTTCCCTATTTTCTGTAACTGTGTACTGTAAAGCTGCATTACTTCATATTTTATATTGTTTACATCTCCACAGCGTAACCGTAGTTCCACTAATTTTATTCATACCCTTTAAACATATAATGTGACACTGGATACTACTCCCTATACACAATGTGACACTGGATCCATTTATCACATAATATGACAATGGTTTCTCAATTCTCACACAATGTTTCTCGCACAAATATAACAATGTGTTCTGTTCCATAGTGAAATGGTATGTGTTGTTTCTCATACAAATACTCTGGTGTGTAATGTTTCTCACACAATGCTGTTTCTCACACAATGGGTGTTACACAAATATAACCACACACCCTGTTTCTCACAGAGCGTGACTTCAATTTCTCACACAATATGGCTGGTTTCTGACACAAAATGACTATGCTGTTTCTCATGCAATATGAAATCAATCACACAATGTCATTGTATGTTTAAAAAAAACACTCAGCTCTACTATGACAAACAGGTAGACATATGTATCTAGACAGAAAACATTAACTATACGTTTAAAAAAAAAAAACCAAGAATAGTGTTGGCAGTTAGTGCCATGACCACTATCATCAGAAATCTCCAGTAAAAGTCAGGCACAGCCAGAAAGCTCAGTGCAACACCAGCAACTAAAACTGTGACTCCAGCAAATTTCCTATGGCTTGAGAAATGCTAGGCTTTGTTGATCGAACTGTCAGCCGATACATCTGTCAACAGGTAAAATATCACCACATGAGAAGTGATAGCTACACATGTATGACATTCACAAATTAAGCATAATTAGTATATAGATGTTGACTGCTTGTTCAGAAAGCAATGGCAAACTACTGAATGTAAATTTGCCTACAAAATCAACCTCAGGCTGGGATTGATGATGCAATATTTATATGGTCCTATTTATCTTGAGAGGTTAATTTGTTTTGTTTTCCTTATTTGCTACAATAATGTCTGTGTGTGTGATTGAGTGAATGAGTACCCCTACTCCTGGTATAAAATAAAAAAAATGTCATAACATAACGTGTACTTTATTACAATAAGACACACATTTTCATAAATACAAAATGTAGATGTACTCCCCGAAACCAAAGAAAAATAAAACCTAACCACCCACACGTCAATACATTTGGTATGGCCTGTAACAATATTACCCCCAAAACAGCACACTAGAAGCACTTGCTGACATTCAGATACAGCAGAAACAATAGCAAGAGGCAGAAACAATAGCAAGAGACAGACCCCGCAAACAATGGATTAGCAGAATAGCAAAAGTAACTGTCATCTGTTGCCTATAGTACCTTGCAGTGTAGGGCAGGGGGATCTTGAGCCTGAGGAATTAAGGCCGCCTGGCTAGTACAGTCGGTGCGAATTGTGCAGGTTAGTATTTTAATTTTGCCCCCGAAAAAATCCACACCTTACCGAGGGTTTGAACCCTGGTCTCCCGAAGAAGAACCCAGCATTTTTAGCCACTCTGCCAGCTGCTCCCAAAGCAAAAGTAACAAACACCTTATATGCAGTCTGACAAAGACCCTGTTAAGAAAACTAATACAATACAGTTAATGCTAAAAAGCATAACTGAAAAAAGATAGAAGAAAGAACAAGAACAAATGTTTGTGAGTATGAACACACTCATCATCTGCTTAAGTTAACTTCTTATGCTTTAGATATCAGGTGAGTAAAATGACCAAACATCAATACAGAGAATTGCATTTTGAATTTGGCAGCTTGTGAAAACATTGTTTTGGATACAGTACAACATAACTTCAAGATTCCTTACAAAGCAGCAAATATAAGCAAAGTGATCATGTTTAGATGCCATCACTCCTCCGATGTGTCTCCACCTTGCCGTGGTGGGGGAGCTTGCGTGTCTCATCGACCCCATGTGCTTGCCGATGGGTGAAAAACTACATATCGGACAGCATTTGGGATAGGGACCAGACTAAGAGAGACACAACCTGCTGCTCTGCAGGTGAGACTGAGGATAGCAGTCTAAAATTTAAATAAGCGCACGAAGACAGAAGTTCTTGGTCCGGACAAAACACTAAAGGCTCCCTGTCGAGGGCTGTGGCTGAACGCCTCTAAGCCACAAACCCTCGGACCTGAGAGCCGGGCCGATAGCCACCTCTCGAAAAATAAAGGCGTGATACTGAGCAAGCTACATGCTCAGGTCTGATACAAGTTCGAAGGCTCTCAGCTGGGGGATATGAGAGATCCCCGGATGAGAGGCCAGGCCGTTTCTCGTTCACCGCTGCACGAAGGTAAGGTGCTGATCCGGCAGCACAAGTAGCCTACCTCGTGAGCGAGTACAAAAAGTCAAAAAGTGCCCCAGTCGAAGAAAGTGGCTGCGAAAACTGTATCTAACTCATAGAGAGTGTAGACAAAAGTGGAAGAACGTCTCAATGACGCAAAATGGAAGGCACGGCGAGCGAACCTATTGCGTGGTCCGAAGTCAAAAGCGTGGGTGTCGCTTGCAGTCTGACCGTCCCTGGTGTGTGCTTGAGCGATCAGTGGCAAACGAGTTGCCCAACACATGGAAGTGAGGAACTAAAGCAGCCATGAGCATGACGTGGCAACTCCTCGGGTGAGCCTAGTCACAGAGCAATATGTGCCGGCTCTGCAATTATGGAAGCCTCCTTGGATAGCGAGGGAATGCTCAGGGTCTGCCCCTGCCTTCCCTTGAGGGCCGACCACGATGTCGTTCATCGTTCTATCTTGACCAGCTGAGATGTTAGCGACATCACAACAGTCCAACGTGCCTCGAAACCAGAGGATGGCTAACCTCATTAAAAAATGCCCGCTGGAAGTCGGAAGTGTCGTCCTACGGGTGGCAAACTAAAAATTGACACTACGCAATTACGTCCGAGTGAAATGTCTCGTCCGAATGTCTCTCGTGCTAGGAACAGCTCTGACTACCTAGTTTCCGAATGCCGCTCTTGTTCGGAACAGCTCTGACTGAGTAGTTTTCCGAATGTCTGTTGAGCCTGGAAAAGCTCTGATGGGCGCAACGACAAGCACATGTCCGAAAACTCGCTGAGTGGATGCCGTCTGCAAACCTGTCTGGTTTGTGCGGGAATGACCCGGGGAAACGAAATGACCAATATATTGAAGTGAGGATTTAAAGCAGCCATGAGCAGGACGTGACGATCTCCCTCGGTGAGCCCAGATCCAGGGCGTTATGTGTCGGCCCTGCAACTATGGAAGCAACCTTGGATGGCGGAAAATGCTATGGACTGTCCCTGCCTTCCTTTGAGGGATGACCGTTGTCTTCGACCGTTCCACCTTGGCCAGCATGGTTGTAGATGGCGCCACAAAAGTGAGAGTCTCCCAGGAATGCTACCTGGTCAAAAATGCACGCTAAAGTCGATGTGTTGGCCTACGGGTTTCGGCCCAAGGGCGCAAAACAGACACACCGCAATCACATCTGAAAAAACACTCCGGATGAACGAAAAGAAGAAGATGCCATCAAGTCATGTGAATATGGAATAAGATTCATGTCAGTGGCCAAACATCAGACAAGCTAACATGGTCAGTATTACGCAGGCCACCTTTACTTTCACATATCTCTGGTACCCCGGTCAACCTCACTGCTATAGTCACATACAAATCCCACCCTGCCACACACTGTTTATAAACAAAAATAGCATAAAATTGGTCGTTTGACATGACCAGTGAGAAACAACACCACAGGAAACTGGCTAAATATAAGATGCCATCTAGACAAAGAAAGCATCCATCTGCCCGTACCTGCATTTGTTTATTTGGCTCCAACCTGACAAGACAGCCCACTTGTTGGCTGCGTGTGTGTAGTATGGCAGAAGACACAAAGTTCTCTGGATTGGGGTCAATACCTTGTAGACTGCTCAGGCCAAAGCCCAAAATCTGAAAGTTACAAATGGTTTTCAGAAAATAAAATGCATGAACAAAGAAATGTGCTATCACCTTCAACTGAAAATCCATACTTAGCAAGCTTGTGATGTTTGCTCACTTACTACATGCATAAATACCATTTCTCATGTTTGAAACTGTTGACAATTATTGTGAAGAGCTAAATATAGAATTTGACTTTCTTAACTTCATAATATCTAAAGACGGAAGGGGGAAAAACGTGCCCTTTGAAAGTGGTTACAAGAGTGAACCACTAAGAGCTATTACAAGAGTGAACCACTAAGAGTGGTTACAAGAGTGAACCACTAAGAGTGGTTACAAGAGTGAACCACTAAGAGTGGTTACAAGAGTGAACCACTAAGAGTGGTTACAAGAGTGAACCACTAAGAGTGGTTACAAGAGTGAACCACTATAAGGTTACAAGAGTGAACCACTAAGAGTGGTTATAAGAGTGAACCACTAAGAGCTATTACAAGAGTGAACCACTAAGAGTGGTTACAAGATTGAACCACTAAGAGTGGTTACAAGATTGAACCACTAAGAGTGGTTACAAGATTGAACCACTAAGAGTGGTTACAAGAGTGAACCACTAAGAGTTTATTACAAGAGTGAACCACTAAGAGTTGTTGCAAGAGTGAACCACTACGAGTTATTACAAGAGTGAACCACTACGAGTTTATTACAAGAGTGAACCACTAAGAGTTATTACAAGAGTGAACCACTAAGAGTTGTTGCAAGAGTGAACCACTAAGAGTTATTACAAGAGTGAACCACTAAGAGTTGTTGCAAGAGTGAACCACTAAGAGTTATTGCAAGAGTGAACCACTAAGAGTTATTACAAGAGTGAACCACTAAGAGCTATTACAAGAGTGAACCACTAAGAGTTATTACAAGAGTGAACCACTAAGAGTTATTACAAGAGTGAACCACTAAGAGTTGTTGCAAGAGTGAACCACTAAGAGTTATTACAAGAGTGAACCACTAAGAGTGGTTACAAGAGTGAACCACTAAGAGTTACAAGAGTGAACCACTAAGAGTTATTGCAAGAGTGAACCACTAAGAGTTGTTGCAAGAGTGAACCACTAAGAGTGGTTACAAGAGTGAACCACTAAGAGTTGTTGCAAGAGTGAACCACTAAGAGTTATTATAAGAGTGAACCACTAAGAGTTACAAGAGTGAACCACTAAGAGTTATTGCAAGAGTGAACCACTAAGAGTTGTTGCAAGAGTGAACCACTAAGAGTGGTTACAAGAGTGAACCACTAAGAGTTGTTGCAAGAGTGAACCACTAAGAGTTATTATAAGAGTGAACCACTAAGAGTTATTACAAGAGTGAACCACTAAGAGTTATTACAAGAGTGAACCACTAAGAGTTATTACAAGAGTGAACCACTAAGAGTTATTACAAGAGTGAACCACTAAGAGTTATTACAAGAGTGAACCACTAAGAGTTGTTGCAAGAGCGAACCACTAAGAGTTATTACAAGAGTGAACCACTAAGAGTGGTTACAAGAGTGAACCACTAAGAGTGGTTACAAGAGCGAACCACTAAGAGTTTATTACAAGAGTGAACCACTAAGAGTTTATTACAAGAGTGAACCACTAAGAGTTATTACAAGAGTGAACCACTAAGAATTATTACAAGAGTGAACCACTCAGCCACACAAGAGTGAACCAATCAGTCATACAAGTATGAACCACTCAGCCATACAAGGGTGAATCGCTCAATAACACAAGAGTAAACCACTTGAAACAACTGGGTTCTAACAATAACTTATTTAGATGAGCCAGGAAGACAGAACTGTATCAGACCTCGAACAAACTATTTTTGCTTCAGAAATTACAGAAGAATGTTTTCAATACTTCATCCTTTTTCATATTATCATACCATTATTATTATCCCTATCATCCTTCAACAAACCATCAATCTTACCTTTTGCTTCACTTGTTCGGTATCTTGAGGGTATTGGGCTTTAAATATTTTCTGACACTCCTGCTCAGGTCTGTTGGAATAGAAGACGGGTTGACAATCTGTACTGATGTCGCAACTAATGGAGGCTTGACAACCAAGTTCATTATTATGTAGGATTATCAAGTACATACAGTCATGCAAGTAATTGGGTCACAATGACATACGTATTGACAGACTAGGCACAGACATGTCACACAGGACACTCAGTGATGTAAACACCCACAGGACAGAAGATCAATGGACTCAGGAAACAGGAGGCTAAACTGTTACCAAACTTTTCCATTTCTCCTGTTTACAGCTGTTAAATAGTCCTGCACCACGGTCATCATCATCACATGTCAAGCCAATAGGTGTGGGCATCTTACACCATCACCGGTCTTGGATCAGATTTGTATTCTTTTACTGATTATGTAGCCAAGGCACCCAGGTATATATATATATATATATATATATATATATATATATATATATATATATATATATATATATATATATATATATATATATCCATTGGCACCTTGCCGTCTTGACAGACGATAGTTTGTGCTTTAAAAAGGCATAATAACTTTTAACTATGGCGGTAGCGAGTGTGACTGATAAGGCCAATTTGCGCTGTAAATGTCCATGGTCATTTCCACCATCATGCACCATCTTACGTCTCAAACGCTCGGTGTGTGTCTTTTCTGCAATAATTTTCTCCTTTGACTTTATTCCATTTCTGATATTTGCCCTCCATGCAACACGTTCAGCGGCGACTTGCTCCCAATGTGCATTATCAATGCCTGTATCAATCATGTCCCGCTTACACACATCTTTGTATCGTAGTAGAGGCCGACCCTGAGATCTCTTACCCATCTGTAATTCACCAAAAAAGATATCCTTTGGTATTCTACCATCATCCATCCTCCTAAGATGTCCTATCCATCTAAGTCTACGAAGACTGAGCATGGAATAAACTGTCACACAACCTGATCTTTCCAATACTTCAGTATTTGTGATTTTGTCTTGCCACTTAATACCAAGAATTCTTCGCAGACACCGCATATGAAAGCTGTTTAAATTGTTCTCTTGGTGTGAGTAAGTTGTCCAGGTTTCACTGCCATAGAGAAGAGTACTAAGGACACAGGCTTGATAGACAAGGACTTTTGTTTTGGCAGTAAGCTTCCTGTTCTCCCAGACTCTTTTTCTTAACCTGTTCATTGTTGTTGCTGCCTTACCAATCCGGATGTTGATTTCCTGATCTAGGGATAATTTGCTATTTACCACTGATCCTAGATATGTAAAATGGTCTACTATCTCTAGTTCGGCGTCGTCAATAAAGATTGATGGTACCTCATGTGCACCTTGTGACATAATCTGTGTCTTCTTTTTGCTAATTGTTAAACCAAATTCAGAACAAGCATTGGAGAATGCAGATAGTAGACATTGCAATTCTTCCTCAGAGTGGGTCGTAACTGCAGCATCATCTGCAAAAAGCAACTCTCTGATCAGTACCCTCCTAATTTTGGTCTTAGCCTTCAATCTCTGAGCATTGTAGAGGCCGCCATCTGAGCGTGAGTGAATGTATATACCACCATCCTGATCACGAAATGCATATTTCAGTAGAAGTGAAAAGTATATTCCAAAGAGGGTGGGAGCTAGTACACAACCTTGCTTAACTCCACTCTTGATTTCAAATTCTTCAGAAGTTGCACCATCAAACTTGATTATACCCTTCATGCCTGTGTGGAACGATTCCACAATGGACAGAAGAGTTGGTGGGCAGCCAATCTTCTTTAGTGCCTTGAACAGACCCTCACGACTGACCAAATCAAATGCCTTTGTGAGGTCGATGAAGGCAATAAACAGTGGTTGATTCTGTTCACGGCATTTTTCTTGCATTTGTCGCAATGAGAATATCATATCAGTGGTAGACCGGTTCTGTCGAAAGCCACACTGTGATTCGGGGTAGACTTGATCTCCTAGGACTTGAAGTCTGCGCAGAACAATTCTGGCAAATACTTTTCCAACAATACACAGAAGTGAGATACCCCTATAGTTGTTGCAGTCGCTCCGATCGCCCTTGTTCTTGTACAGTGTTATGATGCTTGAATCTTTGAAATCCTGTGGGACTTGTCCTTCACGCCAGCATAGCTCTATTAGCTGGTGGATCTGTATAGTGAGTGTGTCTTGCCCACTCCTGATAACCTCTATTGGAATCCCATCCTTACCTGGAGCCTTGCCAGATGCAAGTTCATTTATAGCACACTTAACTTCTGTTATGGTGGGAAGTGTGTCCAGGTGGTCAAGAGTTGGTAGAGCCTCTATGGCGTTGAGGGCATCATCCGCTAGTTTGGTCTCACTTGAGTAAAGCTCCAAATAGTGCTCTACCCATCTGTCCATCTGCTGTTTCTTATCAGTGATGACTTCTCCAGTCAAGGTTTTCAATGGTGCACTTCTTTTGATCACTGGACCACAGGCTTTCTTTATTCCTTCATACATGCTTCTTATGTCTCCCTTATCACTTGCGATTTGAATGGACTCACATAACTTGATCCAATAATCATTTGCACACTGCCTGGCAGCCTTTTGCACATCCTTCCTAGCTTGCCTTAGCTCACTCAAAGTGTTACGCGTTGGTCTTTCCTTGTTTCTTAAGAGAGCTTTCTTCTTTTTATCAATCAGGGGCTGCAGAGTCTCGCTGTTGGCCGCAAACCAGTCCTGCCTCTTATGATCCACAGTGCCGTAAACCCCTACGGCAGTTTTATAAAGAGTTTCCTTAATTTGACTCCACTTTTCATTTACTGTACAATTTTCTGGTGTATCAGTGAAAGCATCTTCAAGTTGCTGTTGAAACTGAAAGCACTTTTCAGGATCATGAGTGTTAATAATATTAATCCTGGGGCTAGATTTGTGTTTAGCTGTGTAGATTCTCTTTGGTCTCAGTCTAACCCTTGCAACAACCAAAGAATGATCCGTATCACAGTCAGCACTGTGGTAACTACGAGTCAATGATATATGGTTCAGATGTTGTCTCCGTGTGATGATGAAGTCCAGCTGGTGCCAATGGCCGGATCTTGGATGTTTCCATGTGACCTTATGCATCTCTTTTGTTTTAAAAAAAGAGTTTGTAATACATAGGTCATTACTGGTGCAATGCTCCAGCAGCCTTTGCCCATTTTCATTCATGCGACCGATGTTGTATTTTCCAAGGCACACTGGCCATGAACTTGAGTCCTTGCCCACACGAGCATTGAAATCACCGAGCATATAAATGTAGTCAGATTTTGGAACTGCCTTGATCACGGAGTCTAACTCCTCATAGAACAAATCCTTCACATCATCAGAGGAATCGAGTGTCGGTGCATATGCAGTAATAATGGTGGCAAACCCAAAAGAGGTTGCCAAGCGCAGGGATAATAGTCTTTCATTTCCTCCTGCTGGAATTTCAATCATTCCCAGTAGCGAATTCTTCACTGCAAAGCCCACACCGTGTTGCCTTTTTTCTGCCTGCCCTCTACCCTTCCAGAAAAAGGTGTAGTTGTTTTCCCTGAGTGACCCTTCCTCAGCGAGGCGAGTCTCCTGCAGGCCAGCAATATCAATGTTAAGATGATTGAGTTCGGCATCAATCACAGCCGTTTTTCTCACATCGTCAATATTGGTCAAGTCAGTGGAAAATCCTGGACACATGGTTCTCACGTTCCAGGTTGCAAGCCGTAGCTTGAGGTTTCTATTTTTATTTTTGTTTGTACCTGGTGCATTGGTTTAACAGCCTGCGATTCAGATTTTGTCCTAGCCCCAAGCACCCATTGAAGCAGGCAGGCTGTGGCGGATCAGCACCCAATTGGCTGGGGGCTGCCCAGCTTGAGGCGGGCAGTAGCTGATCAGTGACACCTATAGGTGTCTCCCACCGTCAGAGGCAACGCGTGGCGCC
Source organism: Cepaea hortensis (assembly GCA_963921405.1). Classification (NCBI taxonomy): domain Eukaryota; kingdom Metazoa; phylum Mollusca; class Gastropoda; order Stylommatophora; family Helicidae; genus Cepaea; species Cepaea hortensis. The sequence goes on from OY992876.1 coordinate 190,230,444, forward strand.
CCACGTCTACGCCAACTGACAAGGACTTATAACCCGTAACAGTTGCCTCTCGCTTTGATTCCGAGACCAGTTAAGACCAGGGATGGAGTTATTGCCTCTCCATAGCACAAAGCCTGGGCTAAAATATAGAGATCATGTGTTGCCCATGCAGCATGATCCCTCTCTCGGCCCGCCTAGTTCACTCCAGAGGAAAGGTAACACCCCTACATCTGGAACAAGACAAGCTGCAGAAGCTGCCGGATCAGCAAAGCAATGCTCTAACTGTCCGCCTGTCGGAGCTTCGATCCTAGACCAGTCGCCAACCAAGGCTTAGAGCCTGGTCTGCCCTGCCATGACAATTTTGTCTTTAGCTTGCATTTCCTCACACCAGGGTAAGGCTTGTACCCTCCCAATTGCGCTCTTCCGCCCGAAGCCGTTGGCACAATGTGGGGTGTCGGGTTTGGTAAGCGTCGCCCAACGTTCGGCGCTAACAGAGACCAGGTAGTACCGTCTACTGTTATACGGTAGCTCAGTCATATCTGACTAAGACCTGACTGACATATATATATATATATATATATATATATATATATATATATATATATATATATATATATGAGCATTATAGAGGCCACCATCTGAGCGTGAGTGAATGTATATACCGTCATCCTGATCACGAAAGGCATATTTCAGTAGAAGTGAAAAGTATATCCCAAAGAGGGTGGGGGATAGTATATATATATATATATATATATATATCACCAAGTGACTTGCCAGCTGGCATAGGCATTCATGTCTCTCCACAGATCTCGGTCTTTGGTGTTCTGGATCAACTCTGCTGATGATATCCCTCCATGTCACCATCTCAATCCATCCAGCATCATTTCTCTTGGCCTGCCTCTGCCTCTCTTCCCCTTGATCTTTCCAGTTGTCATGATGTTCTCCAATGTCTCTCTTCTCATCACATGACCAAAGAAAGCTGTTTGTTCCTTTCTTATTGTTGTATATTATGTTCTAGTTTCATTAGCCTCTTTCAGGCAGTCATCATTAGTTACTCTGGCAGTCTAAGGAATTCCCAACATTCGTCTCAGGAACCACATCTCTGTTGCTTTCAAGTTCTTTCTTATATATATATATATATATATCCATCCATCATGTGTCATGCCGATAAGCGTGGGCGGTCATGTTCTGCCATCTCACTCGATCACCAGAGTCGTGGATCAGCTCCGTGTTCCTGTCTCGACCATGTCACATGGCTAAGCCATCCAGGTATTTACTTCTCGGTCTTCCCCTTGGTCTCTTCCCTTCGATCTTGCCAGTCGTCACCAAGTTCTCCAAGTCATTTCTTCTCATAACATGCCAAAAACATTTTCACTGTCTACGTCTAATGACTGTAATCAGTTTACGATCTTCATTTATTTCTTGAAGGACTTGTTCGTTAGTTTTTCTGTCAGTTCATGGTATTCTTTGCATTTTCCTCAGAAACCACATTTCCACAGCCATCAGCTGTTTTTCAGCTTGACTGCTTATTGTCCTCGCTTCACATCCATACAAAAGTATAGGTTCTATGTAGCACTTCAAACACATTTTTCTCGTTTCAGTCAATATCTTTTTATTGATCAGTATGTTGTTCATCTTGCAAAAGGCTACCTTCGCAATGGCAATTCTTGTTCTAATCTCTTCAAGGCATCTCCCATATACATATGGTTTTAAAAAGCAAACATTAAAATATTTACCCTTCAATTTTTATTGCATATGAAAAATCAAAGAGGGAGAAAAGTCCTGATCAAAAGTTTAAATACCTACACGCCCTTGATAAATGAAGTGACGCAAAGAGGTATGAACTCAAATTTGAAATTGTCCCACAGAATTTTGAAATGTTTCCAAAGCCCTGTATTCCAAGCATTCCTTGGCTGGGAAAACTATGCTACACCTTGAAATAAATCTAAAGTGAACGAATATGAAATTTATATGAAGCTCAACAGATGAAAGACATAGATGGAAACCAAACATTTTGGCCAAAAGTCTTTGTCATCATGGAGCAAACATAATAATAAATCAATCTAGTTTATAAATGTCATTTCACAAAAACTTTATTTCCCTTAGATCTCTCAGCACCCTTTCACATACTCAAAGTTCTTCGTACAATAACAGTTTCTTATTTTCATATACTATTCTGTGTATTTTACTGTTGTCATCAACTTCTTCTTCTTCTTCTTCTTCAGCGTTCCGAGCCATTGAGGTTCTTTGCTGCAAATACAATCCGTCTCCATTCGTCTCTCTGGTGGACCTTCTCTTGCCAGTCGTTGATTCCAAGTGCTTGCAGGTCTGTACATGTATTATCTCTCCACCGCCTTCTTGGTCTACCTCGGGGTCTACGGTCATTTATTTCCTGAGTGTAAGCGAGTTTTGTTTCCCTATTATCTTCCATTCTTTCTATATGCCCCAGCCATTGTAGTCTATTAGCCTTCATGATACCAGTGATTAGTGGGGACTTAAACAGATCATAAATGTCTTTGTTACTTCTTCTTTTCCACTCTCCACTTTGTGTATCCCTAATGGGTCCAAAGATGCGTCTTAAAATTTTGTTCTCAAAGGTTTGTAACAAGGCTTCGTCTCCTTTCGTTGTACTCCAGGTTTCAGAGCCATACAGCACAACTGGTCTGATCAGTGTTTTGTATATTGTGATTTTGGTGTTACGAGATAGCGCCTTTGATTTTAGTAGATGTTGTAGTGCATAGTATATCTTATTTCCAGAGTTGATTCTAGTTTGTATTTCTTCCCTTATGATGTTGGAGCAGTTGAAGATCGTACCCAGGTATTTGTATGTTTCCGTTCTTTTAATGGTCATATTATCTATTTGTATGTGGCCAGAGTTTCTAGCCATTCCGTCTCTTGAAATTACCATATATTCTGTCTTATCTTGGTTGATAACCAGCCCCATCTGTTGGGCTTTTTCCTTTAAGTGAGTCAATATTTCCAATGTCTTTTGTTCACTTTGCCCTATAATATCTATATCATCTGCATAACCAAGCAGCTTGGATGTTCCTCCAATATCACATTCCTCCTTTACCTTCCTTACAACTTTCTCTAGAGCCAGATTGAAGAGTAGCGGCGATAGTGCATCACCCTGTTTCAAGCCAGATGTTATTTGGAAGGGGTCTGATTTCCTGCCTTTATATGTTACTATATGTAGTTGTCATCAACTACAACTTTATAAATATTCAACTACCAGATATTTAATTTGACATAATTTATTTATTTACATTCTTAAACAAGAGTTGTGGCTATATTATTGCATGCTCTGAGTCCATCTTGAAAATGTTTTTCTTCTTGCAATATTTTAAAAACCTGGATGAGTTGTGGCTTTTATTCCATAGGTTGAAGAATATAACTGTCAATTGTTGTGCACGTAAAAAATCCCTTGGCAGTTCGAAATCGAAAAAGAGTAGCCTAACGGCGCTGCCCGGGCAACATTTCGAGTAAAAATCTACCCAAAGTATTTCAGGATCCTAGCCGATGCAACGGAGTTTGTGCATTGAGCTGAGTTTCTCCAGACTCAGGTTTGAGTTAGGAGGAAAACGGAGCACTTATGGGTTAAACCGTGTGCCGTGATGTTGATTCAACGACTAAACTAAACAACTAATATAACTGTCAGCAGCTTATGATAATTAATGAGTTGAATGTGATGACTTCATTACTGTCAAATGACTGAGTATTAAACTTATGGTCACAGGTCACAAATATCCGAAGACAGATACAATTTACTGTCACCATATACAAATATCATGTGATAGACAACTTACTGTGACGAGATACAAAATATCTTGCAATAAGACAACTTAATGTGACGAGATAAAATTATCATGTTATATACACAACTTACTGTGAGAAGATACAAATACACTGGGATATAGACAACTTACTGTGACAAAGCCTTCCAACGTGTGAAAAAAGCCTCAGAATTCATGTCTGCAGGCTCAAGGAATTTGCTGATTATCACTGGCAGTTTCAAACACAGTCTCTGGGGTTTACCTGTGTAACTGTAAAGAAATGAGATAACACTGCTTCAATAAAGCATTAAATCACAGCCTTCATGAATAAATACAAAGATCACACTTAAAGCATGTTTGATTGCACAGATACAAGATTATAATACAATACCAGATACCTCAAAAGTTAGTTGCATATCATTTACAGGACATTGCAGTCAACCCCAGAATTTTTTGGCTGTTTATGATTTCTTGGCAATTTTACGTTCAGTAGTTTGCCAATGCTTTCTGAACGACAGGCACTCATACCATTTAAAACCAGTGCAAGGCAGTCTGCTGCCAAATCGCCCACATCTGTGTTCGAACCTGGTACACTGGATTAAGAATTGCACCCGTAACTCCTTCACCACAGAGCTGGTATACTTTAAAACACGTCTAAATTTGTGCAATTTTGAAAATGAAGAAGAAATTCCAACCCAAAAAAAATGTCAGAAATCACCACTGTCAAACCACAGAACAAATATTACATCTACTTATTCCATGCAGGCTAACATCTAATCTAAGACAGACACAGTTAAAGAGCTATGAAAGGAAAAGACATTCATATATATAAAACACAAAGCCTTATAAAGTGGGGTGACTTGAGTTGTCCTTTTTGGCTTCTTTTCTCAACTCACTGCCAAGAGGAACTGTTGAAGCTAATCTGTATCCTAGTTTGAATTAAACTGATCATATTAGCCCATGGAAGTCCTGTTCCTTCAGTGGGTAATCTGATGATCAGGTAAGGCTCACGTAGAACTTGAACTAAAGACACAGATAGGAGGGTAGTGGGAATGTAACACAGATATAAATAAGAAATAACATGTTATGTATATTCAATGAAGGCACTTCTTCTAAGGTCTCTATGAATATACGAGAGGCTTCAAATGAAAACCTTAAAAGTGTGATAAAAATTATAATAGCCATACCATTGTCTTGTAACCTGTCAATATTGTTGTTAAGGATGTCAAGAGTGTTAAGTACTGACATAACAGTGCAGACAAACACAGCAACATCATAAGGATAGTTTAAAGATGGCCGTCCCACTTTTGACATGCACCAAAGAGGAGCAGCGTTCTTTTATCCGTTTTATGATCAGTGAAGGGGTGAAACCTATAGCTGTCAGTCCAGCAAGTGTACGAGTGGAGTAGGAAGTTTCAAAACAGTGTGATTTCTGTGACAAGACTGTTCATGACTGGGTCAGGCGCACCGAATAGTGACCCCAGAGTTGATTTTTCTATGGGAATTCAAGCACCTTATCGGCACTGGGGGACTTGCACTGAACGCAGTGATGACTATATTGAAAAATGATACATTTGTTCTTTACTTTTTCAGAATATGTTCACGTGAACACAAAAACATTGAAGGTTTTCATTTGAAGCCCCCTCGTAGTTTAATATATAGCTCAGTGACAGATCTAATATATATGTACAGGAGAATTCTGGCATATTCAGTCACTATGTATTCCATCTTGCAAAATGTAACTACTTTTTGTTAATTTCATTGTGAATGAGTAGTCCAGAATTCACCCACTCAAACGCAGTGATAGGGTCACTAACTTTGCTAATCACCCGAGACTCAATAATCTTGATGACATGAACATTAAGCCACACCAACACCCTCTCCACACACCTAACAAATGTGAGATATTCAACACAAAGGCGTGTGACTGAAATATCAACAATTAATGCATTTAAAATTGCTGCCAACCTAGACTGCATCCGACAGTCAGCTCTACCATGACACAGCATTTCATCAAAGGGTGCCAAGGAAATATATTTAAGCACAAAGGACAAAGCATACATGACCACTCACGTGAATGTGATGTTGAGCAGTGGTGCATCATTGAACTCCGTGACACACTCAATGTTAAACAACTGCTGCACCTGAGCTCCTCCATCAACTACTGGCTCCACAGGTTTAGGCTGCACACTCAGAGCTAGGTGTAGGGTTAAGGCACATAGTGCAACTGAGTAACAGAAAGCCTGACTCAGGATAAATAGCAATCTTTCATTTGGACATGAATCTTATCACTGTGCTGTTGTCCTTCAGATAATGACATTTGGGGAAGTAGGGCGAGAAGATATTTCAGGAGCTGAAATCTACCAAGTTTTATTGTCAAGTATTTGTGAAATTTTGGTATGTAAGTGTTTCTGTGTATAGAGGTTGTGAAATGCTGACATGCAGATATACACTGTTCTGTGTGGAGAGATCTGCCAACGCACCAATTCCAGTGTAAAATGTTTGTGAAATGCTAGAATATAAGGTCCAGTGTAACATTCTCATGAAAATGTATACAAATGAATAGGTTTCATTGTAAAATGTCTGTGAAATGGTAGAATATAAGCTCCAGTGTAGCATTCTCATGAAACAACTGTATATAAATGAAAAGGTTTCAGTGTAAAATGTCTGTGAAATGGTAGAATATAAGCTCCAGTGTAACATTCTCATGAAACAACTGTATATAAATGAAAAGGTTTCAGTGTAAAATGTCTGTGAAATGGTAGAATATAGGCTCCAGTGTAACATTCTCATGAAACAACTGTATATAAATGAATAGGTTTCAGTGTAAAATGTCTATGAAATGGTAGAATATAAGCTCCAGTGTAACATTCTCATGAAACAACTGTACATAAATGAATAGGTTTAATGTCTGTGAAATGGTAGAATATAAGCTCCAGTGTAACATTCTCATGAAACAACTGTACATAAATGAATAGGCTTCAGTGTAAAATGTGAAATGGTAGAATATAAGCTCCAGTGTAACATTCTCGTGAAACAACTGTATATAAATGAAAAGGTTTCAAGGTAAAACGTCTGTGAAATGGTAGAATATAAGCTCCAGTGTAACATTCTCATGAAACAACTGTATATAAATTAATAGGTTTCAATGTAAAATATCTGTGAAATGGTAGTATGTAAATGTAAGTGTAAAATGTCTGTGAAATTTTTTTTTTTTTTTTTGCATATCCTTTATAGGACAACGCTGTCAACACCAGCATCTTTCAGCTGTATGTTGATTTCTTGGCAAGATTACGCTCAGTAGTTTGCCATTGCTTTCTGAGCGGCCGGCTCACATACCCCGTAAGTTACCGATGCTATTCTCACCACTGTTGATTCTCACCGTCATCACGTCACCGACGAGAGTATATGAGATTACGGAGAAAAGTCGTAACCTCTAAGCCACGAAGCCGGCTGTCTGTGAAATAGTAGTATGTAAATTTAAGTGAAAAATGTCTGTGAGATGGTAGAATATAAGCTCCAGTGTAACATTCTCATGAAACTGTATATAAATTAATAGGTTTCAGTGTAAAATGTCTGTGAAATGGTATGTAAATTTAAGTGTAAAATGCTCATGGAATTCTTCTTCTTCTGCCCTTTACCCCTAAACCAACTTTTCGGTTGGTTGAATTCTGCAAATAAACTGATCTACATGATAGTACAGCCTATCCCACGCCAACACTACTTAGCTGCTTCGTATGACATGCATGGTAGGTTGCATGGTTACTACTCTTTGCTTCCCTTAAGATCTCCGGTAACACATGGGCGGCTGTAGGCACATCAAGTGCTGGATATTTTCTGTGGCTAACACAACTCTACGAGATGTGGTCTATCACATCAGCCACTTTTATCTTCCAGTAAATTTTCTGATACCCATGTTTAACCCTTTACAGGGTGGAACGTCCATTTCCGCCCGATCCCTTAAACGGGCAGATCACCCGAACGCGCCCGATACTGTTATGCATTATAAAAAAGCGATCTCTCGGCTTTCCGATACTTCCAACGGCTACTTTCGCTTTCGTCGATAGCTTGACAACGTGGCCGCTATTTGCAAGCGCCTACTATGAATTTGAACGGACTTTTTTTTATAGTTATCAGGGTTTTTACGCTTAGTTTTTCAAAATGGATTTCAGCGATTCTTCAAATGATAGCCGAGATTTCGCTAGGTTCAATTTAATTGACATTAAAGGGCATGAAGTTGACTACTAATCGGAGCTAGATATCAGTGAAAAGCGTTACTTTCGTGAGTCGGACTTTAAAAGAAAGTTATTATGATTCTGAAAATGTGTTTGAGTAAATTGCCTTATAGATGACTGAAAATCACAAACAATAACTGTATTTCGTAAATATTTGTGTTCATATGTGGATAACCGGCAACAATCATGTGAGTAACATATTCAGCATGCTTTTCCCTTCATTGTGTTGTTTATTTAACTAAAATCGGTTGACTAACACCTTATTTGTGATATTTTTACTAACGCAACCCAAAATTTTACCGAACCTGAAAAAATCTTGCCCGTTCAGGGCTAAAAAACAGACAAGCGTCTGCCCTGTAAAGGGTTAATGAGCTGGATTAACCCCAGAGTCATGTGATCACATCACACATAAACATCCAACCTCAAAGAGAATGCGAACCCAGGACACTAGACCAGCGATATAGTGCACTATTCACTGTGCCACTTATGATTTCACCTTATAAATAAATAATTGTACTGATACTTACAAACCAAGTACTTGAACTCTTTCTTTAGTCTTCACCTTATGCACAAATGATTTTACAAAACTGTAAATAATCTAACCATGCTGATAAAAATGTTGAAAGGATACCAGATGATAGTGTACCAGGCAGAACGAGGTCAGAGGCAAAATTTGTTAACTGGAATGTGGTTTTATTGCCGAAGAAAACTCCAACACGGGCCAGATTTTGCCTATATTCTGATTTGATGCCAATCTGGAGGAGGTCATTCTCAAATAGTACTCCATTGTGCTTACAAATGAATCTGGAAAATAAAGAAAAGAAATGAAAACATGTAGGTTTGCAAGATGTAAATGTCAACGCTGGTTTGTTTTGGATAAGTAATGTCATAAAGATGATAATGTCAACACTGGTTTGTTTTGGATAAGTAATGTCAACAAGATGCTAATATCAACATTGGTTCATTTTGAATAAGTAATGTCAATATTTGTTAGTTTTGGATAAGTATTGTCAATATTTGTTAGTTTTGGATAAGTATTGTCAATATTTGTTAGTTTTGGATAAGTATTGTCAAGAAGATGTTAATGCAACATTGTTTTGTTTTGAATATGTAAAGATCTCCTTTACTTCATTACTGCAAAACTGTACAAAAAACACATAAAGACAAATATTACAATTGCAATGACTCTTTAGAATGCTACACTATAAAAACATTACATGGGTCAGTTATATGACTGTGATAATTTGCATGATGAGTTTATGACACTTGTCCTTCCACTTCTATTTTCCTGGTTGTCACAGTGACAAGATTTACAGAGTTCCAGAATGATCTCAGGCATGCAGATCATTCACTAAGGTGTTTGTTTCAGTTATGCAGTTTGTTCATCTTTTGCCAGGACAATCTTTTGATTTGCTTCTAGTGGTTTCTGACAAGATATGATTTTTATGCAGCAATTGTCTGTTGCTAATCAAGTTGTTTAATTACTGGTGATTTATTTAATTACATTTTATAAAATCTATTAAAGATTTCTTTAATTCCACATGGATATCCCCATAAATGCTCCAGGCTATTCCCAAAGATCACACAAGGAGAATCTCAGCACATAGCACAAACTTTCTAGCACCAGAATGCATTGAATTGTGTATACCAGAACCACACATACAAATTAATTTTGTGGGATGCCTCTCTAATTTTGAAATGTTGCCTAAATATTACAATTCTCATTTCTGTTGAGTACCTGGTGTGGAGCCGTCTCCGTGACAAAGGGGTTATGTATGCAGTTTACAATCCTGCATATCACATTCGAGACACAACTGTGCATGGGTGCCGGTCGTTCAGAAAGCAATGGCAAGCTACTGAACGTAAACTTGCCAAGACATCAACACCAGCAGAAAAATGCTGGCGTTGACAGCAATGTCCTGTAAATAGGATATGCAACAACAAAAATACATCAATAATGAAATGCCATAGTTTGAAAACTGAAAAAGTACACCCCTATCAGCCTATTAAAATCAGCTATCATCACATATTCAAGGAAATGTGGATTAATAGAATGTAAAGAGCACAGCACAGTTGGCCTCATGTGTCAAAAAATGAAAACATTCTTAAGAACTGTCATAGAAAAGAATATGTCACAAAATCAGACCTGAAATTGGTTAGAAACAGCGCGGATTCATATTTCACTTTGGAATTTGTATCTTCTTCATTTGTCCTACTGCTTCTGCAGTGAAGTGTCGCAGTTGGAATTTCTACAGCTGTAGCAATGCTTTTCTCCCTAGCATGTGATTTAACATTTCACACTTCTGGCAGACTCATCACAGACAATATTTATCACAGAAATTGTTAGATTTATTTTAGTGAGCCCAACTGGCCCACACTCCTGAAGAAATCTAACAGAAAATTATGATGATGATGAGAGACAATATCCATCACACAAGTCACCAATTACCGAGGAATGGTACAATGAACAAGCATATTTGTTACTGAAAATATCGATCAGACAAGTCTCAATTACTAAAGAATGGGAAAATGAACAAGTACATTTGTTAATGAAAATATGTACATACTTTTTATAATTCTCTTCAGCGCCTGCTGTCAAGCCACTGCTAGACACGCCACTGCTAGAACTGAAGACATCCACACCATTAGTTGCTGGCTGGTCACCAAACATGTCCACCAAGAAGTTCAAACCTCCAGAGGAAGGTGCTGGCCCAGTAGGTACAGTCTCCAACCCCAGCAAGTCAACTGAGCCACTTGCCTGTCAGTGTACATGAAATACAGTCACAAATCTTCAGCTTGATTGTATTCACTCATCTGTAATCTCTGTAACAACTATTCACTTAACCAATGTGATCAAAAGTACATACGTCTGGCTCTTAAATAAGTATCTTTTTCTTTAATGCAGTCACACATTACAATAAGTAACAAAGTCAGACAGAGGCTAAGATATGCAATGATAAAGACAAAATAAAATCATCACTAGGTTCAGCACTGACATATAATGCACATTGCCGGCTCCATGGCGAAGAGATTACGGACACAGTTCGTAATCCCACATGCCATGTTCGAAACACAGCTGCGGGCGATTTGGCAGCAGACCACCATGCATTGGTCATTTTATGAAATGGTATGAGTGCCGGTCGTTCAGAAAGCAATGGCAAACTACTGAATGTAAACTTGCCCAGGAATCACAAACAGCCAAACAATGCTGAGGTTGACTGCAACATCCTGTAAAGGACATGCAACTAACAATGCACATCATATCATCATTACATTAAATACTAAAATAACATTTATATCATCACCACTAAATTAAAATACAGAAAACACAAACTAGTATTAAATTACACCCTAAATTACACTCTGAGAGAATATATGGAGAAGGCCCTTGTGTGGGCTGCCTACATGCCGGTGTTCATTGCCTCTGCTATTTCGCTAATCCATCACTAAATTACCACTAAATAACTCCGACATCTGGCTGCAGGAAAGGACAAGATTACTGTTCATATCTGTATGGAACCACGTATGACTATGTGGTAGTGCAGTAGTTAGTATGCTTGTCTAATCCCCTTAAAGGCTGAGATTTTGTTCAATTTAATTTAAAATGCCTCCTTAACTGATTCATCCTCTTTATTTGTTGGTGTGTAACACTGGATTATACTAAAATAACATTTATATCATCACCACTAAATTAAAATACAGAAAACACAAACTAGTATTAAATTACACCCTAAATTACACTCTGAGAGAATATATGGAGAAGGCCCTTGTGTTTTCCAGGATTTCCGGTTTCAAGATGGCGACGGACGGTCGTGTTGTTTTGTGTTCGTTAACTTTTTCGCGTAGGGGATGGATTTATTCATCTCTTGCGTGTAATTGGTGTGCCAGGATGTAAAACCAGGAGTTTCTACTCAAGATCTGCGCGGGTGCTACGGAGTTCGTGCATCGAGCGAAGCCATCCTTGAGTGAATTTTCAGCAGCGTGTGTGGTTTTCAAAGTCTGTGTTTACGTTTTTTCAACATGGCGGAACAACGTGTGTTCTTCGTGCGGTCTGCAGTCAACATACCGAAGCGGCGGGGTAGCCGCGCAGGGAAAAAGAAGCAAGGTAAGCGTGGAGGTTTGAGGCGTTTTAGACTCAAGTGTCACCGTCTAGGACTCAGGAATATCCGTATTCTATATTGGAACTGTGCCAGTGTAAAACAACGGGGCTCTATTTTAGAAACCCTAGTTTACAGGAACGACATTGTAGCACTCCAGGAGACGAGACTGGGCGATCAGCTACTCCAGATTGCCGGCTTCAAATGTTTCTACAACAGACGACATCTGGGAATGGCGATTCTCGTTCGCGACAGCATGGTGGCGTCAGAGCTAGACATGTCCAGTTGGGACAGTGACGATATACAAATACAGGCGTTGAGAGTTCATTCCAGTATACCATTCGTGGTGGTTAATGTTTATGCCCGCAATGCCAGTGTGGACGCCCAGAAGTGGCAGTGCTTAAGTGGCATATTAGGCCACGAGAGAAATGTTATTTTCTGTGGTGATTTCAACGCTAAAGGCAGATCATGGGGAAACACTTCATCCAATACACAGGGGGAGGAGCTCGAGACTGCACTGGAAACCATCGACCTGGTTTGTATGTGTCACCAGAACAGCAAGCCGTCCGGGCGATGAGGACAGTGCTATTGATCTGGCGCTAGTTTCACCTTCACTCACTACAGTGTGTAGATGGGGTGTCCTAGGACACCATGGCAGCGACCACCACCCGTGCAGCATACTGGTGGAGAAAGGCAGAACCAGGCAGCACAAGCTAAAGGTAAAGACGTTCCAGTATGACAGTACAGGGCAAGATGTGGTGAGTAAAATAAGACGTGACAAGCGCAGAACGTTTCAGGGCAGGAAAAAAAGCTGGGAGCAGCCACCGTGGTGGAGTTTCGAGGTGGAGAAGGCTTGGGTGGATAAGCGTAGTGCTGTAAGGAGATGGCAAAATGCCAAGAAGAACAGAGCTGGTCATCCTAGTCCCTGCTTGCACTTAGAAAGAGAGATGCACACAAAAGTAAGCTACTTCAAAAAACTGGTCAAGGTTGTTAAAAGCGAAAAATGGGCAGAGGTGTGTCAAAGAGTAAGCACAGACAAGTCACTGAAATTGTTCTGGCGACTACATAAAAGCATGAGTGGTGTAGTCAAGAATAAGAGCATTTCTGACTTCCAAGGTGCTGACCTCATCTGGCAGAGGACTGACGAGGACAAGGGCAAAGCCCTCTTTGAACGCTACCTTGAGCAAAGCAACCAGACAGACATGGGAGGCCGAAATCTGGCCAAGGAGGTCACCTCAGACAGATGCAAGGCCCAGGACACTTCGGATGAAGACACAGTGACAGTGAAAGAAATCAAGGCTGTGCTTCGACGATCAAATAACAGTGCTCCAGGTCCTGATGGCATAAGATACGATGACATTAATAGGTGTACCGACAATGAGCTAGAGAAACTAGCAGACATGTACAACAACAGTATAGGGGGTGCTAGCATCAAGGAGGAATGGTTACACAGCTATCTGATTCCCTTGCCGAAGCCTGACAAAGACCACAAAAAAATTCAGGGATATCGAATTATAACCATGCAGAATACAATAGGCAAGCTGCTGGAGAAGGTAATTGCCAAGAAAATATCAAGCCAACTAGAGAGGCAAGGTGTTTTCCCACCCACCCTGGGTGGGTACCGTCCAAAAAGGGAAACCTGGACCAAAGCAGCAGTCTTTGCCCAGGATGTCTATGAAGGTTTCCACTCAGGCACTGAAACCGTTGCTGCAGCGATTGATCTTGAGGACACATACAACAGAGTACCACTGGATTTTTTAATGTTTCAGCTTCTCGAACTAAACATAAGTCCATTCCTCCTTAGTTGGATCGCTGCAGCCCTCTTCCAACGGAAAGTAGTTTTTAGATGTGGCAGTTGGACTTCGGAACCAACAACAATATATCCTGGCCTACCACAGGGATCACCATTATCTCCAGTACTGTTCAACGCCTACACAGTGAGAATCACCAGTGAGCAGATCACTGGACCTGGCAGGACATTGTCATATGCCGATGATGTTTTAGTGTATCGTCAGGGGAAGGATAGAGAGGAGGTTGCTGTGGAACTACAAACCGAACTCAATCGCATAAGTACTTGGTGTGATGAAGCTGGGGCAATGGTCAACCCAACAAAGGCAACAGTGACTTGGTTCTCGTTGAATAATCATATTGTCAACACTCCAACACCAACTGTAATGCTGTGTTCAGAGATGGTGGAAAGAACGCAGGCAATGAATTACCTGGGGATACGGTTTGATCGAAGCCTTGCTTATAATGTGCACATAGACCAGGTGATAACAAAGGCCAAGCGGGGTTTGGCAGCGATGCGGGTGATGGCGGCAGCAAACTGTGAGCAGCGCCATCTATGTCTTCTGTACGAGGGGTTGGTCATGTCTGTTTTGGAGTATGCAATGGCAATCCTGACTCTCAGCCATAAGCAGATAGAACGGATGGAAAGGATACAGAATGAAGCTATGCGCATTATTCTTGGATGTACAAGAGATACAGCATGCAGGGCGATGCGCTACCTTCTTGGGTTTCCAACCATTGAAGAGAGAATACAAGATTGCAGGGCACGCGCCTACCTCAGAATTAACGCAAACACACAACATCCACTGCATAGTGAAATTAGGAAGGTGAAGGGCAGCAGGTTAAAAAGAGGACGGTCGTGGATGGGTCAAGCCGAAGACATTTTTCAACAGGTGTGTTCACTTGAGGACTTAGAACCTGGCGAGGAGTGGGTGCAAGTGCCAACAGACTTCTGCACATCCTTTTCAGTTTGCATCCAACTTGACAGAAAATGCAGACAAGAAAATCCGGCTGCTGTTGAGGCTGAAGTACAAGCGTTGATTTTCGAAAATTCGCTAGACGGTGACGCGGTCATCTACACAGATGGGTCGGTCGTCCGACATGTGAGAAGCTCATGGGCCTTTACAGCTCGGGCCGGAGGGAGAATTGTGAAGGAGGACTCTGGTGCTTTTACTGAAACCACAAGTAGCCTGACCATGGAAGTCATGGCAGTAAGTAAATCAATAACATGGCTCGAGACACAGACATTCACTAGGGCTTGTTTCCTTAGCGACTCAATGAACATGATCAAGAGGATAGAGGAGGGGTCGATCCGAAGAGAATGGTTGCTGCCTCTGGAGCGGTCTCGACTGGCAAAGATTAGTTTCATCTTCGTGCCAGGGCATGCGGGAGTACAAGGAAATGAGCGGGCTGACAAGCTCGCAGGTGAGGCTACTATGGAGGGCGGACGCGCCATGGACCAGGCCGACATTCTGAATGCTCTACGAGAAGTAAGACTTTTGCGAGAACCAAGTGATGACTGTGAATCTACAACAATGGCCAGACTGCGAGAGCAGCAAATTAAAAGAGGTGTGACCAAACAAGAACACTACGCAGGAAGCCAAAGAAGATTGATAAACCAACACAGAACTGGCGTCGTTAGCCGCTAAACGCTGCGGGATTTGCTGAGGAGGGGATCCGAGCACTTATGGACTGAATGGTTCGATGTGCAATGAGGATGATCTGTCGACTAACTAACTAACTAACTAACACTGGATTCCATTTATATTTACTTTCTATTTTGTGGTTCTAACTATTGCTGTTATAATTTAGAACTCACAGCTTCCCATTCTATTAGTGTTTTCTCTGCCTCTTTATAGCATTAGAGTCACTCCACTTTGAGGAGGCATATTTTCTCTGTTTTGTCCGAGGACAGCACTATTTCACCCATGTTTAGAAGCTTTTTTGCATGCTCCCTTCCATCTTGTTTCACAAAATCTCAAAATGCTAATATTACAATATTCCATTTCCGATACTGCTTGTGCTGTTATTCCCAATTCATACAGTTCTACATTTCTCAGTGCCAATTCTGGAGATGTTGCTAGGGAAAGAAGGTAAATCAGTGACCTAGATTCCTTGTGGTTTCTCCACATTGTATCACACTTCTAGAAAAGCCACCTTTTATCTTAGCGAAGTTATTTGTCGTTCATTTTCTTTAGACTTATTCATGGTTGGTAGGATTTTGCAGCTAAAGTTTTCTATGGGATAGAGTAGCCAGTCCCATGCCAACACTCCCTGCCTCCTGTGCCATGCATGGCAGGTTATAGTGTGACTGTTCTTTACTTCCCTTTTGGCCCAATAACATATGAGGAAACAGTTGTTTGTTAAAGTGTGCTAAACACTATCACACAAGTTGACTGTCAGCACAAGCTGCAGCTTAAACAGACAATGTCACACAGCAGGTATTTGAGATGGTTTGTACAGTATCACCTTCCTTGCATACAGACAGCTCCTTAAGTGCTCCAGTCTCTTCCCACAGCCCTCACAAGGAGAATCTCAAAGCAGTGGATGAACTCAGCAGGACCAGCGACAATTCAAGTATACCAGACATCTTATCTGAGATTACTAGGCATCCGATTTACTACCCCAGGTTCAGAGAAGAGTATAACATTCATGGGTTGCATATATTGTACAATGGTATGCCATGAATGACATCAGGTTAGAGGTGGACACTGCTGGACCCTGTTCCCAGAAGAAATGTAACATGCCCAGAAGCAGGAACTGGATATGGGCCTGATGTGATTGACCTTTCACATTTTGTAGGCCTGAATGCAGCGGTAATGGGTGGCCAGTCTTTTCCTCTTTTAGCAGACGACAAACACAGGCCCTGAACCCTTGTCAGACATGAGCACATTATCAGCATAGCCCCGTTATTAACTACACTAACATGCCTGCCAGAACTAACGCAGTTACCAGAAGATATTTAACTAATTTGTAACCTGTGTGTAGCAGCATAGACATTTAGATGAAGCAGAAACAGACCAAGAAGCACATTCAGAAGGAACAGGATTAGTAAAATAGCAAGGCAATGAATATCAGCTTGTAGGCAGCCCGACAATGACCTTGTCCAGCAAGTTCTTCCTAACCTGACCCTGAAAGGTATAATAGGAACAGTGACAAGAAAGAACATAACCTAAATATTGTAAGTCCTTCCTAGAGAAGAAATATAATGCCCTGGAATGCAGGGTGCATGCTAGAGCACAAACTGGCAATGGCAAGTGTGAGGATAAAACTGACAGGACAGCCAACAAGCAACTGCCAGCTGCAAGATCCTACCTTGGCTACTCCTACCTGGACTACTGGGGGTGGAGGTGGTGGAGCCTCCAGGTTATTTATCTGGGCTTGTGGGATTGTGCGGCCTTCTTTTTCCTTCACTTCTGTTCCTTCTGGGACAGCTGGCTTTTTCTTCTTAAGTTTGGCTAGAATAGATGACTCCCTCTCTGGGAATGGTGGCATTTCTTCTAAAACAGTTGCCTGAGGAATGAGAGAAAAATATAACAGAACATGTAGTCAACAGAAACAGAACCCTGATGGGTAGAAATACATCTAAGTCTCACAGATTTTTCAATTAATTTCAAGGAATAATGAACCATGAATACTAAAACAATGTCATTCTAATTAGAGAAACACTTTCTGGGATTTGAGACAAGAAAGTTGTATATTCAGTGCACTATATTTAAATGCTACAAGAGTACATTAAACATGTAATCCTGTCCATGAATTTAAAGCATGCATGCAGACCCAATCAACAATCAGTAAGTTTTGTCTGCTCACAATACTTAACATTGTTTTACACTAAGCATGTGTATGTTTAACACTGAACAACACTGCACACTGAATAATAACACTCAACACTATTTCAAACAACACTTAACACTGTTTAATAACATTTACAAGCTTTATGTTGATTAAACTGTATTGCTGTCTATTTAACATCTATAGAATGTTTAATAATATTGCATGCTAACAATAAGACAGTTTAACCATACTGAACATGGTTTAACAATAATAAACACAGTTTAACGATACTGACATTGCACACTGTATAAAAACACTGTACAACAACACTACACACTGCATAACAGCAAAGAACACTGCATAACAACACTGCATAACAACAATGAACACTGCTTAAAACACTGTATAACAACACTGAACATTGTTTAACATTGGATGCATACTTTTTAACACTGAACACTATCAGTCACACTTTCACACCATCTGGTCAATGTCTAACAGAGCTCCACACCGATTAACAAAACTAACAAAATGATGACCACATATTTCAAGACTTTCACTAACCAGGACATCTGATGAAGCCACAGTGCTCAGCTGCAGATATTCAATACACCTTTGTTGAAGTTCCACATCTGGGTTCCTCAAGTTGTTGTCACTTCCAAGCACCTGAAGTTTATCACAAGCATGAACATGTTAAATAGAGTGCATATTGCACTTGTTCACTAGACAGAGACTTAACAATGCACAAAATACAAAAACACTAAAAAACTAACAGTCATATGTCAAAAACAAAAACCAAAATGAAGCCTAGACTGGTAACATATACAAACTTGTGAAAAAAGCCCTCAAATTTTATAATTTATTTTAAAATGTAGCGTCAACCTTGTTGCCAATTATTTTACACGTGTATCATATTTTTTGCACTGCATATTTTTAAAAAAGCAGTAACAAATAACAGTGTGCTAAGGGAGTCTCTGTGGCGAAGTGGTCAAGCTGTTTGACTCGGGCTCCGAAGGTTGTGGGTTAGATTCCGGGCCGCGTCCTCCGGTTCACGAGTTAAATTTTTCGGAGACTCCTGTGGGTCATCGCCAGAGCTACGGAGTTCGTGCTTTGTGCAAAGCTTTCCGCGCTGCGGAAAGAGACTGAGCCATATGGGATAAAACCCGGTGCAATGAAGATGACTTTTTTTTTAAAAAGATAACATACTAGATGAGTGCAGTGTGTGATATTCTCAAAAGTTACATTCTGCATTTCAAAGAATGTTTGTTCAATACACGAGGAATGCCTTCATGACAGAAAAGGCTATATTACTAGACTAAACATATAATGAAGGCTAATCATTAGGTAACAATTGCACCACTCAAAATCCTGCTCACTATCACTATTATTACTAAGATAGGTCAGCCAACTGTAGTACAATTAGTTCACTCTCGTCATAATCATCAATAGCAATGCTGATAAATGTGAGTCAATATAGTTCCCCATCTCACCCAAACACCAGTCATGGATCAGGCCGGTATTATTGTGCCATATGGCCATGTCATATTTATTTATTTCCTCTGCTCTTTTCCCATCAATTTTGTCAGTTGTCACTAGTTTTCAAGTTTATGTCTTCTCATAATGTGTACCCAAACAATCTGGACTATGTCTAATGTCTCTAATAAATCAGGTTTTCATTTGCTTCTTGTAGGACTGCTCATTTATACAACCCACTAATTAATGTTATTATTGCTAACATGGATCTACCATCTGCAGCACAATCAGAACCCACCCACTAGCATTGTCATGCTTTATCATGCCATCTGTGGCCTAGTTAAAACTAACTCATCAGCAATATTATGGTTATTACATCTGTGGCCTAGTTAAAACTAACTCATTAGCAATATTATGGTTATTACATCTGTGGCCTAGTTAAAACTAACTCATCAGCAATATTATGGTTATTACATCTGTGGCCTAGTTAAAACTAACTCATTAGCAATATTATGATTATTACATCTGTGGCCTAGTTAAAACTAACTCATCAGCAATATTATGGTTATTACATCTGTGGCCTAGTTAAAACTAACTCATTAGCAATATTATGGTTATTACATCTGTGGCCTAGTTAAAACTAACTCATCAGCAATATTATGGTTATTACATCTGTGGCCTAGTTAAAACTAACCAACTAGCATTATGATGATTATTACCTAAATGGACCACAAATAACAATGCTCATGGAACTATGGAGGAGATAGAAGGACAAATGTTAGTCACAGGTGCTTGAACTCCAATGACTCCTCCCTATGATGTCTGCCATGATTCAATTTACTGAGTTTGGGATCACGGCATGAGGTTGGAATAAGCGCGGTCTATACGTGAGGACTGTGAAAAGTGACCCGCTGTAAGCGTGGTCACGAGAACATGAAAAGCGTTCAGGATGTGTTGTCAGAAGACAAAGCGAAACCTTGAGGCAGTCAGACGGGAGCCATGGCCAATGTCGGACCTTCTTCTTTTTCTTCATTCATCCAGAGTTTTTTTTTCAGACGTGATTGCGTTGTGCCTGTTTACAGCAGAGCTGCATTCTTGCGCTGTTAGGTGGACACATCCGACTTCTGTGGATGTCGGACCTGGTTCTGAGTCCAGTAGAACGGCCATATACTGCACCCCTTCTTTTGTAGTTAAGAGTGTGTACAATTGTAATCTCTGAATATTGTGTTTAAGTGAAATGTGGTGTAACAGATAATGTAATTTGAAGACAAGAGAAGTATAAAACTGTACCTGTGCTGCGTTGTTAAAGACATGTTGAGTTTGGTCCAAATCACTAGTTGTTGTGAATAGTGCAGTGAAAGAACTTAAACCTAACTCAAGACAATGAGAGAATTAATCACAATGAGAAGACTACAGCACGGCCAGTCAGAAATGATGCACAGAAACGTGACACAAGCAGAAAGATAAATGACAGTTGGCACCACGGCGAGAGTTCTCCAGTTGCTTGTAGTGCTGTGGCAGGATCATCAGTGTCAACCCAAACATGGTCTGTTCCCGTGTATCTGCCAGTGACAATCAAAACGCGGATTAGCCATGGGCGTATTATTATATAACAGTGAGCCTAACTCGCCTATAGCAATGTCAAACAGCAAAAGTGGAAGACAAAACAAAACTAAAATGGAAAAAAATCAGTCACATACTTCCTGGATGCTGGATTTGATCTCAGGGAACAAGTTGATGAACTTGATATAAGTAGACAGCAGCAGGCCTCTGGTGTTGGGACTACACAAGTGGTACTTGGAGTGCAGCAGCTGGAACTGGACTAGTGGACTGCAGAACACAACATTTGAGACAGTGTCATGACAGAAGTGTGTGTGTCCTGGCAAGTGTGTGTATCCTGGCAAGTGTGAGTGTCACAGCAAGTGTGTGTATCCTGGCAAGTGTGTGTATATCAATGCTGTCTGTGAGTGTTATGAATTCGTCAACAATTGTACATTTTATGTATGAAAACAAATCATGACAACTTGATTACCTCCTATTTTAGTTAACAATCTGTTACGGATACACATCCAATTACTTGTGTATTTGGCTTCCAATATGCACAACAGAATAGTTAAACAACTCTTCTTATAGTCCATGCCGTGTGGCATGCTCATGCTGTCCGCAGCCCTCTACCTCGTGTACTGCCAACCATTTCTGATACTGATATCCCTCTATGCCATGCTGTCAAATAGTCCAGCATCTTCTCTCTTGGTCTCCCCATGTTTCTCCTCTTGTCCAACTTTCCAGTTGTGATGACACACTCCAGCTTTGCCCTTCTCACGGCATGCCTAAAAAAGTGGACTGTCTTCTTGAGAATGTGAGTAACCAGTTCTCACTGTGAGTTAACATCTTTCATGATATTCTCATTGTTCTTTCTATCTGTTCATGGTTTTCTCATTATTCTTCTATAAAACCACATCTCTGCAGCTTCTACATAATTCCTCATTTGTCTCCTAATTGTCCATGATTCACTTTCATACATCAACTGGCTCAATATAGAACGTAAGAGCTCTTTTTCTTACCTTGAACGACAAAGATAATTTGCAGAGAATATTCTTCACCTTGTAAAACACTACCCTTGGGCTATTCTACATTTAACTTCCTTATAATATCTTCCATCTGCTGTTATTAAAGTACCCAAGCTCTCAAATACCCTACATATTTCAGATTGCTTCCATTCTCTTTGATGTTGCCTTTGGGTCAACAATTGTTCTTTGTAATAACCATTACGTTTGTTTTTCTGTTATTCAGACTAAGTCTTCTGTTTTGACATTGTTTTGTGATTATATCTATCATTTCTTGTAAGGGCATTTAATTTTCAGGAAGACCAAAATCATGTCATTAGCATAACACTGTTTACATTATGTCCACCAAACAATGTTCCTAGCATGTCTTGTATGGATCTTATCATTATTATTTTGCTGATCATATTGAACAGAT
The DNA here is from genome assembly GCA_963921405.1 of Cepaea hortensis. NCBI lineage: Eukaryota > Metazoa > Mollusca > Gastropoda > Stylommatophora > Helicidae > Cepaea > Cepaea hortensis. The sequence continues at coordinate 190,252,548 of OY992876.1, forward strand.
CAGATGATAGTATACAAGCCTGTCTGATACCTTGTTTAATGTGTTGAAAAGTTCCCAAATGGTTGTAAATTCGTATGGCTATTCTTTGTTTAAAATGTCCAACATTCCGATCATTTCTTCATGTTTCACCGTAGTGTTGTCAATAAAGCACAAATAAGAACATTCATTTCAATCACTATTTCTGTCGATGTTCCCAAGATGCATATAGCATTGTTTGTGTTTACCTTCCACAAATGCACACTGCTCATCTCCAATTTCTGGTTTTATTTTATTTCTTATTCTTCTCATTATAATTCTCATTAGCATTTTAGTCATATGATTAATTACACTAATTGTACAATGTTCACAATCCGTTGCACCAGAATTACATGAATCACAAATTATGACAGCCATCCATTGCACATTTACCTGAATGATCTCAGAGGAAGTTGAATAATGTGAGGAAGATTATGGATGACACAGGCAGATAGCCTAGGACAAGTGACCTCAGACAAGCAGATATATGTGGGTCAGGAATGGATTGATAGAGGCAAACACAGACACTTTTCTCTTAAAAAGACTTACATGGATATTCTGTCATGGCCATGCAGGAGGGCAAGGTAACGAGCAACAATTTTTACTGGCTTCAAGTGTCAGTAGTTGGAACATTCATGATGGACAAGGCAGACATTCTGAAGATTATCTACGAATCACTACTGTGTGAAGGTACAATAACAGGTGAAACAACATATTCAAGGATGTTTGAATTTGGATTTAGGCAGGATTCTGACCAGAAGTCTAAGAAGAAGTGTTAACAGCGAGTGGAACAATCAGCAGCTGCACCTTATGACATTTTCTGCAGGAGACAAGGAACCTATATGTTTCCTAGTTGAAAGGAGGTGGTCTACTTGTTACTTACTCTGCATCACATATTTCAAGTCAAGAACCTCCTTTTATTTGTAGTCTGAATTATTTTTCTGTTCTTTTCGTTAAAAGATTGGTTGGAATTTGCAGCTAACGTTTTTTATGGAATGGGGCAGCCAGCCATACACAAACCCTCATGAGTTGCCTTTTACAACATGCATGGTAGGTTGCAGAGTTATCATTCCTTGCTCCCCGTATAGGCTGTGGTAACATATTGGCAAAACAGTAGCTGCTGGACATAAAATTTCACTACTGTTCATAAAACTCAATGATTGATAGTGATGAAAACATTGCCACATTATGTACTAAGTTAACATACAATGTCCATATTTTGTTATACATCTAACGGTTAAGATGCGATCACGAAGCAAGTTTTGGTGTGTAATTCACAAATTAAGATATTTCATCAGTGTACTGTTTGCAGGGACATGTCTATTGTATCTAAGTGGTAGAGCTCACTGTGAGGCAATCTTGTATTAATGTTCTTATATGACTGACCCATCTGATTTTATGTGTTTTAATATAGTCTAACACTGGTGCTGTCACCAATTGCTTCCACATATAATTTTTCTGATGCCTTGTAAATCAAGTGAATTATTTTCGAGGACTGTCAATAGTGTCACTAAAACTGACTGTGACATAGAGAAGGCACAAAAACAAAGTCAAATGTCAGGTGCAGAGCTGACAAATGTGTGTGGCCTCACCTGGACCTGGGATCACCTGCAATAAGGTTGCCAAACTCTCCAAGTATGTACCCTCCGACTTTAACCATATTCTCATGACAAGCAGGTGCTTGAAGAGCCTGTGAAGAAATCATCAAACAGTTTTCTATTATGTACAGTTCTAATCAACAAAACCAATATCAAATTTGCACTACAACCAGCTTTCAGCTATTTAACAACAGTAATGTTTGTTTATGAGCCAATGACAAAATATATCCAGTGCCTTCTTCAGGTGCCTGCCCTAGAGCAGATGTCAGTAACCATGACTCTCTAATCCTGTCTATCATCTGATACATTGATGGAGTTGACGTTGCTTATACTATTTTATATGTTGTCGAACTGTTTAAGCTTTCTACATAATTTTAATGTGTCTTCCTTTGTCTCTTTTACCTAGTATATTCCCACACTAGGATCATTTCTCTTTTCCACCCCTTCTATTGATGTGCCCCATAAATTTCATTTGCCGTTTCTATATGGTTTTGATGAGTGACCTTATCCACCAAGAACATCACACAAAGCACGAACTCCATAGCTCCAGCGATGATCCCTAAGGATCTCAGGAACAATTGTACTTCTGATCTGAAAGATGAAGTCTCAAAATGAACCCACGACCTTCAGAGAGCAAGGCAGATGATTTTACACCCCCCCCCCCCTCCCATTATGGTGAACTGATTTTGTCTGTATCTGCTACAGCTAACTATATTCTACACAGGACAACATTGTTGAGCACAAACCTCGAAGACTGTTTTTGCAGCATATCCTTGAACATCATCCCTGTTTATCACAATTTGGATCACCCTGTACCACACCTAAAACATAATGGCAATGATGGCATCAGTGATGTAAAACTACAACACTTTTTCTTGACAAGCTATTTATATAACATCTTAATTAGTTATTCTCTAGTTTACTTCTGTTTGCCACTGTATTATTTTATAAGTGCATTGAATTAGCCTATAATTAACTGAAATACTACTGAACAGCCACTTCCAGCATGGGGTCTAGCCTACTAGATGGAAATACTACCCAGTAGAAGCTCAGAAATGGGTCTCCTAAAATTAGACTGAAATACTCAGTCATAGTGTGGGCCTAGCCTATATTTTGACTGAATTACTACTTACTAGCCAGGTGAAAATGGACAATGAGGCACCTCGTGTGGAACTGACCAGGTACCCTACCACAGAAGTTAATATTATTGAAATGTTAAAATAGCAATAATAAAATACTCATTTGCATACCTAAGGTTAGGTTAATTAGTGTCATTTTTTCCCCTTTTCTCATTGTAATTTATTAATTCACAAGTATTCATCTTTGATACTGGCTGTTCAGTTCCTGATGGATGCTCAAAATAATTTGCCGATATGATACATTTCATTCCTGGTTGTCATTTTTTTTCTCTAATAAACTTAAGCAAATTCTCATGTTCTTTAAAATAAAAGAAATAGATATGACAAATGTAAATTATTTTAAATATCTTACAAGGTCTCCACCTGAATATTAGTCTTCATGGCTCCTCATGCAGTATAGTCATTCTTCATGTTTTTACTTGACACAAATCATAGACAATTAATCTCTCAAAAAAGTCTTTCATATTTGATTCCTATCCTTTTCCACAACAAAAAAGATGGGCACATTCCCTCTCATGAAACCTTACAGCTATGTTATTTTAGCATAACTGTGCATTACTATAAAGAGTATACTAATGCATTTGATAAAGTGAAACATGATGAAACGATAAAACTAATGGAGGATGTTAAAATTGATGAGAAAGTTCTCAGGATATAAAATAATATTTACTGAAAACAAGTAGCAGCAATTAACATTGGAAATAATGTGGGAAAATGTGACGAAACAAGGAGTAAGACAAGGAGTTGGGGATCATTATATAAAAATCTGCTTTGTGCAGACGACACAATATTGATAGCTGAAAACACAAAAGATCTGTAACAACTGTTAGACACTGCAGTAATAGAGAGCACAACATGCAACTTTCCTTGAATATCAAGAAAACAGAAACAATCTTTACATCAAAGAAAAAGATAGCACCAAAATGCAATATTACAACAGAAGGAAACATGTTTAGCCAAGTTAAAATATTTACATTTTTGGGGGCAGTCAGAAAATCAGATTGAAAATGTGTTTCACAGATTAAGAACAGAATATGCCAAGCACAAGCTGCATTCAGAAAGTGAAAAATATCTTATGAATAAGTCTTTTATAATGAAGGTCAGTAAGAGGGCAATGACTGGCACCTTGCTGTCTTGACAGACGATAGTTTGTAAAATGGAGTTATATCTCTCCATAACACAAAGCCTGGGCTGAATTTAGAGACCATGTGTGCCCATGCAGCATGATCCCTCTCTCGGCCTGCCTAGTTTACTCCAGAGGAACGGTAACACCAATACATCTGGAACAGGACAAGCTGCAGAACCTGCTGGATCAGCAAAGCAATGCTCTAACTGTCCACTTGTCGGAGCTTCGATCCTAGACCAGTTACCAACCAAGGCTTAGGGCCTGGTCTGAAGAGGGCAATGACATGTTATATAAAACCTGTTCTGCTGTGTGGTAAGACATCTTAAAATGTGAAGAAGAAAAAAATAGAAATAACTTGGAGGCAATGGAGATGTTGCTTCTGAGACGAATGCTGCGAATACTTTGAACTGCCAGAGTAACTAAAGATTGCCTGGAAGAGACTAACAGACTTATAACTTTACATGCAACTAAAAGAAAGATAAAAAAAACTGTTCTTTGGTCATATAATGAGAAGAGAGACTGGAAAAAATCCTGGAAATCAAACTGGTAGAAGAGACAGAGACAGACCAAGAGAAATTATAACTGATAGTAGTAAAGACGGTGGCATGGAGGAATTTCACTAGGAGGAATATCACCACCAGAACTGATCCAGAATACCAAGGTCCAAGATCTGTGGAAAGACATGAACAAATGTGTGATGATGATAACGACACACAGTCTAGACTGCTCTATAGCATGTGTGATCATCAGTGATTTCAAATGTTGATATGTGATATTTAGTGATTTCAAGTGTTGATATGTGCAAGAACTAGCCCTACGAAGCAGATTCTTACCTATTCATTGACATAATTAACCGTGCACACAGCCTAGATTGCTCTGTATATACAGTTAGTGATTTCAAGTGTTGACATGTGCAAGAACTAGCCCTACAAAGCAAATTCTTACCTCTTCACTGACATAATCACCAGCGATTCTGATCAGGTTCAGTATGACATCCACATACCATGTGTAGTCCACAGCATATTTCTCTGCCAGTATGGCCACCTTGAGCACCTGTGAGTGGAGCATTACATACTTCATTCAACACCATATTTTCATTTCACAGCATAATTTATTGATTGTATATTAATGTTCTGGTGGTTTTTCTTTTAATTTTACATTATTAGAAAATGTTTAGGTAGTGAGAATATACAGTAGGTGGGTATGTAAACTGGCTAGGGAATGCACAGAGGTCATAAGAAATTAAATCCAGCATCAAATTTAGAATATATAACTCCAGAGTCAAATCAGAACTGTTGTATGGATCATAAATATGGAGAAAGGCTAAACAATTACTAATAAACAACAAACATTCATTAATTGGTACCTGCACATGACTGCTTTAAATGGTATGACAGAATCACAAATGTGGAGCTCATGGAGACAACTAAACAACAGAATCACAAATGTGGAGCTCATGGAGACAACTAAACAACAGAATCACAAATGTGGAGCTCATGGAGACAACTAAACAACAGAATCACAAATGTGGAGCTCATGGAGACAACTAAACAACAGAATCACAAATGTGGAGCTCATGGAGACAACTAAACAACAGAATCACAAATGTGGAGCTCATGGAGACAACTAAACAACAGAATCACAAATGTGGAGCTCATGGAGACAACTAAACAACAGAATCACAAATGTGGAGCTCATGGAGACAACTAAACAACAGAATCACAAATGTGGAGCTCATGGAGACAACTAAACAACAGAATCACAAATGTGGAGCTCATGGAGACAACTAAACAACAGAATCACAAATGTGGAGCTCATGGAGACAACTAAACAACAGAATCACAAATGTGGAGCTCATGGAGACAACTAAACAACAGAATCACAAATGTGGAGCTCATGGAGACAACTAAACAACAGAATCACAAATGTGGAGCTCATGGAGACAACTAAACAACAGAATCACAAATGTGGAGCTCATGGAGACAACTAAACAACAGAATCACAAATGTGGAGCTCATGGAGACAACTAAACAACAGAATCACAAATGTGGAGCTCATGGAGACAACTAAACAACAGAATCACAAATGTGGAGCTCATGGAGACAACTAAACAACAGAATCACAAATGTGGAGCTCATGGAGACAACTAAACAACAGAATCACAAATGTGGAGCTCATGGAGACAACTAAACAAATCAAGAGGTGAGGAAAAGACGTTGGCACTGGACAGGACACACATTCAGAAAACCTGTTACAGTGTCACTAGAAAGTCTCTCAGGAACCCACAGGGCAATCGAAATAGTGGAGACCTAAAACAGATGAAGATGAGAAATAGAGACAGACATGGATGATGTGGGGAAGTATATATATATATGGAGGGAGCTGCAGGAGATAATACAGGTTAGCAGGGATTGGAGCGAGTTGATGGCCTATCTTCCTTTGGGGGATAAATGGTGGAAGAAACCTGTACGTGTGTGTGCATGCATGTGGTGGTGTGCATCCATGAATATGAGAGAGAGAGAGAGAGAGAGAGAGAGAGAGAGAGAGAGAGAGAGAGAGAGAGAGAGAGAGAGAGAGAGAGAGAGAGAGAGAGAGAGAGAGAGAGAGAGAGAGAGAGAGAGATGGAAGGAGGCAGAGAAAGAAAGGGAGATAAACAGACAGAGCGATAGAGAGAATTCATAAATGCACGTTAGTATTCTCTTCTACTGAACTAACTAATCCTGAAATATTTGTGCTCATTCATCCTGAAATATTTGTGCTCATTCATCCTGAAATATTTGTGCTCATTCACAATATGCTTTCAATGAAAACAAACTGTGTTTATTATATTTTAGGAGAATCTCTAGCTTCAGCAGTTTAAATTTTTTTTTATACTTGCTGTTTCAAAATGTTGCACCTTTTATGGCCATCTGATTTCTGAGAAAATATTACACGAATAACTCATGTCTTCACAACACAAAGCAACTCTGACAATAACAAACAAAATATTTTGACCTGAAAGTATGAAAATATTTTGTTTTCTGTATTAAGATTTGTTATCAAATGACTGTTTCAATTTCAATAACAAGGGTTACCAAAGCAGGATGAAGTGACAATGGTGACATAAGAGCTCACCATTTCTTCTCTGATGGAATAGTCAGCAGATTCCAGGTACTCCAGCATCTCTCCAACGATTTCTTCTGCATTGCTGCGATCACACATGGCATAGAGTAGATCCACTGCTCTCTGCCTCACACTGACATCTCTTTCAGTCTGGGGATTGAACAATATCTTCTTTATAGAATGCTCAGTTCATGATTTCTAGATCTACACCAGCACTCTAACATGGGCTTCACACTTTTCTGCATTCACTGGCACTTATTTTCAACAGAAACTTCAGAACAAACTATGGAATTCAAGGTATTATCAGTCAAAGAGCCTGGTTCACATTCAGCTGACAACATTCTAAAAATAACTTTGTAGAGAAATTCCAGGCCTCTAGCTAGTCAAAGATGACATCTTTGTCGACAAGGGTGAAAAACAGGAGATGGTCACTGCACATAAACCCTCGGCAAGTGGACATCACAATGTGTAGATTGAATAGGGTCTCCGTGGCAAAGTGGTGAAACCTTTGACCTTGTGCTCTGAAGGTCATCGGTTTCTTTTCTAAGCATAAATACCATAGTGAAGTCAGTTGTCAGCCAAAATGTGCCATTATCACAGCTTCACTGTGCACGGGCACAGTGTACATGTCCCTTTTCTGGACGAACTAAGGACAAAACACGTGGTGAACAAATATGAACAGGAAATATCTCTCACAGAAAATGAGCATTCATTCCGAACATACAGTGAAAACATCTGCAAGAATTAACAAGCAATCCAGAAAATTTAAACAAACAAACAGCAGGACAGTTTTGGTATAGTACTGTAACAGTGATTATATCAAGCTTCCAGCTCAGTGTTATCATCTCAACAATAATATGTACAATATTCTTTTATCTGTCAAAAAAAAAACTGTCATCTAATGTCTATAGTACCTTGCGGTGTATGGCAGGGGGGTCTTGAGTCTGAAGAAATAAGGCCGCCTGGCTAGTGCAGTTGCTGCGAACTGTGCAGGTTAGGATTTTTTGCCCCGGCAGAAAAAATCCACACCTTACAGACGATTCGAACCTGGGTCTCCCGAAGGAGAACCCGGCGTTCTTAGCCACTTGGCCAGTCGCTCTCAGTGTCTTAATCATATATTTCTCTTCCAGTAGAGCAAACAGCTGAACATGCATCTTATCTTTTTCTTTTCCAATATCCATGAGACCCCAGCAGATTTTGGATTCGACTATTTGTATCATACAGTGTTTACAATCAGGCAGACATTTCACATCTGAACAACTATCAGACTAGGAAGTGGGATGACCAGCCAGACATGATATGTGGAAATAAACACAATCACTGCTTTGAAAGTAACGATCACACAATTGACAACTTACCTTCAAGGCAGTTATAACAGTATCCTGGTGTTTCTTGACTGCTTCGTGTGAAAACTCAGAGGTGGCTAACAAACACATACTCTCCAGAGCAAGGTACCTGAACATGAAAACCAAATATTTTGTCAAACACATCAGAAATATAGAGCTGGTGACTTTCACTGCATTTATAGATGTTATAGACATGTGTGAAGATTTCAACAACTGGAAGAGATATGAAAATGTACCAATTACCCTATACATTTTGAAAGTATCACTTTTAACACTTAACAGAGATAGAACTTTCTTGATTAATATCAGCTGCATGACAAATGCAGAGTAAAAACAGCACATATAAATCATACGGTGTGACTCTGTGAAATTAAGAAGGGAGTCTTATTGAGAGTAAGGTTAAGACTATTTCTGTTAAACGAGGTCACGTGATTGATAGGAAATCCCTCTGGAGGTTGATGTGGCACTATCAGATCCTGCAGAAAGTCATTAACTTAATATGGGCAACATACAAAAGTATTCTTCTCCTCCTTCTTCTGCGTTCATCTGAAATGTTGTTTTAGACGTAATTGCGTTGTGCCTGTTTACAGCAGAGCTGCGATATTTGAATCTTTCAGCCGACACATCCGACTTCTTCGGGCATTTGTTGGCTGGGTTACCTTCCCGGGTATACAAATGTATGAAATACAAAGTTCTTCATGATGGAAAACTAACAGATACATTAGAAATAAGAACAGAAGTGTGACATGGATGTCTTTTGTCACCATTATTATTCTTACTGACTATGGACTGGATATGAAGACAACAATAACTGCTGCCAAAAATGGTATTCAAAGGACTGACGGAGCAGCTTGATGATCTGGATTTCATTTTTTATACTGTCCTTGTGTGCTGCACATGATATCAGACGCAAGATTAAACTAAAAACACTTGATGAGAGGTCACAATTATTAATTATGTAATGGTATAAGGAAAAATCAACCAAGTGATAACCCAATCTCCCTTGGTGAAACTTCACTTCAACAGGTGAAGTTAACTTTTAGGTAGCAATATAGACAAAGATAGGGGAAACAGAGATATTAAAATGAGAATTCAAAAGGCAAGTGGAGCTTTAAAGCACAGGGAAATTTGTGGAAGTGGACAGAAATCAAAGCTAGTACCAAACTTAGAATATTTAACTCTAACATTAAATTAATGGACTAAAATGGCTTAAAACAGCTAGAACAACCAAAGCAATTACTAATAAACTAAGAATCTTAACTGGTGCATTGAGCAGAAAGGGGCTAAAATGGTACGACAGAATCACTAATGTAAAGCCTAGGGAGAGAACTAGTCAGATTTCAGCAAATCAAGAGGTAACGTTAAAAAAAATGCTGGTGCTGGGTAGGAGACACAATGAGAAAACCTGATGATAACATAACCAGAAAGTCCTTTATATGGCACATACAGAGAAAAGAAAATAGAGGGAGACCTAAATACACATAGGCAAGAGAATTAGAGATGAATAATAGGCAGAGGATATGGAGAAACTGCAGGAGATAGCAAAGGATATATTTCATTTGTGTGAAACATGTGAAAGATAGGACTGCCAATGACAACTGTTTTAAAAAGGGACAGAGATCTAGTGAATGAAACATCAACAAGTGGCTATAGTATGAATATGACTACTGCTGTGATACCACACACTGACAGGTATTTCACCAAACAGTCATCCGCATAGTATTTAGTTGTTAATTGTGCTGTGACTAGATAAGACAGATTTCATATGCCTGTGAATATACTTATACATGCGCATGTGTGTGAAAAAAAAACCACCCAGAGGGAGGGAGGGAGGGAGGGAGGGAGGGAGGGAGGGAGAGAGAGAGAGAGAGAGAGAGAGAGAGGGAGAGAGAGAGAGAGAGAGAGAGAGAGAGAGAGAGAGAGAGAGAGAGAGAGATATGAATGCAACTGCATAATTTGCCATACGAGTCCGGATAAAAATGGGACAGAAGTCGATACTACTTACCTTAAATTTGTCTCCTTGTGTTGAAGAAACTGACCCAGTTGATTGCAGGCTCTGACTAGAAGGTTGGGATCACTATCCATGTGAATGATCAGGTTTATAGCTTCAAACAGCACTGCATTTTTAGCATTGGAATGCTGCACTTTTTTTGACTTAGGTGGTTCCTGAGCTTTGTTTAAAATTGTCTCTAAACACTCAGTGAGTCGAGTTCTTACACTAGGGTCCTCTGTTAGATTAAACAATGCATGACAACTTTAACCTCCTGATTAATGACATTTTATTGAATTATTAACTGTTCTAAATCAACATTACATCTGGTATGACTGTGATGTTCAATGGGGAAAGGGACTGAAATGTCAGAATGAATGTTGTCAGAATGTAATATAACATATTCTTAGTGAATGGAGATCATGCGGATAGCCTGCTTTGCCTCATGGTGGGGTCACCTGGTGGGATTAATGGTGAGCGCAATGAATGCATGCATCACTTGTAAAATTACATTGGTTGTAGAAAACAGATATTAAGTTTGTGTGAATTGTCTGTTCAACTAGAGTCACTCAGAGAAGTGAAAAACGGTTCATCATCATCATCAAGTGCCATGCCGGCTGGCATAGGCGTTCATGGCTCTCCACAGATCTCGGTCTTTGGTGTTCTGGATCAACTCTGCTTATGATATTCCTCCATGCCACCATCTCAATCCGTTCAGCATCATTTCTCTTGGTCTGCCTCTGCCTCTCTTCCCCTCGATCTTTCCAGTTGTCACGATGTTCTCCAATGCCTCTCTTCTCATCAAATGACCAAAGAAAGCTGTTTGTCTCTTTCTTAAACGGTTACCAAATTAAAAACAATTGTGTTCTGACACACCTAATTGTGTCTCAAAATTCATAGAAGAAATACAAAGCTGATGTGAATACATCAAGCAACTGGTAACCTATCTCAGGTGAAACAGTGCTGTTATCAAGATATGCAGAGGTAAGTGCCCTCATAGTGAAAGAGTGACCATAACACTCACTAATGAGGCAGAGAAAGCTGTCAGAGTCTTATAAAGTTGACAGACAGGACAGATCCCTGAGACAGGACAGTGGCAGTACAGGACAGGACAGTGGCAGTACAGGACAGGACAGTACGCCCAAGGACAGACAGTTAACATGAGTTAACTGAAAGACAGCTATCATCGACGGACTGACTAACCCCAGATTAAGGACAGGACAAAGTTGAGACGCATTACCAGCCAGTAAATGAGTACATGAGTAACACGGGGTCATGAGACACGTGATGCAAGACCCAGAGCGAAAGCTGGACAGAGGGGACTGAGCGTTGGATGTGGTCGGATGTGTCTGGGTTTTGTTAAGCGATTGTACAGCTGAATCGAACGATGTTAGTTTGTGCTGAGATGATTAACTGATTATAGTTTGTGTGTGCCAGCTGTGAGTGCGATCGTAGTGATGTTGAGCATGGACTGAGTGCAGAGCTGTGTGTAATGAATATTGTGATATCTTTATATTATATTGTATCTGGAGATTAAAGTCACCAATGTTTATTTGTCCACCGGACTTCGACTGATGTTTATTTGGGTGTTATATAATGCCAGGGTATTTTAAGACGAGCCCGTTAAAGTTGTAAGACCCTGACAAAAGCCTTAATAGGGTGGGAGCAGTAAGTTATAGAATAATAACAGCAACATTTAGAACGACAAAAATAAAAAACGTAAACATGAATGTGGTCAAGTGTCTCGTGCACCAACAAATGATAAAGTGAGAATCAGGTTAAATGGTCCTTCCTTTGACCTACTTTTTATACTCAGTATAAGCCTTATCTACCTGTCTCCTACTACTCAACCAGCTCCAAGTCTCCAGTCTATAAGGACCTTTCCCAGATTAACTTCTGCAATATAAGCTAAACGTTTTGGAGACTGTCAGCCTGTTGTGATAAAGATTTCTGTTGTACATAGACACATATACCAGCCACCCTGGATATGGCACAAATTCTGACTCTTTCCTAGTAAAAGGAGATAAGTCGGTAATCTACACTCTTTGTGGCTTTCTCCACATCGCATCCTATTTTTTCAACACCAGCCCCCTCCTATCTTGGTTGGCTGAGTAATTCTTCTTTCCTTATCTTTAGACGTGTTCATGGTTGGTTGGATTTTGCAGCCGAAGTTTTATATTGCATGGTGTAGCCAGTCCCATGCCAACCCTCCTGAGTTGTCTCTTACGACATGCATGGTAGGTTACAATGTTTCTGTTCTTTGCTTCTCTTAAGGGCCACGGTCACATAATGGCAAAACCAACAGTGTACTGTATGTTATCTCCACAACATGCTTTGACAGTGGTGTTAATAGGAGTCAATGGTTTCTTCAGATGCATACTGAAACCTAGTACAGAGGTGAAATAAATACTAACACTGACCTGGAGGAGGGTAATTCTGCAGCAGTCGGAGTAGTTTGACTGACAGCCATGGAGCAGGGACAAAGTAGTATGTGTAGTCCTGGAGGTCTGTGTATGAGGCTGTCACAATCTGCAAGAGAAGAAGTTATAACTGACAAGGGATGCATTAGCAGGTGATTAGCTAAGACTAGAAGATCCCTGAGGACCATCTTCACTTCACTAGGCTTCGCTGGTCACAGGTATTAAATCTTGTTTACAATTATCATCATGTAGCAACGCCCTTGTATAATGTCAGTCTCACTGCATGCAGCCTGCTGGCAAGATTCTTGATCTTTCACTACGCCTTCTATTACTGTGATCTTTCATGTGGTCAAAGAATGTAAGTTTCTGAGACATGATACTGTTTATGTTCATGGCTCACCATCTCATACGACCACCAGTCTAATAACAGGTGTGTGTTCTTGTCCTAATTTTACCATGTAGCTAAGCCACACATGTTTAAAAGAAGAGAGTTTGGCATTCTCTACTACAACATCTAGCATGAGAATGTAAGGTGAGGCTGTGATAGCAGCCTTCCAATGGCTGGAGGGCAGCACAGCTAGACATGTGTTTGTAACAAACTCATAAAGTATGTTTTTGTATGTCCTTCGGTTTACGAGTTAAATGTTTCAGAGACTCCTGTGGGTCGTCGTTAAAAGCTACGGAGTTCATGCTTTGTGCGACGCTTTCCATGCTGTGGAAAGAGACCGAGCCATATGGGATAAAACCCGGTGCAATGAAGTCGACCCTGTCAACTTTTTTTCATAAAGTATGTTTTGTAAAGTGGAAACTTTAGCCATGAAGTGGCTCGCATTTCTAGACAAGAAGCAGGTTGTGAGCACATGATGAATTTTCTGTCCATGGTATGCAGGCGTGGGATGGGGGAGCAAAGCACAGACAGATAGACTGGAGGCTGTTGTCCTTCAGAGCATTCCTAATATGCTTTACAGGGTTACAAGTATACATTAGTGGTTAGTGTGACTGTTTACCAAGACAGTGGTCTTAGTTGGTCTCCAGAAGTGACAGGATATTACTTCCAACCATTACAGTTCAGGAATCAAATATAAAATAAGACACCAGATAATTTCCAGAATTGTCAGGGAAGGAAAAGTGGTAAAGAATGGAAGTGATAACCCCAGGTCAGGTTGTTGTGACTTTAAATGTGTGAAAGCATCACACTTCATACCCCTACGACAAGAGTTGGGATGCTTCGGAGAATAACAAAAATCATTCAAATGGTAGAAAAATTATGTAAATTCAAATATAATGAACAATAATATCCATTACCTTCAATGGTCCACAGACCTCATGGTTTACACAATACACAAAAATCATTCAAATGGTAGAAAAATTATGTAAATTCAAAAATAATGAACAATAATATCCATTACCTCATGGTTTACACAATACACAAGCAACTGTCTTCTTTTGTATCATTAATTACTGAGTGGCTAAGCAATCAGTGCCCATTAAACTAATGACATTTAGTAAGAGAAGCAACAAACTATGATTTTGCTAGGACCATTTCCAAACACTGAAGGCCACTCCAGCTCAGCCACCACAAGTTGTGCCAAATCTATCACCTTCTTCTGCAAAAGTATTTCTGGTAATAGTGGGGTTCTATCATTTTTAATCATTCTGTCAGGGTGATTGTTTCTAAAGTTCTTACAGAAAACTGAGGCAAGTTGTATGGAAAGCTGCTAACATAGATATTTCTTCTTTTCTCTTTCTGCATTATACATAAATAGGCAGAATATATCACTAATGCACATTATTAACTGGCATTTTTGCTATAATAGGAAGATACTGAATTTCGGGTTGGCAAATCGTCACTCTGATTTGTTTTTTCTACTAACAAAACAAGAAACACCAGAACATTCACAAATGACTCACTCTACTAAGTCTGGAAACTGCCAGTGAAACACAACCTTTGTATTCTTCTGGGTTTTTCCTCACTAGAGCTTCTATCAAACTTGTAGCAGACGTGACTACACCCTGAAATATAATTAACATTTCCTGTCATGTATCAGTTCAACAGACAAATTATATAAATTATACTTATATCTGGACTACTGGTCCATGTATTATCTCAAGTTACAAGAACATGAGCAACTTAAGTTATTTTTCATTTTAAAAAACTAAAAGTAGAATTAGGTATCTCTACGGCATAAACATTTTCACTAGCCAGTAATTTAGAATACTAGCTGATTCGGCCCGGCTTCGCCCAGCCCCTGGCGGGGATCTATCTATCTGTCTGTCTGTCTTCTGACCCGGCCCGGCTTCGCCCAGCCTCTGGTGGGGAGCATCTCATTTAATTCATATAAGTAGTCATATAAGCTCCCGTTCCCGACTATCTGTCTGTCCGACTCGGCCCGACTTCGCCCAAGCCCTGGTGGGGAGCATCTCATTTAATTCGTATAAGTAGTCATATAAGCTTCCGTTCCCGACTATGTCTGTCTGTCTGTCTGACCTGGCCCGGCTTCGCCCAGCCTCTGGTGGGGAGCATCTCATTTAATTCATATAAGTAGTCATATAAGCTCCC
This sequence comes from Cepaea hortensis, assembly GCA_963921405.1. Classification (NCBI taxonomy): domain Eukaryota; kingdom Metazoa; phylum Mollusca; class Gastropoda; order Stylommatophora; family Helicidae; genus Cepaea; species Cepaea hortensis. The sequence continues at coordinate 190,267,844 of OY992876.1, forward strand.
GTTCCCGACTATCTATCTGTCTGTCTATCTATCTGACCCGGCGCGGCTTCGCCCAGCTCCTGGCAGGGAGCGTCTCATTAAATTCATATAACAAAAACAAATTAACTTAAGAATGTCCTTCCACACACCATCCATTATTTTTAATGAAAACTGTTTTTTTATCACCTACATGACTGTAGATAACTTCTTTAAACATAAAAAGATGAGTTAGAAAATTTTCACTATTTAAATAGATGCATTATTTTTATGAAAACTTTGAAAATGCCTTAAAGATTATATCATTATTTATTATAACGCATATGCCTGTAAATAACTGTAGACAAAGAGTTTATAAACCTTTGTAAACAATGCAACAATCTATATATAAAATATATAGCAATGCTATTAAAAGTTATGCCCCTTGAAATAACTTTTCTTAAGTTAGATCCCCTCGCTATATATAAATGATAATGTAAATTAAAATATTAAATTTTAGTAAGTAAATAGCTGATTGTACACTAACAAACTATGACAGTTCGCTGCACGGGAATGAAAAGAAAACATGTAGAAAATTTCATCTCAATCGGATGGAACGTTATCGAACGCATCAAATACATCCCTACATACATTGTGTCAAAGACTGACGTAGAGGGTTCCTCGGGAACACCCTTAGATAGAGTAATAGGGAACATAGGACCCCAATTAGGGACAGGGTGGTTGTTAAAGAGGGGAACTAGTAACTAGTCCTCACATGAGAACACGGAGGCGTTGACTAGTGAGTTAGCACTACTGGAGTCACGCCTGCGTGACAACCACGAACGGTAGTAACCCCTAGCCAGCCAAGGGAAGCGTGCAGGGCAAGTTAGCACGCAAAGAGCCCAAGGACGCTTGAAGGTCCTTCCGCGTGGCGTGTAGCCGCGCAAGGTGAATCTAGTCAGACGGGGACTGACGGTCTAAGAGAGCACCTCGGTTCAGAACCGAGTTAGTTATTCGATAGCCAATTAGATAGGAATTAGCGCTAGGCTTTAGTAAAACGAGTGATAGATAATATTGTGATTTCTGTGTGATGTGATAGCGACTGTTCTGCAAATGTAAAAGAGCCAACGGCAATAAAATGTTCATTCCATGCCTCTCACACGACTTGCAAGTTCCTTGTATCGGTGTGCGAGAAGTAATCCAATGATGCCTAACAACTTGAGTTGTTGACACATTGTCTTATCTTATATATAAATTAGGATGTGCGTATTTATGTATCTCTGTATGTATGTATGTATGTCCTTTATACGCTCGCGAACGGCCCATCCGATTGAGATGAAATTTTCTACACGCCTTCCTTTTATTCCAGCGCTGACAACTGTGATATTTTGTTAGTGTGAATTCGCCTGCTTACTCAGTATTATTTCATTTTTCATCATAATTTCATATATCTCAGGGGACCTAACTATGTAAAAGTTATTTCAAGGGGCATAACTTTTCTGTATAACTTATAGTCATATTGTGGCATCGTTTTAGAAGATTTATAAACTCTTTGTCCATAGTTATGTACCGGCATATGAGTTATAATAAATAATGATACAATCTGTAAGGCATTTTCAAAGTTTTCATAAAAATGATGCACAATGCATAACATTGTAACTCATCTTTTTTTGCTTAAGAAGTTACTGTAGTCATGCAGGTGATTAGAAAGAGTTTTCATTAAAAATAATGGATGGTGTGTGGAAGGGCATTTTTTTAAGTTACTTTTTTTGTTGTATGAATTTAATGAGACGCTACCCGCCAGGAGCTGGGCGAAGTCACGCCGGGTCAGATAGATAGACAGACCCACCTTTTCGCTGCAGTTGTCTACTCCTCCTTTTCCTTCTGCTGATGCTGCTGCCGCCGCTCCATTTACCCAAGTTAATTGTTGGGGGAAGATGTAAAGATCTTTCAAGTGCTCTTTCAAATGCTTTTTGTAAGTTGGTCTTCGTTTATCTAAGGTTGTTCTAACTGCAACCAATAAATGATTAGACAGACAGGCAGACAGACAGACAGAGAGGGAGGGACGGACGGACAGACAGACAGACAGACAGACAGACAGACAGACAGACAGACAGACAGACAGACAGACAGACAGACAGACAGACAGACAGATAGTCGGTAACGGGAACGGGAACTTATATGACTACTTATATGAATTAAATGAGATGCTCCCCACCAAGGACTGGGCGAAGCCGGGCGGGGTCAGCTAGTATATATATATATATACTAAGGTGGAAAATCAGTGTAAACTTTCATACCTTATTTTTGAAACATTACTTTCTGTAAAGTACTAATACATTGTAGCTGACACTGGTAGAACAGTTTTCCCCAACTATTTTTCACCCGTTTATTATCCTAAACTAACATATATTACCACCCAAACATAACAATTTGCTGCTTACCATGTGCTGGTCATTGAGAAGATGAATAATCCTGGAAGTCCATTCACCAATGGGAATCATATCTGGAGAAGCTCTGAGCAGACGAAGAAGTGTCAAGCCAGCACTCTGCTTAACTGAGTCAATTGTGTCCCTGTGATGGCATCAAGAGTGTATTAATCAAAACTATAAAACATGTAACTTCTGGCCAGCCGATGAGCAAACAATAAATATACATCATCATCAATAACAGGACAACTCAACCAAGCAATAAATATATCATGAACAATGTCAGGACAGTTCAACCAAGCAATCAATACATCATGAACAATGACAGGACAGCTCAACTAAGCAATCAATGTATCACGAACAATGACAGGACAGCTCAACCAAGCAATCAATGTATCACGAACAATGACAGGACAGCTCAACTAAGCAATCAATACATCATGAACAATGACAGGACAGCTCAACTAAGCAATCAATGTATCACGAACAATGACAGGACAGCTCAACCAAGCAATCAATACATCATGAACAATGATAGAACAACTAAACCAAACAATCAATACATCATGAACAATGACAGGACAGCTCAACTTACATTGGCACCTTGCCGTCTTGACAGACGATAGTGCTTTAAAAAGGCATAATAACTTTTACCTATGGCTGTAGCGAATATGACTGATAAGGCCAATTTGCGCTGTAAATGTCCGTTCACAGTGGGTGAATGTGAACATGTGGTCATTTCCACCATCATGCACCATCTTACGTCTCACACTCTTGGTGTGTGACTTATCTGAAATAATTTTCTCCTTTGTCTTTATTCCATTTCTGATGTATGCCCTCCATGCAACCCGTTCAGCAGCGACTTGCTCCCAATGTGCATTATCAATGCCTGTATCAATCATGTCCCGCTTACACACATCTTTGTATCGTAGTAGAGGCCGACCCTGAGATCTCTTACTCATCTGTAATTCACCAAAAAAGATGTCCTTTGGTATTCTACCATCATCCATCCTCCTAAGATGTCCTATCCACCTAAGTCTACGAAGACTGAGCATGGAATAAACCGTCACACAACCTGATCTTTCCAATACTTCCGTATTTGTGATTTTGTCTTGCCACTTAATACCAAGAATCCTTCGAAGACACCGCATATGAAAGCTGTTTAAACATTTCTCTTGGTGTGAGTAAGTTGTCCAGGTTTTACTGCCATGAAGAAGAGTACTAAGGACACAGGCTTGATGGACAAGGACTTTTGTTTTGGTAGTAAGCTTCCTTTTCTCCCAGACTCTTTTTCTTAACCTGTTCATTGTTGTTGCTGCCTTACCAATCCGGATGTTGATTTCCTGATCCAGGGATAATTTGCTATTTGCCACTGATCCTAGATATGTAAAATGATCTACCATCTCTAGTTCGGCGTCGTCAATAAAGATTGATGGTACCCCATGTGCACCTTGTGACATAATCTGTGTCTTCTTTTTGCTAATTGTTAAACCAAATTCAGAACAAGCTCAACTAAGCAATCAATATATCATGAACAATGTCAGAACAATTCAACCTAGCAATAAATACATCATGAACAATGACAGGACAGCTCAACCAAGCAATCAATACATCATGAACAATGACAGGACAGCTCAACCAAGCAATCAATGCATCATGAACAACGACAGGACAGATCAACCAAGCAATCAATACATCATGAGAAATGACAAGACAGCTCATCCTATGATGAAACATAGTTTTGGTTTTGGTAAGTAGCATTTCAATGCTCACGGATAACTTCATAACAGCTTGAGTCTCTCCCATCAATCACATAATAAAAATCTCAAAACAGTGCACATATCCACAGCATTGGCAAGAATCCAAATATGTGTATGCCAAAACAGCACATGCTGTATTCTTTTGTGAGTAGGTTTTTAAATTTTGAAATTAACTTGGACAGCGACCTATTCAGTCTGCTTTTTTTCTATTTCTAACTGTCAAGAGATTTTTACGTGTACACCGGCCCTCTGAGTTTTAGCGCCCATTCTGAGAAAGCTAGTAGTCCAATCCACTATAATATAGCACATTTTCTGTACATTTTAGAAATTCAGTCTATACTGTGAGCCAAACCAAGTGTGCATGATTAATAACACATTTATAGATTGCTGAACAAACAAACCCTCACCCAGACACAAGCAACTTTGGAATTTCAGAGCCCACAGAATCAGCCATCTCTCGACTGCCAATGTTAGCCATGCAGTGAAGGGCCAAGTTTATATGGACAGGATTTCGGCTAGCCAGGTCATTCTTGATGGACTGAATGACCAGTTTCATCAACTCATTGCTAGCACCAACCAGCACAGAGATGAACAGATAGCCCTGTGATTATAAACAAACAAGAAAACATGTACAAAGTAATTAAGTTAATAAATCCCTTCCACAGTATAGTATTAGATTTCACAACATTTAACCCTTTAATGGGCAAAACATCCAAGAGCGTTTTTACCCCGGAACGGGCAAAACGTCCCAAAGCGTTCATGATTACTAAGTATTGTAAAAATGCGATCTCGCGGCTTTCCGAGACTTCCGACTGTCTACTTTTGGTTTTACCGATAGCTTGACAATGTGGCCACCATTTTTGCAAGTGTGTACTTTGAATTTCAACAGATTTTTTAATAGTTTTTTTGGGGTTTTACACAGTGTATTTCAAAATGGATTTCGACGATTCTTCAAGTGATAGTGGAGATTTTGCTGGGTTCAATTTAAGTGACATTGAAGGGCATGAAGTTGACTATTAATTGGAGCTGGATATCAGTGTTCAGCGTTAGCAGTCGTGAGTTGGACTTTAAAGAAAGTGATTCTGATTCTGAAAATGTGTTTGTAAATTGCTGTATAAATGACTGACAATCACAAACAATATGTTGCATTTTGTAAATATTTGTGTTCATGTGTGGATTACCAGCAACATTGGATTACTTATTCATGTGAGTAAAATAATCTGCATGCATATTCCTTCATTTTGTTTTTTTATTTTACTAAAAATCTGTTGAGTAACACCTTAGATGTGATGTTTTTACTATTGTAACCGAAATTTTACCGAACCTGAAAAATCTTGCCCGTTCAGAGCTAAAAAACAGACAAACGCCTGCCCTGCAAAGGGTTAACTTGCAGCAAAATTCTAGCAATTTTTAATATGCTCACAATATGGGTAACCTGGGACAACCATATATCCTGGTCATGAATTCTATTAATATGTACTCTATATTTATGGCTTGATATCTGTTCTGCTCTTTGTTGGAGCAAGGCCCTGAACAAACTCTCCCCAAGACAGCTTATCTTTTGCCTTCTGCAGAACTCTTCATGTCCTCTCCATATTATTCTATCTCTAAATCTTGCTTCCATGTGTTTTAGGTCTCCTCTTTATTTCCTTTTGGGTTCCAGAGAAAGGTGTATCTATGAGAGGAAATCAAGTATCTGGATTTTACAAATAACTTTTTTTATAATAGTGCGAACCAGAAATTTTTTGCGTTATTTAAAATAGTCCCCATGCCTAGCAACACACTTGGTCCACTTACTTGCTGATGCCTTCTAGGAAAACGTTTTTGGGTGTGGCCTTAAACAAATTTTGCACCACCTCTATTACCTCGTCATCTGCAAACCTCTGAGTCCACAAATATTCTTTCAAGGGTCCAAACCTGTGAAAGTCTGATGGCACCAAGTCTAAACTGCATACTGGATGTGTCAAGACCTCACATTTCAGAGCATGTATTGTATCCATTGTATTCACAGGCATACAAGGGTGGGGGTTGTGCAGCAACAGTACTTCTTTTGAGAGAAGTCTGTAGTGTTTTGATCATATCAAAGGCTTCAATTTGTTCATTAGCATGTCACTGTGTCGTGCACTAATCAGTTTCACTCCTTTCCTGGAAATGCACCAATATGGCATCAATCCCAAAAAGATATGTCGTCATGACTTTCCAAGCGGATTCCAGCATCTTGAATTTTTTTTTCAACTGGACACAACGGGTGTTTTCACTACATTGATTGCCTCTTACTCTCTGGTTCATATCCACTCAGGACTCTTCTCCTGTCACAAATTGAAGGAGAAAAGCATCTCCTTCTCAAGCAAGAGGGTCCAAATGCTTTTGACAAATCATCTGTCGTACACATTTGTGATCATCAGAAAGCTGTCTTGGGACCCATTTGCTACACACTTTCCTATAACTGAGATCATCATGGACAATTGTGTACGCATCATGGTGACTCATGTTAAAATCTATGGCAACGTCAATAGTTGAGTTAAGAACCAACATCACTGCAGTCAGGACATTCCCATATGTGTTCCATCCCCTCGTTCAACAGCCGGCGAAGAGTCATACTACTAATCGTTCCCACCGCTATGTGATTTAAAGTTCTCCTGGTCTTCCCTCTCAGTTCTGTGATTCTTCCAGAACCCCTGCTGATTCCCTGCAATCTCATTCTTTCCACATACGGGTTCTCAATCTGTTCCTCCATCTTCTCCACATGGTCCCACAAGTGCACGACCACCTCCCCCTTGTCCATAGGTAATCGACCACCAAGAGGTGTATTCCCTGCCAGCCTATCAGCCCGTTCATTCCCCAGAAAACCCGCAAGGCCAGGGCAAAATACCCATACAATTCTCACAATCTGTGACCTATGAAGCGACGATAGCCATTCCACACGAAACATTCCTTTCTCCAACTTACTAAGCATACTCTTTGAATCCGTAATGAATACAGTGTGTGTTGCAGTAGTCTCCTCCAACCAACGGAATGCTGCCGTTATTGCTTCCTGTCATCAATAGTGAGTTGCCTGTTGTCATGGACTCGCCGGTTGATCTGCTGTTTCACAGTCAGCTGCCACGCTTGCAGGTCTCCCATTACGCAGTTCACTAACGATGTTGTCTTCCATTTTGAAATCTTTCTACCCATTCACACTCTCCTGGCTCAAACACTGTCTCCATACTGTACCATTCTTCTGTAGATTTCACAGGGTTTCACACCTTCTGACCACAAGAAAACCAACAATGCCTTATTGTTCTGTCTTCGATGTGTGATAGGTGTATAATTCCAGCACTTTTTTTTAGTCATCAATCATTTGCTTCAGTTATTCTCATTATCTTTGTTTTTATCTGAAGAATGTTTAGTGTATTTTTAGTGTCCCCAATACATACAGATCCTTTCATACAAGGGTTGGGCAGTCATGCTGTCCAAATAATTTTCATAATTTTGAAAAACCACATACGTGAAGCTTCTAGAGATATTGTTCTCAGCCAAAAGTCAGATATTTTTTTTTAACAGACCTTGTACATTACTTGCCGGCTCCGTGGCGAAGGTGTCACGGAGGCAGTTCGTAATCTCACATATCCGCGTTCGAAACACAGCTGCGGATGATTTGGCAGTAGACCTCCCTGCGTTGGTTTTTTACGAAATGGTATGGGTGCCGGTCGTTCAGAAAGCAATGGCAAACTACTGAACGTAAACTTGCCAAGAGATCACATCAAAAGCTGGTGTTGACTGCAACATCCTGTAAAGGATATGCAACTAACTTTTTTTGTGTGCATTACTTATTTCAGCTGTTCACTATTTTTAACATGCTTCTGTACAACCACATAAAGGAATATCAATAAAATAATGGTATGGCTATCAAATTATTCTGTATGTCGTAATATTTTCAGAACATCAAAGTGTTTTATGGCGATGTGCTTGGTTTAGGTAGGTAAGATAATGACAATACCAAGGCAGACCCAGCCATATGAGGTTTAAGTTGGTTTAGGTAGGTAAGCTAATGACAAGACCAAGGCAGACCCAGCCATATGAGTGTGAAGTTCGGCCTTAACATATACAGGGCAGTGGCACTGTGGTAGAGTAATCAACTTACATCCTTAATCCTTACATCTTCATTACCTCTCTGGATCAAGTTTATAAGAGTGTCTACCTGAGAACCCATTAGCAGACAGGAAATCCAAGGCTACATTTTCTGGGAACTGAATTCTAGACCACTGTCTTGGTGGACAGGTATACTAACCATTAAACTAGCAAGGATGCATGTGGTGTAAAATTAGCAAAAGAAACTAAACACTCTAGCCACAAGAGTTACTTACAATCTGTTTCTCTGTGTACTTATTGGAGCTCAGAAGGTTAACTGCCTCCATGTGACCAAAGTCAATGTCATGACCCAGTAGGAAAATGAACAGCAGCTTGCACACATATTTCTTTTTCTGGTACCCATCTAAAGTTTTGTCACCTGAAACACAACAACAAGTGTGCTTTCAATACTATCACTAAGTCCTCACATCTCCCAACTTTCACTTATAACTACACCAGTTCCACTTTATACTTTATGCATCAACTGATATTTGTCTCTCCCTTCAGTCGCTCTCACTTAAGTTTTACGGGAAGGAGAAAGAAGTAACCCTCACTATTCATGTACATTCCAGTCTAGGATATAACCAGTTACAGCTGCAGTATATCGATTGTTTGGAAAACTGCATGCAGCACACACACATCCAGCGGTACCAAATTCTGTCCGTCATCTCAGTTGTTGTGGTTCATCCAGAAGGCCCCCGGGCAGTGCCATGCTGTGATACTTGTACATATTCATCAGCTGTTGCACTGTTCCGTGTGTGTGTGTGTGTCCATGTGTGTGTGTCTGTGCATGTGCGTGTGCGCACGTGCTCGTGCATGTGCACATACATGCACGCATCTCTCTCATCAAGTGCCTTGCTGACTGGCGTGAGAGATTATATTTCTCTGCATCTTATGATCTCCAACGGCAAGTATTACTTTATGCACTCACACCCTTCTGTGCCACAACACAAGGCAGTCAAGAATTTTCTTTCAATGTCTTCAGCTATCTCTCTTTCGAAAAATCTTTTCAGATGTCACAATATGTTCCAGTTTTTGTCACCTCATAATGTGGCAAATATATTATGCCTGCCTCCTTCTGATGTATGTGGTAAGTTGTCTTGGTGTCTTCTTATTCAAAACGTTTAGATTATTAATTTATTTGTGGCTGTCTAAAGAATGTTCAGTATTCTTCTGTAAAATCATATCTTTGAAGTCTCTCTCTCTCTCTCTCTCTCTGTGTGTGCACGCGCGTGCGTGCGTGTGTGCGCGCCCCCCTTATTTACTAATTGTCCAGGATCACAGCCATATATTAAAAAAGGTTCTATGTAACATCATCATGTGCCTCGCCAATAAGCTGATTCCTGACTCTGGTGATTGTGTGAGATGGCGCTGCAGCTTTGAGTTGGCTAGCTGGTATTCAAATCACCACTGTCTGATTCTCAGTTTATACAAGGTAAAGGTATAAATGCATGATTGTGGCATGGGTAGGTGTTACGTGGACATACTGTCTGGGTACTGCAGGAGTGCGAGGCAGCAAGCATGTGGTTCTGCAAACTACTGACAAGTAAGGATACAATAACAAATGAAACAACCCATTAAAGGAGTCTCAATTTGTAAGTGTCGACTTGGAAAGGAAGGAAGAGACAAATCCAAAGTTTACAAATTGTGTGTTACCAGAACAATCAACATCCATACCTTGTGACACTGGCTGACCAGGACAGCATCTATGAGTTTGCATGATTAGAGACTCTGTATTAATCCTTCAATTTAACCTGTCGCTTTTAACAATTGATTACTATTTCTGAATAGATTGCATTTGGCAAATATATTTTCTATATTTATTAAGGTTCCATCATCATCCTGTGCAGTACTCCCCCCCTTCCCATACACACACACACATCATGTCTTTCTAATAAGCCAGATGTCCTGCCTATGTTGCTGTCATATGTAATTTATCTTCTTCTTTCTTACATCCTTCTATATTGTGGTTTTCATCTTCATCCATAGTTATCTTTCCAGACTGACTTTTTACGTGCCAAAAGTATTTCATTTTCCTCAATTTTCTTCGTCATAATTTCTTTGACTGCTATAATTTTCTATAGTTTTCTAGGTTCTGAAAACAGTAGTCTTTGTTGGCAGTGACCATACTGGTTGGAAAATGTAGCCACCATTTCTATAAAGAGATCCTCTGCCTACAATTATGAACCTGAGACTAGAATCAATAACTAATCAAGCTCTACTGTGCATAAATATTAAACAAACATTCCCCTCTGAATATTCATAGGATTGGAGACTATTTATAATCAACAGCTTAGAATAAAACATTTGAGTTTGTTAGAACAAACTGCAATAAAACAGAAACCATCACCCATCCAACCACCTCTCTCATGCACATTTTGTTATTGCAGCTTTGTAATATAGCTATGATAATTACAAGGCAGATAGCACTGTAAGGGTATGAAATTATGGGCCCTCATATAAACTAGATTACAGAATTGAAATGGGGTAGCCAGCTATCTTCCTTGCCATCCCTCCTTGTCCCGGATGCCAATTGTATGAGGTTGTGTCAACCACAGAGGTATACTGGTTGCTTGTTCAAATAGTATGTCCATTTCCTTGTGTCAGCAATAGCTCATTAGCAGGCATGTGCAGATCATACGGTTCGTGTATTACAACTCAACGCTCAATAAATTTACAGATTCTGTCATTCATCTGCAGCACTCACCTTTAAATTTGGATCTAATGTTAGCGAGTTCCTTGTTTATCCTCTTAATTTCAGCCTCTTTACTTTTGCCTACAAGAGACAAAGAAACAATACAACATTAGGAACGTGTCTTCTTGTGTCAGGTAATAATTTAAAAAGGAACATGTCTAGAGATTTAAATGTAACAGGCGATGCAGCTGTCATTTCCATTTAGTAGCTCTAGACTATGACTGCATAAACAAGACTTTCACAGAAAACAAACATGGTCAAAAATAAAGTTTGATGACATTTTCTGAAAAGTATGCATAACTGAAAGACACCTGTAAACAATAAACAAGTTTTGACAGATTATGTCCCAGGACCTGAGTGAAAATACAACAGTCCGAGTTCAACCTCTGTTGAGGGTTGCATACACAACTGAGGTAGACCCTGCCTCACAAAATATGTACAGAGATTTCTCTAGGAAGGGGGCTAAGGACAGCCATAAATGGAGTTGGCCACCCCACTACATAATTTTGTGAGCAAGCATGTGTGAACATCCTATAATTTCAGTTCACCCTTGTGTGCAAGTATTATTTATGGGCTATATAGAGGTTTGTGGTGAAAAGGGGGGAGAGGATCAATGCCATGATGCCATTCATATATTGAATGGTAAATGGGGTTCAAGTGACAACTTAGAATTACTTAAAATGAAAGAGAACTCTCACCATGGTCTGTGTAAGAAAAGCATGCTGGATACAAAGGATGTATGAGTGTTATTTTGAGGAATCATGTTGTTATGTCAATGAAGACAACATTCAATACTCCATTATGTTGATGTATTTCTATATTGTCTGTTATGTTATGTTTTTATTTACGTCAATGACACCCAAATCAAATACTAAATTCTGTTGTTGTTGCATTTCATCTGATGTTATGTTATTAAGTGTATTAAGATTTGGCCATCTGAGATGGATAACAGTGTACTACTGACAGTTTGATCCTTCTTGTAGGTAAATTAGGTCACTTACTAATGAAAGTTCCAATGTGTAAATCTAGTGTAGACCATGTCTCTATTGTGTTTTACCCTGTTCAATGTTGTAAACTTCAATGAATGTTAACCAAAGATCTAAAGTTTTTTGTTGTCATCACAGAATTCACACTGCATCTAGTGTCAGTACCTCATCAAACAAATCAATTTGCCACTAAACACCTTATAACAACCACATTTACATTTATCTTGGATTTAACTTGGGTACTATGTACCATTCAGAGTTGCATTTTAAAGTGATAAAGCAGATGATTTCAGAAAAATAAGTAGAAAGTATTTCTTCAAACGCAGTAGCTGGTATGCTTGCCTGCCGCCCAGTTGTCATGTGTTCAAATCCCACTTGAGGTAGGTCATTTCTTCATAGAGCTGGACTCCAAGGTCAACCCAGGATCAAATGGGTACTGAGGAATGTCCAGGGAAGTGAAGGCAACCAGTATGATAGTGAACACATCATCCACAGAGTGCCGACTGGTTCACAAATATGGGCCTGGCTTGTATCACGTACCCAATATGTCACTGGCATGAAAAGGAGTACTTTACTCATTTGTTTTAACTTCTCACCAGCTGTCTTCTGTGTGTCTGATTTTATTTTCAACAATTCACTAACTGGCCAATGATTGTATTGTGTATATACTATAAAACTACCATGATGGTATTGTGTATATTACTATAAATCTACAAATCTTCAAGCTTATGTGAAGTGTTTTCTAAAATCCTCTATCCCACACATTCTGGAAACAAAAGATGACAGTTTCCAGTTGTAAGCAATATTTGATTAGGTGGGACATTAAAGGTAGTTTTTGAAAGAAAAGTTGAGGCATTATAAATGGTAGGTGGGGCGTAGTAGATCTGAGGTTATGGCTCAAACAGAACAGGTTCATCTGACAGCATTGACTATTTGTACCAAATAAGAAAAGGATGGTATACGCCTTCTGATTCAGGGGTAGTGGATTATGCCTTCTTGGACAAGGGCAAACAACTTGGGAAGACCCATGTGCATGTTCAAAATTCTTCAGCAGCTGGAGACGGAAAACAACAGGCCAAAAGGGCTGCTGCCTGGCAAAACTGATAAATTAGAGAAGCTACCCACAAAACATATTGAATCAATCAATCAGTCAAGTGCCTTCTTCACAATGAAGGTTGGCTGCAATGGATCTCCAACACTGTATGTCTCTCACCCTGACTGTATATCCAGCTCTTGATGTTATCTCCCCACTTGTATCGTTGTCTACCTGTTGTTCGCTTTCCTTCAAACCTTACCCTCCAGTATGGTTTTTATAAGAGTGTTTGTTATGTCTTTTAAGGTGGTCGAAATATCTAACATGCCTCCCTTTTATTCCCAGTTTTTCTAGAAACTCTGGATTTGATTGTTTTTGTTTCCATGAAATACAAGATATTTTTCTGTACATCCACACCTCCTACAACAAAAATGTACAATGTATAGCATGTATGATTGTCTCATACACAAGTGGATCCTTGCCAGTGCTTTGGAGGCCATACACTGTGCTCAGATTCTCCTGGTGTGTTCTATGGGAGGAGACTACAGCACATGTGAAGATATCCAAGTACTTCTTAGCAAACCAAACCTAATGGTAGTAGTGTGGATGTGTTTTTTTTTAAACATAAGAAGTAGGTATTCATGTGAACTGAAATACACATCAACATCAATGCTTATTTTCTTGTGCAACAGTTGTAACTGTGTCACATGTGTAGCAACTTGTTTGAAGAAACCCCTGCTGCATTTACTTAAATAAGGTAAGTTATGATAGAATGTTGAACAAACATTTGAACAGATGTTGCAAAGTGTCCAGACTGTTTTTGGCAACATCTTCTGTTTGTCCTTGAAGGCCTTTTCAGCATGCCTTAAAAACAAGGCACAACACAGATCAATCCCTAAATAGTCAATAAGGCAAGAGTAATTACAGACAAATATAGCCACTTATTTATATGAACATAAAACTGATAAGAAGACATTTTTACATCTCCATATTACACATAAAGTAGAGAGAACAGATGAGAGAGAACAAGAAATTCTGCACACAAATTACGTAAATATGTGGGGTACAAGTATAAACCAGGAAGAAACTAAGGCAGAGTCAATGAAAAGTGCAAACTGTAATTGTACAAAGAAGAATCAGTGTGATGCAGCAAACACTACTTCAAAATGACAACGTCATAAGATATGTTCAGAAAGAGAAAATAAGTTGCGAGGTAAGAAAAAAATAAGATACAATTATGAAAGCAAAATCAAGAATTAAATCTTTCGGTGAAATATAAAATGAGATAACAATTGTTATATTCTTACCACATATAAGAAGCAATATGAGAATGATAGTTCAAAAACATAACTGAAAGAATATATATGACTGCATAGAGTCCAATATGCAAATGACAGCAAAGGACCAAGATGTTTTTAATGCCAAAAATGTAGACATGGGTCACAATATTTATGAGTACTAAGTTACCATTAAAATGTATGTTAGAAATTGTATGCTGTTTGTTATTTGTTATTGTGGGATGTTGGTTTGGTGAGGGCCGCTAGCAGAAAGCAGGTAGTACCATCTACTGTTAACGTTTGCTCAGTCATATCTGGCTGAGACATGACAACATAAAATATACTATGTGTTATAAAAAAGATTGAAACAGAAATTTTACCAAACAAATGTATGGGAACAATATATATCGCTATATTACCTTGATAAATCATGCAAGCAAAATGTTATTTAAAATCATCACGAAAAGACATTACAAGAAAATAGCTGGTTTTAGAAGAAATAGAAGTACAAGTGATAACATATTTAAAATGATGACAATTATGGAAATATGAAGAGAATCCGATACAGATTGATATTCTTGCTTTATCATCATCATCATGTGCCCTGCCCACTGTCATGGGCTTTCACGCAGCCTCGCAGATCTCAACTCTTGGTGTTCTGGATCAATTCTATTGATGCCTTCATGTCATCGTCTCAGTCCATCCAACATCATTTCTCTCTGTCTGCCCCAGCTTCTTCTAGCGCTGATTTGTCCAGAGTCACAATGTTTTCTAAACTTTTCCAGACACTCATCATTTACCCATGGAATTCAAGGCATTCACAACATGTCTCAAAATACACATCACAGTTGTCTCTGAGCTCTTCCTAATCTATTCATTCATGTTACATGATTCATTGATTTACAGCAGAACAGGTTCTATATAACATTTCAGTACTCTTTTTTTCTATGGAGAAATGCAAGAGTTGAATAGAAGAGGTCTGACATGAAGGATATGTGATGCTAAGATGTTACTAATAGAATTTGTTGACATCAAAATTTACAGTCAGGAGAGCCACCTGGAATTTACAAACAGTGCACAAGGTCAAGCTCTACTCTGCCACTTAAAGGAATTGACATTTAGATACAAAAGAACCTTCAGAGGTAAGAACAAATGGACCTGGTGAATACATGGAACTATGTCCAAGGCACGAAGATGAAACGCAGTGTTGTGTGAAAGTGTTGTCCCTCCATTTATTTGCAAGAGTAGTGTGTCTCCACTGTTAAGATAAATCTGTTACTTTTATTGTATTAGCATTTGTAGCAAAAAGAGTCTTTGTTTGATAATATTTATTTTCCACCAAGACATTCTTCAAAGGTAACTATGAAAGTAATGTTCACATGTAATTAGGAAAGTAATGCTCAAAATAACTAAGAACGTGAGGCTGGTTAAGGCATATATCCAATATTTTAATAACATGAAATGGAATAATGACAATGGATGATAAGACAGTGTCCTTGTGACAAAACGAGTCATTTCCGCTTATCTACAATAATACGTTCTTCTTCTTTTGTCCTTTATCCCACATTGGTGGCAAGGGCTCTCACCCAAACCATGCCAAAGGATCCTATCTTTTGCTACTGAAACAGTTTATTTTCTTACAGGTACTAACTCTAGTGGCCGCATCCTCCTAGTGCCATCTTGATATATTCTCTCTTCCATGTCTGTTCACCACAGCTGAACATTCACTTGGATAAAAGATATAGCTCAGTGGTTCTCAACCTTTTTTGGCCCGTGCCCCCCTTCACCATATTTTCATGTCACCCCCCCCCCCCCTTTTGTATTTCCTACCTAAAAATTTGGCTCATGTCCCCCCCCCCCTTTTTCACCATAATTTCAGAACGTCATTCCCCCCTTTTGTATTTCCTACCTAAAAATCCTGCCCCCGCCCCTACACAGTATACGTAATAATGGAAGCTAAATTTAATTGCACATACTAAAACAAGTCTACGTCCACATAAAACGTGATTTGTGGGTCTACTTACTTTATATGGGAGTCTCTGTGGCAAAGTGGTCAAGCCGTTTGACTCGTGCTCAGAAGGTTGTGGGTTCGATTCCGGGCCGCACCCTTCGGTTTACGAGCTAAATGTTTCGGAGACTCCTGTGGGTCGTCGCTAAAAGCTACGGAGTTCGTGCTTTGAGCGACGCTTTCCGTGCTGCGGAAAGAGACCGAGCCATATGGGATAAAACCCGGTGCAATGAAGTCGACCCTGTCGACTTTTAAGCGACTTTTTTACTTACTTTATAAAATGAATTTTAGAAGGGTGAGACGTACAGAACCGTACAGTATGAAGGGAAAAACAATATCAAGTAATCTGTTCTTGTATTAACACAAAATGAAATCATCTTAATTTCCCCCCCCCCCCCCTGGAAACCCTAAAAATTCCCCCCTGAGAGGGAATTCCCCACCGGTTGAGAACCACTGCTCTATCTGATATAAGTACGCAAAGCACACAAGCCTTCAAGACAGGAAACGCAGGGTTGGAATTACCACACTGCATTTCAGATTCTGTAACTTGCTTCATACTTAAAACTCTGATTTATTCAACACATGGACTAGGTAGATTTACTACAGAACAATACATTAATATTTTACATAATGAGATTTAAGGCTTCAAGACTGATTACCTACCCATTTATAACAGTTACTTCTTTCTAATAAATTAATTACATTAATTAAATAGTTTATTTTACAACAAATACTTCAGATGTTAAGGTTAACATCACCATATATCTGCCAAATTATTCAACTGATGTGACAACTTGCATCAATCTATTCCTTCAAATCTCTCCTAGACATACAAACACACCATGGCACTTCCTAGCTCAAGGTTAGTACCCCAGCTTTACAATAAATGGCTAGATAGAATCAATGCAACTAAAGACAATTATGTTTGGAAAGATGTGTGTCTGTGTTCACCTGTGTGGTCTCACACAATGCAAATCACACACAAATTAAGTCAAACTGATTAGAATGTGAATGCAGTGAGCTGTGGTGGGGTATCATAGCATGTCAACACAGAAATTGCCAATAGTAAAGATAGCAGGAAGACAATGGCAGAATCAACAATGCTGCAGAGATTTCAGAGCAGAAAGTAACAAGAGAACAGTTATGAGATCAAAATCAAAATTAGTAGACAGATATATGTTCTCGGTCAACTCAAACTAAAAGCCAGAAGAAAACAGCTTAAGAGAACATTCAATTGTAGAATAGAAAATTAAGTAGCCATAAGATCAGTAGCAATACAAGTAATATGCATCCAAAAGCAAAAGGAAAAACAATGTGCAATACTACAAATTTAGGAGCAAAACTTAGAAGTTTACCCAAAGATGAAACCTGCATCAGAATAATAGAACATTCCATTCAAGAACAAAAAGCAGATGCAAGATAAAAGGGAAGTTGAATATGTATATATATACATACAACAGCAAAATTAAAGCAAACAAAAATGCAGTGAATGAGAGTATATCAAACAACAGATAGCAGGAACCTTTTAATATATGACTGCCATTTATACAGAACATTCTAGAGTTCAAAGTAAATTGGTGAAGACAAAGTAGCAGAAATATAGCACACCGAAAAGATGCCGGAGAAGTGGATTACAGGAGAAGATTATGATGCAAGATGTAAAATCAATGCTGGCTCAATGACTCACCCATTTATCCACAATTTCTAGGGTTGCACCTGGAAAGTTTGTTAGAACTAAATGAAGCAAGAAAAATAACAAAAGTAGTATCCAGTATCTTTTTATGGCTTATGGTACTATACAAGACAGGCAGAATACTAGAAGCACAGTGGCTGGTTAAAAGTACCCTATATGCACAAGAATGTGATGTAACTCACAAAAGATAAATTGTAATCTCCTAAGACATGACCACCATGAAATTAAATGAAAGCTCATTACATATTTTTTAATAGAAGCTTTGAGCTTGTTGAGGAAATATCCAACTAGGCAACAACAAAAATATAAAGCAAGATATAACTGACACTATGACGTAAAGGCATATTTCCATAAATATTATGAGCTTAACATCATGCAAACACAGAAATAAAACTAATGAAAAGACCTAGTCACATGAAGTTGTGCATAGGTATAATCACACACACACACTTCTCAGAATGTTGCTTGAGATCAATATTCATTGTCATCTACATCTTAATTTATCACCCCTATATTTTATGAGGAGGTGAGGTGGGGAGGGGAGGGGGAGAGAAGAGAGAGATGTCATACTCATCTTTGGACTGAACAACCAGACAATACCAGCAAATAAACAAAAGTAATAATTTTGAGAACACGAATCTTTCCTATGGCAACAAACAAATTTGAATTGTGGACCATTTTGCAGTCACTAAAGAAGAAAATCGAGGCTTATGAATGTTACAGAAAAATTCTTAGAATACTGTGGGTCAAGAAGCAGAAAAATACTGACATTTTACCAGATCTGAACATCAAAGAATAACTTATAAAACAGCACTGTGTCTTGTAGACGGTAATTCTCTAGCCATATTAAAAGCCACAGTGGTTTAAAAAGAACAGCAAGTAGAAGTATGGTTCCTATATGAAGGAAAGGCCAGCCTACATGGTGATGGGCACAGGACAATAAGCACAACCTGGGTACAAAACTGCATGAGGCAGGAACTGGCCAAGGATTGAGAATCTTTCTGCATTGTTAGGAGAGCGACATTCTGCACAGCACTTGCTAAATGATGATGATGGTGACTGTACATCTACTAGTTAGAAGGGGAAAAGAGTAACATACAATAACATGACATTTATTATACCAATGTGTACAATACTTACAATTTCTGATGTCTGATATAAAGACTGCCAGACCTCGCATACCATCACCCTTCACAGTAGGCATTTTGTCACTGCTTCACCTGGAAAGGCAGATAACATCTTAACCTCATCTCAACCAAACCGACAAAACCTCATAACAACCAACAATTACAATCAATCAGAAAGAAATTTAAAATATCACAAACTTTGGCATAATTATTTATTTTTTTGGGGGTAGCCCTCGCATGCTTTGAACTCAAGCGTAGTCCATACACACTACTTTAAGTAGTGCTGGACTGATTTTTGTGTGTGGATTAGCTTTCCCTACAAACAGTGTCCCTCGCCATCAGGTGAACTCACTCTGACTTCAGAGGCACTTGTAATTTGTGTCCCCAAGTCAAGGACGATAGGTCAACATTTAAGTCCAACTGTCCGGTGTAGGGGTTGAACCCCTTACCTCGGCATCAGCACACCGGATGTTTAAGAACGTGCGTTCTTATCCATTCAGCCATGCTGACCTCCTGCATAATTATAATTTATGTCAATTTAAATCCTATGTTTCTTATATTGTTTATGTAAAAAAAAAAATACAGAAATGTATAATGAATGTTACAAATACACACCTGGTAACAAGAGACAATCATACTACAAAATTCTAGTCAGCCAAATGTTCAATCTTAATGAAACGGTTTACCTTTTCATTAACCTTCTTTGCAGTAAGCAATATAAGTAACTGCAACTTTGCAGTTGACTTTTCTGCTTTTGTGCTTGTGTTGGGTCTTTCTGTTGTTCCAGGTTCTTCACAGCTATTATTGTGCATTCATGCATCTTTTGATGTTTTGTAAGTTGATATATGATACCAATGTACTAATAATATTCTTAAACTTCATATGACAAAGTTTTTTTTTTATTGGGATGGGGAGGGAAAGGGTATCTCGTTTTCCACCACTGGTGATTACAAGTCCTGAAAATATGAAAGTAATATTGGGGTGTTGTCTTAACATATACTTCTTGTTAATGTTTGCAGAAATGATGTTTGGTCAATATTTCAAACAAATTTGTCTGTATTTCATAGGGTTGAGTTATGTAGTTATATCTCATGTATTGTTTTACTCACTCCAGCAGAAAACTACCATCAATACGCATCCTTTAAGCGAGTGCTAAATCAGAGTAAAGCCTTCAGCTGCAGCTGTTGATGTTTAAAAATGGCTTAATATATAAACACCCCCAATTGCTGATGACTTCACTTTAAGATCAAGTGAATCAAACCTATTATCAGTGGGCGTCAAAGCACAAAGTTTATCATAAAGCTATTTGTTTTAACGGAAAATACCAAGATAATATTTGCAATCTTTACTTTGAGAAAGTGTCACAAGATACAAATGAGAACAGACAGACTGGGAAAGGAAGGTGGAGGATTATCTCAGCCTGATATAGACATAACCTATGATGAGGTAAAGAGATGTGTAAGATGCAATTATAGAACTAAGTGGAAATCAGAGCATCCAGGCCGCCAAAAAAATTATGCATATTATAAACTCAACTCAAAACAGCAAATAACAATCTTCAGACTCCGCACCGGATACAACAGGCTGAAATACCCCATGTTCAATAAACTAATGGTAAGAAATACTGATGAAAGTAACTGTCGAACTGGTAAAAAGACAGCTAAACATTTATTGTGTAGCCTTAACTATACTCCTGTAATGTTGTTTGTATTATTTTGCTTTAAGCTGCATTATTTTTCATATTCGAACTCATTATCTTCATCATGATTGATAACCAAGACTAACTAGCCTGTCAAAATATATGCAGAACAGAAAAATGTGCCATGCCAATATGCTTGGGCAATCATGTTTCACCATCTCACACAATCACCAGAGTCGTGGATCAGCTGTGTTCTTGTCTCAATTATGCCATGTGGCCAAACTATTCAGATATTTATGTCTCAGTCTTCCACTTGTTCTTTTCCCCTCAATTTTGCCAGCTGTCACGAAGTTTTCTAGTTTATTTCTGCCCATAACGTGCCCCAAAAATCTTGACTGTCTACGCCTAATTTCTCTAATCAATTTATGGTTGTTCAATTGTTTTTCTGTCTGTCCATGGCATTGTTTGTATTGTCCTCAGAAACCATATCTCCACTACCATCAGATGTTTCTCAGCTTGTCTGCTTATTGTCACTTTTCATATCCTTACATCCATTAACAGTACAGGTTCTATGCACTTTTTCTCATTGCAGTTGACATGTTTTTATTGGTCAGTATGTTTTCCATCTTGTAAAAAGCTACCTTTGGGACAGTAAATCTTGTTGTAATCTCTTCAAGATACCCCCCATCAGGTGTTATGACTGTTCTGAGAAAGTTATACCAATTCACTTGTTTAAGAATATTTTCCCATATACCCATCATTACACATTGAGGTATTTCTTTCTTCTTAGAGATAATCCTAACCGCTCTCATCTTACAATTTAATTCTAACCCTAGTTGTGCACTATGTACAATAACCGTATCTACTAAATGTTGTAGATCATATTCCTTATCTGGAATCAGTACTGTATCATCTGCATATCTATATTCTTCTTCTTCTTCAGCATTCCGAGCCATTGAGGTTCTTTGCTGCAGATACAAGCCGTCTCCATTCGTCTCCCTGGTGGACCTTCTCTTGCCATCATTGATTCCAAATGCTTGTAGATCTGTATGTATATTATCTCTCCGCCGTCTTCTTGGTCTACCTCGAGGTCTACGGTCATTTGTTTCTTGAGTGTAAGCGAGTTTTATTTCCCTATTATCTTCCATTCTTTCTATAATCCCCAGCCATTGCAGCCTATTAGCCTTCACGATACCAGTGATTAGCGGGGACTTAAACAGATCATAAATGTCTTTGTTGCTTCTTCTTTTCCACTCTCCACTTTGTGTATCCCTAATGGGCCCAAAGATGCGTCTTAACACTTTGTTCTCAAAGGTTTGTAACAAGGCTTCGTCTCCTTTCGTTGTACCCCAGGTTTCAGAGCCATACAGCACAACTGGTCTGATCAGTGTTTTGTAAATTGTGATCTTGTTGTAAATTGTGATCTTGGTGTTACGAGATAGCACATTTGATTTTAGCAGGTGTTGTAGTGCATAGTATATCTTATTTCCAGAGTTGATTCTAGCTTGTATTTCTTCCCTTATTATGTTGGAGCAGTTGAAGATTGTACCCAGGTATTTGTATGTTTCCGTTCTTTTAATGGTCATATTATCTATTTGTATGTGGCCAGAGTTTTTTGCCGTTCCTTCTCTTGAAATTACCATATATTCTGTCTTATCTTGGTTGATAACCAGTCCCATTTGTTGAGCTTTTTCCTTTAAGGCGATGTGCGGCAGTAAAAGCATCGATCTTTTGTCAATTTGGCCATTTTTGGAATAGTTCATTTTTAGACACCTTATCATGTCTTCTATCAGATTCGGTACTTGTTTTTGTTTAACCCTTTACAGGGTGGAACGGCCATTTCCGTCCAATACCGTAAACGAGCGAAACGTCCCAAAACGCCTGATACTATTATGCATTGTAAAAATGCGATCTCTCGGCTTTCCGACACTTCCGACGGCTACTTTCGCTTTCGCCGATAGCTTGACAACGTGGCCGCCATTTGTAAACGCCGACTATGAATTTGAACGGACTTTTACGGACTTATTTTGATAGTTTTCGGGGTTTTTACACTGTTTTTCAAAACGGATTTCGGCGATTCTTCAAGTGATAGCCAAGATTTCGCTAGGTTCAATTTAAGTGACATTAAAGGGCACGAAGTTGACTATTAATCGGAGCTAGATATCAGTGCAAAGCGTTACTTTGCATTAGCAGTCTGAGTCGGACTTTAAAGAAAGTGATTATGATTCTGAAAATGTATTTGTAAATTTCCGTATAGATGACGGAAAATCACAAACAACATGCTGTATTTCGTACATATTTGTGTTCATATATGGATTACCGACAACAATCACGTGAGTAACATATTCTGCATGCTTTTCCCTTCATTGTGGTGTTTATTTAACTAAAATCGGTTGACTACCACCTTATTTGTGATGTTTTTACTAACGTGACCTGAAATTTTACCGAACCTGAAAAAATCTTGCCCGTTCAGGGCTAGAAAACGGACAAGCATCTGCCCTGTAAAGGGTTAAAAACTGTTATTTTAATGCAATATTCATATTTTACCTGACCCACCCTAGGTGTCAAAGTGTCTACTTATTGAAAATTGTTGCGAAATTGACGGTTTTCAAACCCTAGCAACGATATCTCGGGAACACGCTACACGCATGTGTCAGATATCATTGGAAACGTCACGATCTTCCGTAACTGTTCATGAAACTCCTAGTTTGTCTAATCGGAAACTTTTCTGTGTACCACCATTTGTTTCGTATCTCTAATCTTCCGGAAACTTCCATATATGGAACACGGCAAGCAATCCGCATTGGCCGATGGCTGAAACTGATCACGTGTGTTTCCAAGATGGCGGCTTCGTGATGTTTACACTTCGCGACATACTGAACGTTCATTGTTGACGACAGATTGACACGCATTGAAATATGCCTCGTTCTAAGAAATTTAACATCGTCATCTACTCAACATAAGAAATCTCTCAGACTACACCTCGCAAATGCTCGTAAGCAGCGAAAAGCCTATCAGAAACACCGTAAACGGTACAGACAATTCTGAAACTACTGAAAGCGACCCAGCTAAAGTGCACATGCCACTTCTTCCAAATCCAAGTGTTTTGACAGTGAATCTGAATGAATCAGTGCTATCGTGTTCTTCTAAAAGTTGTGGAAGTGATTCTTTTATTACCCGAAGCCAATTTAAAAGAGATACGTATAAATACACGACATCCACTAGTAGCAAGTATGCTTCTGGTGACGACAATGGATATCAAAAACGGGAACAAAGAGCAATTGTTGATTGTTCAGAAATTGAGGCAATAATCAAAATGTTATGTTGTCCAGTTTGTAAAAATGCTAGTCTTATTTTGAAAACTGACAGCAAGAAAGCCAAAGGATTAGCTGTGTATGCAGAGGTTTACTGCTCTTGTTGTGAAGAATTAGTGTGTGAAAGATACCTATCTGCAAGAAGTAATGATGGGGATAGATCTTTTGCTGTCAACAGCCAGTCAGTATATTCAGCATTAGTTTGTGGGATGGGTGCAACAACATTCAATAACTTTTGTGAAAACATGAACCTGCAAGGTCTTCATCACAAAACATTTCACAGCAAAGAAGCGAATAAACTATATTCAAAGATATAAGATCTGGAGGACACTGTTTTCTCTCAAACCGTAAAGCCCCTCTGCTGTGTGTCCACCGTGACGAGGTAGAGGGGCTTGCGCGTTCCAATGACCTCAAGAGCTATGCCGACGGTAGCACAGCTACTGGTAGGGTCACCCATGTCGGACAGGTCAAGGGAGAGGGACCAGACGAAGAGACACACAAAACTGCTGCCTTGTAGGTAGACTGGGGACAGTCAAAGGCTAGGGAAAGCACCCCGAATAAATGCTTGTCGAAATCGGATGTACTGAGCCACAGGCTTGACAAAGCAGTGCAACGTAAAACCTGCTGCCTTGTAGGTAGACTGGGGACAGTCAAAGGCTAGGGAAAGCATCCCGAAAAAATGCTTGTCGAAATCGGATGTACTGAGCCACAGGCTTGACAAAGCAGTGCAACATAACTTAATTCATGATGTCACAAATCAAAATTAATCGTTATGGTGCTAATCCCGCGAAGTCCCATCAGGCGGTGATAGTGCCGGGCCCCCTACAGCGAGGGGGTCCACCCATGACTACTGGTGGTCACCTTCCCCTGTGCTGTGGAGTCAAGGCACAGAGGAGTAGGTTAAGAGCTATTGACCAAACACCCCGGACACTCAACATACTACAGTGGAATGCCGAAGGAGTTTACAACAAGAAAGTCTCCCTAACACAGCGTCTTCATAAAGATAGAATAGATGTGGCATGCATTCAAGAGACACACCTCAACGCCAATCGCAAATTCTCAGTCAGAGGATATCAGTCCACACATTTCGACCGCGAAGGACACAAAGGAGGAGTTCTAATACTTACACGAAATGCAATACCTTGCAGCGAAGTATCTGTGATCTCTGACAACCAAACGGAAATTAAAGATGTTGATATAATGATAAAGGACGTGAAAATAAGAATCTACAATCTGTATTGCCCAACAGATGAGGACCTTACACTCTCAAACATGAAAATAACTGACACAAACTGCATTATTGTCGGAGACTTCAATAGCCGTTCAGAAAGATGGGGATACCCAGATACTGACAAAAGAGGAGATGAATTGGAGGACTGGGAAATAGACTCAAATCTCCATCTACTCAACAAAGCGGATGACACACCGAGCTTCTACTCCAGAAGATGGTTTACCACTTCTACTCCAGACTTAGCTTTCTGCACAGGAGACATCCTCCACAAAATCGATCGCCATGTGCTTGACCAATTAGCAGGTAGTGACCACAGACCAATCAAGCTTGTAATGAATATGGAGTATGTTCCACAGGAGCAAAAGCCTTTGCCCCGCTGGAATTACAAATGAGCAGATTGAGACAGATTTGCCATACTAACAGACAAATATTGTGAAAACATAAATACACGATATGGCAACATAAAGCAAATGGTGGAAAGTCTAAACAGAGCGATAATACAGGCAGCCACTGAGTCTATTCCAAGAGGAGCGAGGAAAAATTACAAACCATACTGGACTGAAGAACTACAAAGTTTGGAGGACAAAGTTGAAGGTGCCAGGAAGACAGCAGAGAGAGAACAAACAACTGAAGCGAATATCTCTCTCAAAGCCATCTCAGCAAAATATAAAAGAACAGTAAATCAAACAACAAGAGATTGTTGGAGGGAAAAAACAGAAAACCTGAATTTTGATAGTGATGGAAACAAACTATGGAAACTAGTGAAAGCCATGAACAATGAAGGACCTAGAAACAAACAAATAACAATTAAACAAGGAAATGCCTTGCTTACAGGAAAAAAAGGCAGCAAATGCACTAATGGAACACTATGAAAATGCAAACCACATTGATATTACAACTGAACAGAAGAAAGCAATCAAAGACAAACAGATACATCATAGAAATACAGAGACAGCAGCAGAATATATGATGGCAAATCTAACAATGGAAGAAATGGAACAGGCAATGAATAAAAAAGAAGAAATCACCAGGAAAGGATGGAATCACAAATAAAATGCTAATAGGACTAGGCACCAAGGCAAAGAAGAAACTACTAGCAGTCCTAAATTACACCTGGAAGAGAGGAATAGTCCCACAGGCATGGAAGGAAGCCATACTAATACCAGTCCGAAAGAAAGGAAAAGACCTGGAAGAACCAAATGGCTATCGACCTATCAGTCTACTTAGCTGTGTAGGAAAATTAATGGAACGCATTATCAATGGCAGGCTAACATGGCATCTGGAAGAAAACAAACTCTTAACACCACACCAAGCAGGATTCAGAAAGTACAGATCCACTGAAGATCAAATAACCTATATAGCTCAGGAAATAGAGGATGCCTTCCAAGAGAAAAATCACACACTAGCGGTCTGGATAGATTTAGAAAAAGCATTTGATAAAGTATGGAAGGAAGGACTGAAAGTAAAACTGCAAAAAATGCATGTTTGTGGGAAAATGTATAAATGGATCAGCCACTACCTTGAGAACAGAACTGCCAGGACAAAAGTACAAGGACAAACAAGCAAAATGATGCTGTTGGAGCAAGGTGTCCCCCAAGGAGGAGTTCTTTCACCAACATTATTCCTAGCATATATAAATGACATAACGGAAAATTTTCCAGCCAGAGTACACGCATCCTCCTTTGCAGATGACCTAGCCATATGGACATCTGAAGAATATATTAGTACAGCTAACAGCAGAATACAGCAAGCCTTATTAGCACTAGAGGACTGGTCAAAATCATGGCTAGTGAAGATAAGTGAGGAGAAAACAACATGCACAGTGTTCTCCCTCTCAAATAAAACTCAGCAACCTAAGCTGGTATTGAATGGAAAAATATTGCGCCATGAAGAAAATCGAAACTATCTAGGAGTCACCTTTGATCGTCGCCTGACATGGAAGGCACAGGTTGAGAAAAATCGAACAAGCGCAAGGCAAAGAATGGCAATCATGAAAAAGCTTGCTGGTACAATGTGGGGAGCAGATGAGAAAGTTCTCAAGAAGTTATATACTGGACGGGTGAGGCCAGTACTGGAATATGGCATTGCAGCTTGGGCAACAGCAGCTAAGTCAAACTTTAACAAAATAAGTAGAGTCCAAAACCAAGGAATGCGAATCATAACTGGAAGCCTGAAGACAACGCCTATTAATGAACTAGAAAAGATCACTTGTTTAAAACCAATGCAGGACAGAAGAGATAGCAGAGCCCAGCAACAAGCAGAAAAATGTAGAAGATTGACAGACCACCCTATGTATAACAGGTTTAATGGTTTTGGAAAGGGAAGACTGAAGCGTAGCAACTTTGTAGAAACTGTAAAACAAAAGATTAGCGCAGATCCCATACTTAACATATCAACAGTCAAGCCCATTTACAATGCACACAACTTCCCAGCTTGGAGACAGCAGCAACTGCCTGAGATGATAGAAACCATTCCTGGTATTGAGAAAAAGAACACTCAGAATGAAACCGAAAGAAGAAAAATAACCCTAAATTACATAAAAGAACATTACCCAAGCAGCAATTGGACCCATGCATATACAGGTGGATCAGCCAAAAATTCAATAGAAAATGGAGGAGGAGGAATTCTCCTAAATTTAAAAAATGGAGTGAAAAAAACACAGTCAGTGGCAACTGAAAAATTTTCAAGTAACTTCAAAGCAGAGGTGGAGGCTTTGAAAACTGCAGCAGAAATGCTCTTGATGGAGGAAAATAAAGAGAAGCAAATAGCTATCTTCACAGATGCAAAGTCAGCTGTCTCAATACTGAAGAGCAAAAACAGCACAGAAATAGCTGACCTAAGAGCAGCACTCCATGGTCTATACCAGAAATCCAAAAAAGTTGTAATACAGTGGATCCCATCACATTGCAGTATACCTGGAAATGAAGAGGCTGACAGACTAGCAAAAGAGGGTGGACGACTACCACAGCCTGACATAGACATAACCTATAATGAGGCAAAGAGGTTTATAAAAAGCACCTATAGAGCCAAATGGGAAACAGAGCATTCAGGCCACCAGAAGGATGATGCATATTACAAACTCGACCGAAGAGAATAATTAGCAATCTTCAGACTCCGCACAGGACATAACAGGCTGAAATACCACTTGTTCAATAAACTAAAGATAGGAGATACCGATGAATGTAATTGTGGAACTGGTAAAATGACAGCTAAACATTTGCTGCAAGAGTGCCCAATATATGCAGAACAGAGAAAGATATTTTGGCCCACACCTGCTTCATTTGAGGACAAACTCTATGGAGATATCAACAAGCTCAAGTTGACTGCAGCTTACTTTAACTACATTCAGGTTGACATTTAAAGGTGCATGAAGAAGTATTTAGACTGCCACACTTCATACCACAAGCATGTCGGTTACACAAGCCTCCCAGAGGCATGAAATGTAATATTGCTTGGATAGAAAATCCATTACGTGGAAAGTCTAAATCGAAAGCTCGCTGTGTGGGCTTCATAAAAGGTGGAAAAAGTGTCTTAGTGGCACAAAATGGAATATTGCTCGGATAGCAAATCCATTACGTGAAAAGTCTGAATCGAAAGCTCACTATGTGGATGTCATCTGCAGACTGCATTCTTCTGGCTTCCGGAAGAACAGCCTATGGTGAACGGAAGGCCCAATATACGGAAGTAAGGCTAAGCAGCCATGTGCAGGACGTGACGATTCCTTGGGTGAGCCCAATACCAGAGCGCTGTGTGTTGGCTCTGCAATTATGGAAGCCTCCTTGGATGGCGGGGAATGCCCATGGTCTGCCCCTGCCTTCCCTTGAGGGCTGACCAGGATGCCTTTGGCTGTTCTATATGGGCCAGCTGGGATGGGAGATAACACCACAACAGTGAGAGTCTAGGTACAAGAGGAACATGATGAGATGAGATGAGTGAGAGTCTAACATCCTAAGAAACCCCCGGGAAGGTTAACCCGGTCAACAAATGCCCGCAGAAGTCGGATGTGTCGGCCTAACGGCGCAAGAACGCAGCTCTGCTGTAAATAGGCACAACGCAATCACGTCCGAAAAAAAACTCCGGATGAACAAAGAAGAAGAAACCGTAAAGTATGTTCGACAGGCTCATGCACAACAGTCCGGCATAACTCTACATGACAATGATGTGCTAGATATTAGTGTCAGCTTTGATGGCACTTGGCTGACTAGAGGCCACACATCCCACATTGGAGTTGGCTGTGCAGTGGATGTTCTTACAGGACTTTGCATAGATGCCCATGTTATGTCCACATATTGCCAGGTGTGTGAAACCACTGGTAAGACACTTTCCAGGGACAAACCAGATGAATTTGCAGCATGGAAGGCAGAACATCTTCTAAACTGTGATAACAATTTCACAGGATCTGCTGGAATGATGGAGGTGGAGGCTGCCAGGGTGCTGTGGCAACGGTCTGTGGCCCGTCATAAACTTCGCTACATGTCAATACTTTCTGATTGTGACACCAAAATATTTGCGGAGCTTACCAAGATCAAACCATATGGGGATGACATTCAGATAGACAAAGAGGAGTATCAACCATGTCAGTAAACGCCTTGGAACAGCACTCCGCAATGTTGTTGCTGACTGCCGAAAACAAGGCGTGACCCTAGGAACTTCGAGCTCCTGCATGACAGGCAGAGACACTTACCACTATGCTAGTGAGGACACAAAAATTCTTCATGGAGATTCGAACGCACGACGTCAGCATAACCAATGCCGAATGTGCTAATCCAGCCGACTACTGGGTTTATTACATCATTCACAATTTTTATTATTACATGACTGTCATACTGAACTATTTTTGCATTTGGGAAAATGTGCCATATTATTAAAATGGCTTTAGGAGGAAGGAGGAGGAGAAAGAATGAGAAGGAGTAGGCGAAGGAGGGGGTTGGAGTGGAGGGGGTTGGAGTGGAGGAAGAGGCAGGAGGAAGAGGGAGTTTGAGGTTTTAATTTGAATTCTGCGTTTAACGGTGGCCCTCAAAATAAAAACCTGAGTTATCCCCCTTAGCGAGGAAAAAACCAAGAGCAGTTATCTGCCCTTGGCTTATGTGTTTTGTGGTCACACTTTCCCGAGTGGGATTTTGACCATTTTCCAATATGCCAATGTTAAATAATAAACTGACATACAAAAATTAATATCTCAGCTTACAATTGACGTACAGACTTGAATAAGGTATCGTTGGATTTGTTTTTTCAAGAGGTATCCAACTATGCAGTTATATAATTAAAAAGAAAATTAGAAAATGTTACTAAAGTACCTACATAAGAAGAACTGAAATTCATAAAAGATAAATATGAGAAATGTAAGTGTAATATTAAATTTTATAAGCTATTAATCACAGGTTTAAATTATACTTATTTACAGAAGATTATAAATAAATTGTTTGCATATCCTTTACAGGACATTGCTGTCAACATCAGCATCTTTCAGCTGATTGTTGATTTCTTGGCAAGATTACACTCAGTAGTTTGCCATTGCTTTCTGAGTGGCCGGCTCACATACCCCGTAAGTTACCGACACGATTCGAACCACTGCTGATTCTCACCGTCATCACATTACTTACGAGAGTATACGAGATTACGGAGAAAAGTCGCTAACCTCTAGGCCAGGAAGCCGGCTCAGAAGATTATAAACAGTATAAATATTCACAACTATATGACAGACAGAACTTCAGTAAACAAACATTATAAATGAATATAACAGTGTTGAAAAATGATATCTATGCAAAATTTTACAAACATGAAAACTACAATATACACAACATATATATATATATATATATAGTAGCGTGTTCCACCGTGCCATTACCCGAAGTAAAAACACAAGTCATGTACGGAGTCATCCGGCCATTGAAAATCTT
The DNA here is from genome assembly GCA_963921405.1 of Cepaea hortensis. Lineage (NCBI taxonomy): Eukaryota > Metazoa > Mollusca > Gastropoda > Stylommatophora > Helicidae > Cepaea > Cepaea hortensis. The sequence continues at coordinate 190,299,001 of OY992876.1, forward strand.
GTCCCGGAAAACGCTGTCTAATTTACCATGCATTCTTTCGACATCATTCATTCATTCAAATCTCACGTGACAAGAACACACGTCATCCTGGGTTTTCCAGGAAATGTAGGCCTAATATTCCGTGCACAGCGATTAGTTAAAATCATCCTGACCTTTTATATAAATACGAATATATTTCATACTTACCGTAATTAATTTTTTTTTGGTGTTGTTGATAGAATTGCATCAATTATAGATGTATTTTTGAATTCTGCACACAATTTTAAATATATCTGGAAAGTTTCATCGCTGTACTCGCTTTAATTGTGGAGAAAAACAATATTTTCTGCGGAGGCGTGTTTTTGTTCTTTGTGCATATCGATCCGACTGCCGTGTGCACTTTGTAACACTACTGTGGCGTTGTTGATAGAATCGCATCAATTATAGATGTATTTTTGAACTTTGCCTACAATTTTAAATATATATGGAAAGTTTCATAGCAATATATTTTTTATTTATGGATGAAAAAGAACATTTTCTGCGAAGCGTGTCTTTGTGAATGGAGAAACGCATGGCCATGGCGACTGCGCATGCGCAAATCGATCGGAATGGCATGTACATTTTCACTTTTCAACACTCAAAACGTGCAATTTGACCTACTAAAGTTAAAGAGAACACAATTTTAAAGATTATTAATAATTTATTTGTATACTTGTACTATTTTGTAATCATTTAACATGACGGAACATATTTTTTGAAGTCAGTTTTCATAAGACCGTTTGAGACCATCTCGCATGCATACCCGCTGGTGGAGGTAATCGGACACACTGGAGAGCTACACTTACGGGTGAATAGCATGAGAAATCGCAACTCGTCTCACCTTCACAAAATTGTGAATATCTTCACTTATAAGTGACATACAGGCATCATTGAGGTACCATTAGATTTTGAATTTCAAGGCATATCTACTGTTGCGGCCTCATTTGTAAATACTCAAAATTAAAATGATGATAGGGCTCCCTAAGATTATACCCCACAATTATAACAGACGGTTTGAACAGAATGCTGATAAAACATCAGAAAGAAAAGCTAACAAAGTCAACAAAATTAAATAATAACTGCATATGTGAATCATTGTGGTTAAATCTATTGTTACATTCATTGTCATTCAATAAATTTTAACCCTATGACATTTCCCAGATAATGATGCACTTCTCTTAGTTTAGTTAGTATCTTGTGAAGACAATTACATATACTAAAGTTTGTAACAAAGCATACTACTGACAAAGGGGTAACATCGCAGCCTTATTCAGCCCATAAATGAACTTTATTTTCAACATTACATAAACATAAGGCACCAAGTCGAACAGGCGATACCACCCACCGACCATACCGAGACATATAAATAAAAAATATACATAAAACTGGGATTCTTACATAATAACTGTGCAAAAATGCAAATAAAGTAATTAAATATTTGATCACAAAGCAACTGGACATGCACTTACGACAAACCTTCTCCAAATATGAAACCGCATCTATCAAACTCAAGCACGTCTAGAGGGAATCAGGAAACTCGATGACTGACTGAAAAATGAACTACAAATGGCCGCCATTAAAATGTTATCAGGAACGAGGCAAAGAAACACCCACCGACACAATCCTGTTACAGCTCCACATTTAAATATTTTGTCATTATCTTAAACTGTCACTATGAGATGTTCATTGGGCTGAAAACACTGCTCAAACGAAGAAACTACTTAATACTTTGCATCTTGAGCATATTAATGTAAGTACGAAACTAAATACACATCTGACAGGCTACTAGTTGATTTTTAAGGCATCCACCATCCTCTCCCCATCACGTAAATGTGTACTTAATAAGGCATCATTAATTTATGCTTTTTTGGGAGTCGAGGTTTGCTGGCTATAAATCCCAATTATTTCAGAATTTTCATCCTGATTCTTTTCAAAAGCAGTTCGCGTCTTTCTTTTGTCACGAATTCGTCCGAGCAACGATGATTTAATATTTTAAACAAATTCACAGATATTGATTGGCATCATTGACTGGCAATGGGAAGAAGAGATCAGAGGATACACTAGAGATTATCTCAACGTGCGCAAAAACAAACAAACAAAACACATTAGCATATTGCGCCATCTGATGGAATTTGCTTTGTAGAGATTAGAACAAGAATCGCTATGGTAAAGATAGCCTTTTGCAAGATCGTAAACATACTAATTTTTAAAAAAAAATCAATTTCAGTGATAAAAATAGTGTTTTTATGCTAAATATATTATACATAACCCATACTGTTGTATGCATGTGAAACATTGACAATAAGCAGAAAGGCTGAGAAACATCTACTGGGAAGTAAAGATAGGCAGTGAACATGTGATTTCTGGGTAACATGCACAGGATATCATGGACGCACAGAAATATAATATAAATGAGATTGTCCCACACGCTTTGGTCGGCAACTGATTTAGGATCGAAGCTCCGACAAGCGACCAGACTAAGAGAGACACAACCTGCTGCTCTGCAGGTAGACTAAGGATAGCAGTCTAAATCAGGCGAACGATGCCAATAATCTGTCTGGACACAACCTCTAAGGCTCTCAGCCGAGTGGTATGGCTGAACGTCTCTAAGCCATAAACCCTCCGATTTGAGAGCCTGGCCGACACATACCTACATCAAAATTGAGGTGAGGTGCTCAGTACGCTACATGCTTGGTGCAGATACTCGTTCGATGGCTCTTAGCTGGGGGATATGAGGGATCCCCGGATGAGAGGGTCATGGCCGTTCCTCGCCCACAGACGCACGGAGGTAAGATGCTGAACCGGCAGCACATGTAGCCTACCTCGTGAGCGAGTACTCAAGGTGGAAAAACACCTCGGTCGCACGTTCCGATGAAAATCTGTAACCGTACTCTTGGAGTGAGTGTAGTCAAAGGTGAAAAATTGTCTCGTTGACACTAAATGGAACGATTGGCTTGCGAATCCATTACGTGGCAGCCCGAAGCAAAAGCTTGCTGTGTGGAAGTCGAAATAAGAGTCTAACTGGTCTCGAAACCCGAGGAAGGCTAACCTCATTAAAATTGCCCGCTGAAGTCGGAAGTGCCAGCCTTCGGGCGGCAAAATAAAAATGGCACTACGCAATTACGTCCGAGTGAAATGTCTTTCATGACCGGAAAAGCTCTAACTAGTCTTCCCTCGTGCTAGGAAAATCTACCTAGTTTCCGAATGCCGCTCTTGTTCGGAACAGCTCTGACTAGGTAGTTTTCCGAATGTCCGTCGTGCCTGGAACAGCTCTGATGAGCACAACGACAAAGCACATGTCCGAAACGTAAACTCGCTGAGTGGATACTGTCTGCAGACCGGTCTGGTTCGTGCTGGAACGGCCCGGGGCGAACGAAATGCCCAATATATTGAAGTGAGGATTTAAAGCAGCCATGAGCAGGACGTGACGATTCCCTCGGTGAGCCCAGCACCAGGGCGCTATGTGTCGGCCCTGCAATTATGGAAGCCACCCAGGATGACGGAAAATGCTATGGACTGGCCCTGCCTTCCTTTGAGGGATGACCGTTGTCTTCGACCGTTCCAACTTGGCCAGCTGGGGTGTGGACGGTACCGCAAAAGTGAGAGTCTCCCAGGAATGCTACCTGGTCAAAAAAGCACGCTAAAGCCGGATGTGTTGACCTACGGGTTTCGGCCCAAGGGCGCATAACTTAGACACACCGCAATCACATCTGAAAAAACACTCCGGATGAACGCAAAGAAGAAGTAGAAGACTTGATGGAAATAGAGCAAAAAGAAGAGAAAGGGATATATAATTGAATGGCTTGGTCGCGTGACATAATCGGGACCATAACACAGACCTGACAAGACTGGTGATCGTGTGAGAAGGCGAGCCATGACCCCCCTCCCCCCCCCACCCCTTTCCATTCTTATTGTCATGGCACATGATGCTGGTGTTATGGGAGTGGAGCATTACCGTCCTCAGCAAACGCACAACATGTGTTGTGCCCTTGCCTTCTACAGACCCATATTGTACTTCCCCTAATTCCGGTTGTAATGTCTTCCGAACTGTTCACGATGATTCTTAACAAACTCTTCGTGATGTGACTCATTGTGCTAATTCTTTGAAGTTGATCACATTCACGGGCTCCTGATTTCTTCTGGATTACAATAAATATAGATTTATATAAGTCAGTAAGTATATCTCCATCTCCAGTATCAAATATTTGGTTCAGCAGTCTGGCTCTTTACCGGTCTCTATGGCTAAGGGTTTGCGAACTCGGTTTGTGAGCCCGTATATCCGGGTTCGAAACACGGCGGTGCTGGTTTTTTCGAAAAAGGTATAGGAGCCGGTTGTTTAGAAAGCAATGGCAAACTACTGAACGTAACATTTGCCCAGGAATCACGAACAGCGAAAATGCTGGGGTTGACTGTGAAGGACATGCAACTTAATTAAATTAATTAGTCTGGTGACCTGGTCAATTCCATATTCTTCTAAGGCAGAGGTGGGAAACTTTTTTTTTTTTTTTTGCAAGGCCATTTGGATAATTCTAACATTATTAGCAGACCATAAAAAAATTATAAACTTAAAAATTAGCCTGCTATATTTTGTCATTTAATTAACTCACCCCTAACGTGATAGTCTCGTACTGCTTCTCTTAGGTGAGGTGTGTGATGTTAGCTGACATTATGATATTGATTCTCGCAACTGCTTTATCAGGTGTGCGTCGGCCAGTCTGGAGCGCAGTCTACTCTTTGCGATGGTATATGTTTAAAAGAACTGCTCGCAGCGGTAAGTTGTTTCGAACACATATTTCAAAGCAAGTCGGACCTCATTATTGCTTATGTAACGTTTATAGAACTCGGCAGTGGGGTGGGGTGGGAGAGAAAGAGAGAGGGGGGGGGGGGTGGTAGTGTATCTAGCTTTCAGCTCATCGTCGCTTTGCTGCTGAATGATTTCGTGTTGTAAGTTATCAGGCACATGAGCTGGTTCCACGTTGAAAGATGTAGCAAAGATGTTCAATTCCATTTATATACTTTTTACATCCTTGAGTCTTTCATTAAATACCCCAGAAAGTCTCTCACATTCAATAGCATATTCAAGTGTCGTAGAAGTGTCGTTCTCCTTTCAGAATGGGGAAATGAACCGCGTTGTTGCTTTCTAGCTGCACTTTTCACGGTCTTAATTGAACATCAAATGATTTCACTTTCAAAAGCGGGAAGCTGAGAAGCTGGCTAGGGCTCTGAAGCTTGATGTTCGCTCTGAGATATACTTGGTAATGTCCTTCGTAAACGCTAGGTCTCATAGACACTTGCTATCATTAAGCTCCTAAACAGGTTTCCCCCTTCAACTCCATTAATTGCTGGACTACCGCAGTTTATTAAACCTCACGAACATATTTCCGCTATTCAACCACAGCACTTCACAGTGATAAACAAGAACATCGTACTCAGAGTCAAGATAATTGAAATCTCCGTAACTAATTCACTTTTAACTTTTTAAATATTAGCTCAAGTATTCTTCATTCATAAAACGAGTCTCTGAAGCAAGTTGTCACCTCTTGTAATGCCATATATGACTTCTAGAGTTAGTGGCATGTCCTTTACAGGACGTAGCAGTCAACTCCAGCATTTTTTGGCTGTTTGTGATTCCTGGGCAAGTTTACGTTCAGTAGTTTTACTGCATTCTATCAATTTGTTTTTAAAATTTTTTTTTGGCCCTCGCTCGCTTTAAACTCGAGTGTAGTCCCATGCACACTACTTCTAGTAGTACTGGACTGAATTTTGCACGTGGATTAGCTTTCCCTATTAACAGCGTCCCTCGCCATCACGCTAACCCACTCCGACTTCAGAGATACTTGTAATTTACGTCCCCAAGTGTCACGAAATGGCTGGCAGGCGTCGCTTCTAATGGATCAAACGACAGAAACAGTTGTGGTGAGAGGTTGACGCTCCTGAAATTTTCAAAGGGCAGAGATCGTTACTTTAAACACTAGCCGAACTATTGAATACGAGAACGTAGGTCGCGTGACCACGGGAAAACTAGTCGAGATCAAAGGAGAATCAGCGATGTCCAGAAAGATCGTTGATTTCAAATGAGGCGGATGCCCAATAAAAACGCTCGGATCTCTGTGAAAGACGGTGGATGGAAACACGGAAGAAACGATCCCAACTAGTATTGGCTACATCAAAAGAAGGTTGACGGTACGGTTGTACGGGGATCAAACGACTAGAAAAAGAACAGAGGCTAATGGGTTAAGAGCAAAACAAGTGACGTAGTCCAAGCAAATTATCTGTGGACTGAAATTACCTTTTTAAAGTCAGTTGAAGGTTGCACTTACGACCGGCTGGAGTGTAGATCTATTTGAGTGCCGAAATAGAAAATATATCACAAAGTCTAAGTTGTTTTAAGACAACCTGCACTTTTCCTTCATGGGATTAAGTGGTTTACTTCTAGGCTTGAAATAGATTAAATAAGGTGATTATATATGGAGGTAGATTAGAACTCTAGCATAGTGAACTTGTGTGTCACCGTAATATAGAGTGTCGACCGCATTAGGAAGAATAGTGATTTACGCTGAGGCGAGTGATGTATAAGTGCACTCGGAAGGATAAGTCAACACTAGGATTTATGTGCTTTTCTTTAGCGTTTCTCTCTTTTACCTTGTATAGGGTAGAGTGTTGAACTACGCTGTCTTATACAAGAGTATAGCTCTAGGATGATATATAGAGGTTACTTACTTAATATAGCCTATTACCTACATTCACATATCATTGGTCGGAGTTGAGTTTCTCTCACAAACTGTATTCTTTTTGGCAGGTTCCCTACACTTGAAATTGAAAGTGGTTACCAATCGGAGCAGAAGCAATTGGTCATACTCTGATAAAGTAAGACAGGATATCCAGCGGTGAACCGTGTTTGGCAAGGTCAGACAAGTGTTGAGCTAAAAGGACCACGAAACCGGAATCACTCTAAGTGAGGTATTCAATGAAACTATATACTGATGAACAGGAATATATAAGATACCAAATAGAGAAAGGAAAAGACTATAATTAACATTTTCCATGAGTGACAAACCGCAGTGTATTGTTGGATCGGTGTTTATTTTCTTCAATACCAGGGATATATTACCGACCGGTATATCGTGTTTGTAGAACCAAAGGGCCCTAATTAACCCAATCAAGAAAACAATCAGACATTAGCAAGAACTATAAATATTCCAGATTGTCAATTGTGTATAAGTGAAAGACCCGAACTAACATATAATTCAGTGGAGACTATACTATTTAAAAGTTTCCAGAACATAGTGGCCAGAAAACAATCATCAGTCAGAGAGACGCCGCTGGGTGAGATATTTCCTGTTCTGTGCTCTGTGAAGTCGAATGGCTGTATCATGATGACAACTGATGCTGATCCTAGACTATATCCTATCGCACATTCAAGATAGATTACACCACATATATCCAAACCCATACATCGCACACCCAAATTACACTTTTCTGCAATAAATGTTTTATCATGTTGTTCGAAGCCTGTGTTTGTGGGGTTATTTATGTGCTGAAGGAACGGGAAGAGGGATATTGTCTGAGAGAGAGAGAGAGAGAGAGAGAGAGAGAGAGAGAGAGAGAGAGAGAGAGAGAGAGACTTTAAATAAGGGGGGTATGTAGACAGCGGTCCACCAGCAGAGAGAAACTGAGAAATAGGATATTTAACAGGTGTGCTTGTTGATTCCACTTTCCCCCCAGGGACGACAAGCGACACCAAGTCAAGGGCGAGAGGTCAACATTTTAGTCCAACTGTCCGGTGTAGGAGTTGAACATCGTTCATCTCGGCATCAGCACACCGGATGTTTAAGAACACGTCTTCTTATCCATTCGGCCATGCTGATCTACATTCTATCAAATGAAGAACATTGTGTGCAATAAGTCCTTGTCTTTGAAAGTTAGAAAAAGAGTATTTGCATGTTACATAGAACCAATTTTATCACACGGCTGCGAATCCTGGACAATTAGTACACTGGCGAACAAACTCCTTAGAAGCCTTGGAGATGTGGTGTTATAGTAGAATGCTGAATATTAATTCGACAGCCAAAATAAGCAATCTGGACAATTTAAGAGAAGCGAAGTCGCAAAGACAACTAATCATAATCATCAGAAAGAAGCAGTCATCATTATAGCCACTTTATGAGAGAAAAAAAGCTGGAATATGCTTTGGCAACCGGAAACATTTGTGGAAAAGGAAATAGAAGAAGACTGCGTGAGAAAATTCTTGACAGTCGCGTGTCATGGCACGGAAGGGAGTCAACACACGAATTGATCCACGCCGTCCGAGATCGCAATATGTGGAGAAGCATAATCGCCTATGTCAACCGGCAAGGCACTGGATGACGATAATGAGTTTGCCATTGCTTTCTGAACGACCGGCACTTATATCATTGTATGAATACCAACACCAGGCGGTCTGCTTCAAAATCGGCCCCAGATGTGCTTCGAACGCGGTATGCGGGATTACGAATTATATTCGTAACCTAATAGCCACAACGCCGACAGCTTCTAGAGACAGCAGTTACTCTCGCGTGTCACACAGTGCAGTTATCTCACGAACGAAAACAGGCAGGTGGGCAGCCTTTCTTATGTCCACTGTCTCGTCACAAGAGCGCAATTGGGAGGGTAGAAGCCTTATCCTGGTGCGAGGAAATGCAACCTAATGGCAAAATGTCATGGCAGAGCAGACCAGGCCCTAATCCTTGGTTGGCAGCTGGTCTAGGATCGAAACTCTGATAGGCGAACAGTTAGATCATTGCCTTGCTGATCCGGCAGCTTCTGCAGCTTGTCTTGTTCCAGATGTATTGGTGCTACCTTTCCTCTGGAGTGAACTAGGCAGGCAGAGAGAGAGAGAGAGGGATCATACTGCATGGGCAACACATGGTCTCTATATTTTAGCCCAGGCTTTGTGCTATGGAGAGGTATAACTCCATCCCTGGTCTTAACCGGTCTCGGAATCAAAGTGAGAGGCAACTGTTACGGGTTATAAGTCCCTGTAAATTGGCGCAGACATGGGGCGCCACGCGTTGCCGCTGACGGTGGGAGACACCTACAGATGTCACTAATCAGCTACCGCCCGCCTCAAGCTGGGCAGCTCCCGGCCATTTGGGTGATGATCCGCCACAGCCTGCCTGCTTCAATGGGTGCTTGTGGCTAGGACAAAATCTGTATCGCAGGCTGTAAAACCAATGCACCAGGTACTACCAAAAATAAAATTTAAACTTCAACCTACGGTTTGCAACCTGGAATGTAAGAACCATGTGTCCAGGATTTTCCACTGACTTGACGAATATTGATGATGTGAGAAAAACGGCTGTGATTGATACCGAACTCAATCGTCTTAACATTGATATTGCTGGCCTGCAGGAGACTCGCCTCGCTGAAGAAGGGTCACACATGGAAAACAATTACACCTTTTTTTGGAAGGGTAGAGGGCAGGCAGAAAAAAAAGGCAACATGGTGTGGGCTTTGCAGTGAAGAATTCGCTACCGGGAATGATTGAAATTCCAGCTGGAGGTAATGAAAGACTATTATCCCTGCGCTTGGCAACCTCTTGTGGTTTTGCCACCATTATCACTGCATATGCACCGACACTTGCTTCCTCTGATGATTTGAATGATTCGTTTTATGAGGAGTTAGACTCTGTGGTCAAGGCAGTTCCAAACTCCGACTACATTTATATGCTTGGTGATTTCAATGCTCGTGTGGGCAAGGACTCGAGTTCATGGCCAGTGTGCTTTGGAAAATACAACATTGGCAGCATGAATGAAAATGGGCAAAAACTGCTGGAGCATTGCACCAGAAATGACCTATATATTACAAACTCCTTTTTTTTAAAACACCAGAGCTGCATAAGGTCACATGAAAACATCCAAGATCCGGCCATTGGCATCAGCTGGACTTCATCATCACACGGAGACAACATCTGAACCATACATCATTAACTCGAAGTTACCACAGTACTGACTGTGATACGGATCATTCTTTGATTGTTGCAAGGGTTAGACTGAGACCAAAGAAAGTCTACACAGCCAAACACAAATCTATCCCCAGGATTAATATTATTAACAACAACGATCCTGATAAGTCCTTTGAGTTTCAACAGCAACTTGAAGACGTTTTTACTGATACATCAGAAAATGGTACAGCAAGTGAAAAGTGGGGTAAACTTAAGGAAACTCTTTATAAAACAGCGGTAGGGGTTTATGGCACTGTGGATCATAAGAGGCAGGATTGGTTTGCAGCAAACAGCCAGACCCTGCAGCCCTTGATTGATAAAAAGAAGATAGCTTTTTTTAAGAAACAAGGAAAGAACAACACGCAACACTCTCAGTGAGTGCCACGTAGCACTTTAGAATGAGATACAGGATTTATAAATGAAAGAGATATCCGAAGAGTTAATCTCAAAGAAGTGAGCAGCAAAAGTCGCCAAGTGACGTCACGATGGGAAACACGTCATGGCGTGATAGACTAGCAACCAGTCAGTGGGAGAATGATGTTTGGGCTGACAGCAAGAAAGGCGGCGTAACATTCTCAGAGACGAACTATCAACGTGAATCGATCTGGAAGATGGAAATAGTAACAGGGAACCATCGTTCATAAAGGATACACGATCAAGGCATGCTCCACAGTCGGGACACACGATTGGCCATTAATATTAAACCAGAATTCGACGGAATGGCCCAAGGTTAGCAAATGCCAACAGTAAGTCGGTATTGTTATGGCGGCAACGATGCAACGTGGATACCGCTAGGCGGCTAAATCATTTATCTGGGCATTCAAGTAATTAACTATATATCATGAGCATTGTGCGTTTTGCCTATTTACGTAACACCGATCCTCCCAGCAACTTGGGAACGGTGTATATTAATATTTGAGGATGCTACAAGCTATTTTATATAATAAACATTGCCTTGCCAGAAAATGTCGGCCTGCCTTCAATCACTGCATATTCATTAACGTTGCTCCAGTTGTTCTGCTGGACTGTTGTTCTTGACGGCGAGCTGGAATAATATTCAACAACTGTACGGCAGTGAGCTGAAGCAAGCTAGTAAGGATGTGCAAAAGGCTGTTAGGCAGTGTGCACATGACTATTGGATCAAGTTATGTGAGTCCATTCAAATCGCAAGTGATAAGGGAAACACCAGAAGGATGTATAAAGGGATAAAGAAAGTCTGTGGTCCAGTGATAAAAAGTGCACCACTGAAAACCTTGACTGGAGAAATCATCACTGATAAGAAACAGCAGATGGATAGATGGGTAGAGCACTATTTAGAGCGTTACTCAAGTGAGACCAAACTAGCGGATGATGCCCTCAACGCCATAGAGGCCCTACCAACTCTTGACCGCCTGGACACACTTCCCACCATAACAGAAGTTAAGTGTGCTATAAATGAACTTGCATCTGGCAAGGCCCCAGGTAAGGATGGGATTCCAATAGAGGTTATCAGGAGTGGGCAAGATACACTCACTCTACAGATCCACCAGCTAATAGAGTTATGCTCGCAAGAAGGACAAGTCCCAAAGGATTTCAAAGATTCAAGCATCATAATACTGTACAATATAAAATGACATAAAGTAGTGCAGCTTTACATAACAGAGTTAAGACACATACAGGACGTTGCGGCGATTAGCCTTCATCAGCAAACAAACACATTCACAAACACAACATACAGTCACGGAGATATCCTGTGACTACATCAGAAGGTGACGACAGGACGAGAAGAACAAAAGCATGAAAAAATGAAAGCAATGAAGAGAAAATGAGAATTTACAAATGTTAATTGAAAGAAATGTTAGTTGAAGAAAATGTTTAATTGAAAAAAATTTAATAGAGAAAATGTTCATACTCACCCCACAGTTGGGATCTGTTTGCAACTCAGAAAATCTCCGATGTATTCTTATACCCGGTGCTTGGTGATACGGTTCAGTGAGCACATAGAAGGAAGGGGGCGGGGCAGGAAGGCAGGACGGTAACTGGTCTGGTGAGGGTATCTAAGCAATCCCAGTGGGTGTACTGGCGAAGTATGAGGCGCGCAAGATTGATGGTGGTAATAACCAAAACCCCATTATGTGCTCCTATATGTTATAATAGGAGCAAGTCTTAAAGTATGGGTAGACTGATATGCGTGAACGTACATATATACATAGACACCGCTCAACAGACAAAATGCTGGTGTATGTGGGCATGTGCAAAGTATATGTAAGAAGAGAGAGAGAGAGAGAGAGAGAGAGAGAGAGCGAGAGAGAGAGAGAGAGGGAGGGAGAAAGAGAGAGAGAGAGAGAGAGGGAGAGGAAAAGTGCCTGCGACATACCACATGAGGTATGCGGAGTATGTCGGTCTACAAGTACGACGCTTCACTTAAACTGTTACCTATGAAATAGTAAGTATGGTTGTTATACATATATACATAGACACCGCTCAACAGACAAAATGCTGGTGTATGTGGGCATGTGCAAAGTGTATGTAAGAGAGAGAGAGAGAGAGAGAGAGAGAGAGAGAGAGAGAGAGAGAGAGAGGAAAAATGCCTGCGACATACCGCATGAGGAATGCGGAGTAGGACGGTCTACAAATACGAGGCTTCACTCATAGCCTCGTTTTTGTAGACCGACCTACTCCACATTCCTCATGCTGTATGTCGCAGGCATTTTCCAACCTCTCTCTCTCTCTCTCGCTCTCTCTCTTTCTCACTCTCTCTCTCACTCTCTCTCTCTCTCTCTCTCTCTCTCTCTCTCTCTCTCTCTAACAATCTTGCTTCTCTGTGCCTACCTACATCACGTGTATTACCAGTGGTTGGATCTTATACAGCCCCAATAACTCAAGCACTGGGCGATTTGATCATTAAATATGTTGTATAACAACCATACTGACTATTTCATAGGTAACAGTATAAGTGAAGCGTCGTACTTGTAGACCGACGTACTCCGCATACCTCATGTGGTATGTCGCAGGCACATTTCCTCTCCCTCTCTCTCTCACTCTCTCACTCGCTCTCTCTCTCTCTCTCTCTCTCTCTGTCTCTCTCTGTCTCTCTCTCTTCTTACATATACTTTGCACATGCCCACATACACCAGCATTTTGTCTGTTGAGCGGTGTCTATGTATATATGTATAACAACCATACTGACTATTTCATAGATAACAGTATAAGTGAAGCGTCGTACTTGTAGACCGACGTACTCCGCATACCTCATGTGGTATGTCGCAGGCACTTTTCCTCTCCCGCTCTCTCTCCCTCTCTCTCTCTCTCTCTCTCTCTCTCTCTCTCTCTCTCTCTCTCTCTCTCTCTCTCTCTCTTACATATACTTTGCACATGCCCACATACACCAGCATTTTGTCTGTTGAGTGGTGTCTATGTATATATGTACGTTCACGCATATCAGTCTACCCAGACTTTAAGACTTGCTCCTATTATAACATATAGGATCACATAATGGGGTTTTGGTTATTACCACCATCAATCTTGCGCGCCTCATACTTCGCCAGTACACCCACTGGGATTGCTTAGATACCCTCACCAGACCAGTTACGGTCCTGCCTTCCTGCCCCGCCCCCTTCCTTCTATGTGCTCACTGAACCGTAACACCAAGCACCGGGTATAAGAATACATCGGAGATTTTCTGGGTTGCTTACAGATCCCAACTGTGAGGTGAATATGAACATTTTCTGTATTAAAATTTTTTTCAATTAAACATTTTCTTCAACTAACATTTCTTTCAATTAACATTTGTTAATTCTCATTTTCTCTTCATTGCTGTCATTTTTTCATGATTTTGTTCTTCTCGTCCTGTCGTCACCTTCTGATGTAGTCACAGGATATCTCCGTGACTGTATGTTGTGTTTGTGAACGTGTTTGTTTGCTGATGAAGGCTAATCGCCGCAACGTCCTTTATGAGTCTTAACTCTGTTATGTAAAGCTGCACTACTTTATGTCATTTTATATTGTTTACACTTTCACAGCTTTACCGCAGTTCCACCTAATTTTATTAATACTGTACAAGAACAAGAGGGATCGAAGCGACTGTAACAACTATAGGGGTATTTCACTTATGTGTATTGTTGGGAAAGTATTTGCCAGAATTGTTCTGCGCAGACTTCAAGTCCTAGGAGAGCAAATCTACCCCGAATCACAGTGCGGCTTCCGACAGAACCGGTCTATCATTGATATGATATTTTCATTGCGACAAATACAAGAAAAATTAAGGGTATAATCAAGTTTGATGAAGCAACTTCGGAATAGTTTGAAATCAAGAGCTGAGTTAAGCAAGGTTGTGTACTAGCTCCCACCCTCTTTGGAATATACTTTTTACTTTTACGGAAATATGCCTTTCGTGATCAGGATGGTGATATATACATTCACTCACGCTCAGATGGCGGCCTCTACAACGCTCAGAAATTGAAGGCCAAGACCAAAATTAGGAGGGTACTGATCAGAGAGTTGCTTTTTGCAGATGATGCTGCAATTACGACCCACTCTGAGGAAGAATTACAACGTCTACTATCTGCATTCTCTGATGCCTGTCATGAATTTGGTTTAACAATTAGCAAAAAGAAGACACATATTATGTTACAAGGTGCACATGGGGTTCCGTCAATCTTTATTGACGACGCTGAACTAGAGATAGTAGACCATTTTACATATCTAGGATCAGAGATAAATAGCAATTATCCCTCGATCAGGAAATCAACATCAGGATTGGTAAGGCAGCAACAACAATGAAAAGGTTAAGAAAACGAGTCTGGGAGAACAGGAAGCTTACTGCCAAACAAAAGTCCTTGTCTATCAAGCCTGTGTTCTTAGTACTCTTCTTTATGGCAGTGAAGCCTAGACAACTTACTCACACCTAGAGAAACGTTTAAACAGCTTTCATATGCGGTGTCTGCGAAGAATACTTGGTATTAAGTGGTGTAGCATGATGGAACAGAATTCCCCATTCCCAGTCCGACACATTTCATAAAGATACTTTAAGTCTTAACGGGGACCATCCCAAATAGAAGGGCTATTATTAGATCGTATGTTCTAGAACGAGTTGGGGGAGGCGGCGGTATGCACTTGTCTTTTGATTGGCTAATAGGTAATGAGCCCACGCTATTCCTGGGCCATATTTTAAAATCTAATTAGTAGGAGCGGGAATTTCACCAGGAGCGGTCGCTAGTGTGATGTGATGACCCAACAATGCCCTTAAAGATTCAATAATATATTGTTCTCTGGACAGCAGGTACCACTTTAAAACATACTTTAATGTTGTAGTTGTGCCTGGTAAACGAATGAGAAGAATGTATGAATATTTTGTGAATAAAATGTGAAAGTGGAAAACCTAACTTCTGTGCGCCAGAATTCTGAACACTGCATCTTCAACCTTGACACGTCTTTCACGCTGTATATTCCAAGTGCATATCAATCCCTTGTTGTGACTGGTTGCGTATGCTTGATGAATGTAGAGTACACTCATGCAGATTCGCAAACCCAAACCCCTTGTGCGTTCTTCATGCCTAGGATGACTCATTCTTAACTCAACTGTACCTTTGCTCTCGCGAGTTAACATATGGCAGTTTGGATTGGAATGAGTGATGAAACATGTACACGTTCCTTTGTAAAACGCAGAGAATGATGGAGTGAGTGAGTTGGCGATTTAATAAATAGCCTCTCACATCTAGTGGAAGGAAAGATGCTTCAATATCCATATGTAAACAGGTTGTGTGTGGCACGCCAGAATTGCTAAGTCCATGTGATGCCTGGTTGCTATAAGCTCAAGAGAATTAATATAATTTCTCTCTGCAGCATTACACTGGTACCTCTACTGTTGGATGGTTCATATAAACTAGTTCCTAAGAGAACCATAGGTGTGTGAACCTGTGTCTTAGTTGGCTGAATATAATGTATGGCTCATGCAAATTTACAAGGACTAAACATGGTTTTCCCATATGTGCTTGGTGCATATGTGAACAGTTGTTATGCAATTGAGCTTCTGTTACCTACTGTAGTAGACATGAAAATTACTCAGTGGGGAGAGAGCACATGATGATGATAAAGATGATGTACCTGTGAGTCAGGTCTGTCTGAGAAAAGGGGTGAGGTCTGGCATTGCTGAGTGAGTGTATATGGAATAGGACATTCATGCACCAACATGACAGCCATAGGAATGGATGTCTGGTCTGCTAATTGGGTAAATGCCATTAGTTAATACATATTGCATATTGCAGTTGTAAATGCCTATTTTCCATTTCCCTTCACAATGCCTGTCCCATGTTGCTATGTCACAATGATTGCTGTACTGTGTCTGGTCCACCTTGTGCCCAGGTCTACTGTGGTTCAAACATGGTGGAACTTAGACCACATAAATGCTTGTAATTATGTTAAGCTACCCCTGTCTCAACATATAGGCTTGTGATTACCACAGATAGGGGTGAATTGAACACATATCACCCACAGTACATCAGAGTGAAATACACTACATCATCAAACTAGGAGAGGTGTGTTGGGACCACACCCATCCTTTTCCTCCCCATCCCCAATCTGTGTCTGTTGATGTATAATAACATTATCTTTTAACATATGTAAAGAGATGTTGTGCCATTTTGTATTGACAGAGAACAGGAGGATGGAGGAGAGGCTTCCATATATCATCTGGGACAACTAAACAGAAGTCCTAGATCCAGAAGTGACTCCCTATCAAAAGGCAGGAAAATCTAAGAAGAATTTTCTCTCAGCTCTCTAACAGCTGAATGCACAAATGGGAGCAAAACACAATCTGAAGCACTACCAATGTGGTGAACTGGACAGTGATCTTTGAGTCAGTCCAATGTCAAACTGAGACTAACAGCAAGTCTAGTAGTATGAATTACATTCATGGAGAACTGTGGGGTAACTTGGGAGTGTCTTTTATCTAAGACAAAACTTAGAAAATATCCAGCCTGATGCTCACACGGTGATTCTTGAAGAATGTGATGAACAGTAGGGAAGTTGATCTGGCTAAGTGAGTAGCTGCAATGTATGGGACATTCTGTATGTCATTATTGAAGTACCCAGTGACAGCCTTCACTGACAGCCTGATCAACCGTGAGATGCAGTACCATATCATACTAAATCTTGTCTTCAAGAGGAATGAATCTGCCATGAAGCTTATTCTGGGGAAGCTGCTAACTGGAGCTTGTCCAACATCAATGCTGATGATAAAAGGATTCAACAGACCCAGAACAGTAGTTTCTTCTTTGAGTTGCCATGGATAGGATTTCCTAAATTCCCAAGAGTCAGGAAATGATGATAGTTACCGATACTGTAACGGGATGGTGTAGTTAGATATTGCAGAGAGGAGGAGTAGAGCTAGTTATTGGGTGGTGGAGTAAATAAGAAGTGTTGTATCTTGTTTATCAACCTGCATGTGTGACATATTTTATGCATTTTCTATGCAATAATTGAAGTGTTGACATGACAGGAGATGAGGCAATGGTCACCATTCTACTCACCATCAGCTCAATAAATTGTGTATTTAATGAATCAGTTTTAAGTACATGTCCCCAGTGAATTTCTTGTACAGTTGCTGTCAAGTATTGTATCTGTGACTGTCTTAGGTACTGTGGTTGGTTATACATATTGTGAAAAGTCCTGTATAGATGTTGTCAAGTACCTCTTATGATGTATGTCTTGTACAATGTCGTGTACACAATTCCTTGTGAATGTATGTCCCACTTTTGACAAGAAACTGTCATGTAGATGTCTTGTCCAACAGATGTTATGTACAGTTATTGTTGAGTTTTTCTAAAAATAATTGAGTCCTACAATCCCAAAGAAATGGGACAACCTGATATAGGTCACAAAATGACAAAAAATATAGGGAAAGATCTATGTGACGGACGAACAGCACACTGGCAACATTATAATGAGTGAGAGGGATCCTCAGTTGTACAGGCGCTAATAGTTCAGATCTTCTCTGGCCTTGGGTGAACTAGTTACTTCTTATATAAATTTCTGTGTAGATACATAGTGGTCTCACAGTGGGGGTTTGAGCCAAAAGAAAAATGGTTTTCCAAAAAGGCTATTGCGGGAATGATTAGCTCATTTGAATGACCTCTAGACAAAACGTGCTAAATCATATCCTTTTTCTTGTATATTTATTATTCAAGAAATATTTCCAGAGAACACTACTAACTAGGTCCTCTGGCAACTCAATCAAACATGTCACAAGTGGCAAGACAAAATCACAAATACTGAAGTATTGGAAAGATCAGGTTGTGTAACGGTATATTCCATGCTCAGTCTTCGTAGGCTTAGATGGATAGAACACGTTAGGAGGATGGATGATGGTAGAATACCAAAGGACATCTTTTTTGGTGAATTACAGATGGGTAAGAGATCTCAGGGTCGGCTTCTACTACGATACAAAGATGTGTGTAAGCGGGACATGATTGATACAGGCATTGATAATGCACATTGGGAGCAAGTCGCCGCTGAACGTGTTGCATGGGGGGCAAACATCAGAAATGGAATAAAGACAAAGGAGATAATTATTGCAGATAAGTCACACACCGAGCGTGTGAGGCGTAAGCTGGTGCATGATGGTGAAAATTAAAATGACCACGTGTTAACATGCATACACTGTGGACGAACATTTACAGCGCGAATTGGCCTTATCAGTCACATTCGCCACCGTCATGGGTTGTAGTTATTAAGACTTTTTGAAGCACAATGTAACAAACTATCGTTTGCCAAGACGGCAAGGTGCCAATGATGTCTCGTCACAAACCAGAAGGAAAATTTGGAATTTTCTGCAGAATCATGGTGTCCTTATTGTTTGTATATCTAATATAATAGTTTAATATCATTTAATATTTAATTGTGCTAAGTCAGTAATCTGATCTCATACGGTTCTCCGAGACAGACACTGAAACAATTTTACTTTGTCTGGCGCTAACAAATGCGCAGCATCCACCATGCACTCTTTCACACTTTCATAAATTGTCTCTACACGAGGTCCCAGCTTCTTTGCGATTGTTCACAATATAGATGGTCTGAATATAGCTATGTCTGTCACAACGAGGCTTTGTGAAAGCGGCTTGTTGTTCTAAACTCCCCTGAAGAGCATTGATTTAATCCAAACGCATTTGGCCTCCCGATTCATTATGTTTTGAATTGTAATACCCTCCATATTGACTGCTATCCATTATCGCTAATGCATCGCCACATCCTAGGCAAATAGGCTTTCCTTTGAATTAAAAAAATAAATAAATAATGATTAATTTTTCTGTTTCTCTTGGAAGGATCGACACTCTGCGTTGACCTTCCTTTTCTTTGCAGTCGAGATTCGTAGGATATCACCCCACTTAAGTTTTAATACTATCTAATGTATGTGCGCGCGCGCGTGCGTGTGTGTGTGTCCACACACACACGCGCGCGCGCGCGTCGTCAGCGACGCGATTATTTTGCTTTGATCCCTGTTTAACTAAGCGTGCTTACACTTTCGAGGCGTGTACACTCCCTGCCTCTACATAGCATCGACTGTCCTTTGAGTCACTGCAATACTGGCAGATGGGCCGCCGAAGAGAACTGTATAGTATACACTAATACTGTATGTCTGTCCCGTTATGTACTTGTATGTGTCATGTATATCCCGCAATGAATCGGCCTTGTGTTCAAATATGAGGTCACGTTTGACATTTTATCCTTTGGCACTGACTCAGTTAAACTGGCGTTTGTTTATCTCTCCAAATGTATTATTAATATTATGCTTAGTTTATTTAATATGGGGAGGAGCGGCTGGCCGAGTGGCTAGAACGCCGGACTCTCTTTCGGGAGACCGGGGTTCTTTCCCTCGGTAAGGTGTGGGAATTTTTTCTGTCTGGGGCAAAAAGAAAATTCTAACCTGCGCAGTTCGCGGCGACTACACTAGCCAAGCGGTCTTAATTCCTCAGGCTCAAAGACCCCTCTGCCGTACACCGCAAGGTACTATGTTGTTCAGTAAATGACAGTTGCTATGGAAACAGCTCCTAGATTTATTGAATTCCGGGTACCGCCTGTAGTTTTCTTGACAGGGCCAGACCAAATGATTTCGCGAGACTTGTATAGCCCGCGGGTCGGATGTTCCCCATCCCAGTTCTAATACATTGATAATTTCTATTGTGATGTTGTATGGACCTAAGATCTTACCAGTTTTTATATGATTAAGAGCATTATGAGCTCATGTCTTCAAAATTGGCGGTCCTTCATTATAATGTGGAATATAACACGTTCCTCGCATAATTCGTTAAAAAGACTTTTCACAAAATCTGACGATGTATATATAAAATTTATCTTTGTCCAATACGATTCTGTCTTCTTTGGTTTCTTGTCAACCCATTGATGTGTGCTTTCTTTTCATAGTAGAGTCATTAACTCTTTCGTGCATCTTCAGTTATCAATTTCGTAAGGCCTGTCATCTTCAGTTTTGAGACAATTATATCTTCAGCCTGTCTGACTGTCAACGTCCTAGATACCTAGGGGAATGAAACTTGGGTTCATACAGGCAACAAACTCCGTTCTGATACTATCTGACATAATTTATTTACAGTAAGCTGGCGAAGAATGGTTTTCGCAGCCAGCTACGTGGCGAACATGATCATAGGAGTTCACAACAAAGCCATCATACATAATCATTACAACACACTCTATCATCTATGTCAGTTAGTTAGTCAGTTAGTCGACAGATCATCCTCATTGCACATCGAACCATTCAGTCCATAAGTGCTCGGATCCCCTCCTCAGCAAATCCCGCAGCGTGTAGCGGCTAACGACGCCAGTTCTGTGTTGGTTTATCAATCTTCTTTGGCTTCCTGCGTAGTGTTCTTGTTTGGCCACACCTCTTTTAATTTGCTGCTCTCGCAGTCTGGCCATTGTTGTAGATTCACAGTCATCACTTGGTTTTCGCAAAAGTCTTACTTCTCGTAGAGCATTCAGAATGTCGGCCTGGTCCATGGCGCGTCCGCCCTCCACAGTAGCCTCACCTGCGAGCTTGTCAGCCCGCTCATTTCCTTGTACTCCCGCATGCCCTGGCACGAAGATGAAACTAATCTTTGCCAGTCGAGACCGCTCCAGAGGCAGCAACCATTCTCTTCGGATCGACCCCTCCTCTATCCTCTTGATCATGTTCATTGAGTCGCTAAGGAAACAAGCCCTAGTGAATGTCTGTGTCTCGAGCCATGTTATTGATTTACTTACTGCCATGACTTCCATGGTCAGGCTACTTGTGGTTTCAGTAAAAGCACCAGAGTCCTCCTTCACAATTCTCCCTCCGGCCCGAGCTGTAAAGGCCCATGAGCTTCTCACATGTCGGACGACCGACCCATCTGTGTAGATGACCGCGTCACCGTCTAGCGAATTCTCGAAAATCAACGCTTGTACTTCAGCCTCAACAGCAGCCGGATTTTCTTGTCTGCATTTTCTGTCAAGTTGGATGCAAACTGAAAAGGATGTGCAGAAGTCTGTTGGCACTTGCACCCACTCCTCGCCAGGTTCTAAGTCCTCAAGTGAACACACCTGTTGAAGAATGTCTTCGGCTTGACCCATCCACGACCGTCCTCTTTTTAACCTGCTGCCTTTCACCTTCCTAATTTCACTATGCAGTGGATGTTGTGTGTTTGCGTTAATTCTGAGGTAGGCGCGTGCCCTGCAATCTTGTATTCTCTCTTCAATGGTTGGAAACCCAAGAAGGTAGCGCATCGCCCTGCATGCTGTATCTCTTGTACATCCAAGAATAATGCGCATAGCTTCATTCTGTATCCTTTCCATCCGTTCTATCTGCTTATGGCTGAGAGTCAGGATTGCCATTGCATACTCCAAAACAGACATGACCAACCCCTCGTACAGAAGACATAGATGGCGCTGCTCACAGTTTGCTGCCGCCATCACCCGCATCGCTGCCAAACCCCGCTTGGCCTTTGTTATCACCTGGTCTATGTGCACATTATAAGCAAGGCTTCGATCAAACCGTATCCCGAGGTAATTCATTGCCTGCGTTCTTTCCACCATCTCTGAACACAGCATTACAGTTGGTGTTGGAGTGTTGACAATATGATTATTCAACGAGAACCAAGTCACTGTTGCCTTTGTTGGGTTGACCATTGCCCCAGCTTCATCACACCAAGTACTTATGCGATTGAGTTCGGTTTGTAGTTCCACAGCAACCTCCTCTCTATCCTTCCCCTGACGATACACTAAAACATCATCGGCATATGACAATGTCCTGCCAGGTCCAGTGATCTGCTCACTGGTGATTCTCACTGTGTAGGCGTTGAACAGTACCGGAGATAATGGTGATCCCTGTGGTAGGCCAGGATATATTGTTGTTGGTTCCGAAGTCCAACTGCCACATCTAAAAACTACTTTCCGTTGGAAGAGGGCTGCAGCGATCCAACTAAGGAGGAATGGACTTATGTTTAGTTCGAGAAGCTGAAACATTGAAAAATCCAGTGGTACTCTGTTGTATGCGTCCTCAAGATCAATCGCTGCAGCAACGGTTTCAGTGCCTGAGTGGAAACCTTCATAGACATCCTGGGCAAAGACTGCTGCATTGGTCCAGGTTTCCCTTTTTGGACGGTACCCACCCAGGGTGGGTGGGAAAACACCTTGCCTCTCTAGTTGGCTTGATATTTTCTTGGCAATTACCTTCCCCAGCAGCTTGCCTATTGTATTCTGCATGGTTATAATTCGATATCCCTGAATTTTTTTGTGGTCTTTGTCAGGCTTCGGCAAGGGAATCAGATAGCTGTGTAACCATTCCTCCTTGATGCTAGCACCCCCTATACTGTTGTTGTACATGTCTGCTAGTTTCTCTAGCTCATTGTCGGTACACCTATTAATGTCATCGTATCTTATGCCATCAGGACCTGGAGCACTGTTTTTTTATCGTCGAAGCACAGCCTTGATTTCTTTCACTGTCACTGTGTCTTCATCCGAAGTGTCCTGGGCCTTGCATCTGTCTGAGGTGACCTCCTTGGCCAGATTTCGGCCTCCCATGTCTGTCTGGTTGCTTTGCTCAAGGTAGCGTTCAAAGAGGGCTTTGCCCTTGTCCTCGTCAGTCCTCTGCCAGATGAGGTCAGCACCTTGGAAGTCAGAAATGCTCTTATTCTTGACTACACCACTCATGCTTTTATGTAGTCGCCAGAACAATTTCAGTGACTTGTCTGTGCTTACTCTTTGACACACGTCTGCCCATTTTTCGCTTTTAACAACCTTGACCAGTTTTTTGAAGTAGCTTACTTTTGTGTGCATCTCTCTTTCTAAGTGCAAGCAGGGACTAGGATGACCAGCTCTGTTCTTCTTGGCATTTTGCCATCTCCTTACAGCACTACGCTTATCCACCCAAGCCTTCTCCACCTCGAAACTCCACCACGGTGGCTGCTCCCAGCTTTTTTTCCTGCCCTGAAACGTTCTGCGCTTGTCACGTCTTATTTTACTCACCACATCTTGCCCTGTACTGTCATACTGGAACGTCTTTACCTTTAGCTTGTGCTGCCTGGTTCTGCCTTTCTCCACCAGTATGCTGCACGGGTGGTGGTCGCTGCCATGGTGTCCTAGGACACCCCATCTACACACTGTAGTGAGTGAAGGTGAAACTAGCGCCAGATCAATAGCACTGTCCTCATCGCCCGGACGGCTTGCTGTTCTGGTGACACAGCCACTGTTGATACAAACCAGGTCGATGGTTTCCAGTGCAGTCTCGAGCTCCTCCCCCTGTGTATTGGATGAAGTGTTTCCCCATGATCTGCCTTTAGCGTTGAAATCACCACAGAAAATAACATTTCTCTCGTGGCCTAATATGCCACTTAAGCACTGCCACTTCTGGGCGTCCACACTGGCATTGCGGGCATAAACATTAACCACCACGAATGGTAAACTGGAATGAACTCTCAACGCCTGTATTTGTATATCGTCACTGTCCCAACTGGACATGTCTAGCTCTGACGCCACCATGCTGTCGCGAACGAGAATCGCCGTTCCCAGATGTCGTCTGTTGTAGAAACATTTGAAGCCGGCAATCTGGAGAAGGTGATCGCCCAGTCTCGTCTCCTGGAGTGCTACAATGTCGTTCCTGTAAACTAGGGTTTCTAAAATAGAGCCCCGTTGTTTTACACTGGCACAGTTCCAATATAGAATACGGATATTCCTGAGACTCTATCATCTATCTATCGAGTGAGTAACACTCCTAAATACACTTGTGTTCAATCTATCAAGTCCCCCTTAAGTTAAGCCCTGTTGCTTGTTCGATGTCCAGTCGGCGTCTGCCCTCTAACGTGTCTCGGACACGGGCTGTAACTCTCCTCGAGCTTCTCGTGGAACAGGTCCTGGCACGCGGTCAGCGTGTCCACGGAGCTGTAGGCGAATTGACCTATGCTTCTCCAAGGCTCTAGATTGTTCGAGCATTCGAGTGTGTCTCCCTTGTATTGGGGTTGTGTCCCTTCTCTAGTTCCCTTCTATCTTTATGTTCCTACCGACTCCATGTGAGACTCTGACAGGGGTCCCCCTCCCCCGCTTCTATGGGTTTGTATATGGTAATTAGTCAGCACTAATTCTGTCATAGGATCACATGAAGTTGGTGTTTGGTAGTTTCGTGGATGGGAACCTGGCCATCTATATATTTGCACTATTAACTCATGTATTTCCCCGTACAACAATCCAGGGTGATTGCTGAAGAGCCCCTATCTCTTCCATATCCTTAAACATGCTTATCCGACCGAAGTTCCCTGACGCTTCTAGTTGTATCTGCAACCGCGCCCCTTCTCAAGTATCCATATGATACCAGGATATTAAACTCTGTGTTAGAGAGGTTTAACAAGACAAATTGTCTTGGCTTATTTAAGAATACTTGCAATTCTTGTCCAGAATGTGTATTTTGATACACTTTTACTTCCGTATGTTTTATAGTGCTTAATATATAAAAGCACTCTTGTTTTCTCCCAGGTAACTACTTATGTTCCTGTTTGCCTGTTAGTGTGTTTACTGCTTTGTTACTTGCTCTAATAAAATGTGTGTGATTTAATTGTTAGTGTTTAGTTTTATGAGTATGTCCTACCTAATGTCTAAAGTGTGTGCTACCTGTGTGTATGTGGTGTGTAGTACCTCTCTAAGTGTCACGGGCTGGAATATCCCTTGTCATGAATTACGTCATCTGTGTAACGCATGTACAGGTTATTCAAACAGTGATTCTTAGAGTGAACCTATTTATCTAACACTAAACATGTATACACAATTTTAGACAAGTGTTACATTTTACACTCAAAAACGCAGACAAATTAAAATAAATACTTTTTGCGTACAATTTGTCCGCTCAGTATATCGCTCTCTCATTTAATTCATTCACTCTCTGATTCGCACACCTTTCATTCAATATAATAATTTGTTAAAATATACAAATTAAGGTGAGGTAAATGTTGTCGCCCTTAGAAAAAGGAAACTGGCGATATGCTATATTCAAAGCGTCAAGTACTATCTGTACTGGTGATAAGAAATGGTTTATAAGTTAAATTGCAACAATTGTATTGGAAGACAATTTTAACTATGAATGAAAATGTTTGTGACATATTATGATAGAAAATGTACAATTTACATGTTCACATATTTTATGTATATAGTAAAGCACAAATGTAATATATATTTAACTAATAATATTAAATTAATTAAATCCAACGACGATCCGTGTGTTGTCGTTCTTTCGTCCGTGTGCTGTTCCAATAATGTTTACAGTTCGTAGGTAAAGTTTTGGTGTCACATTCTTGTGTTGTCTCTCATATGTCGTAATAGTCATAGTATATCGCTGCTTGTATGTGCGATGTTCTGTTCCGTTAGTTTGCGAAGTCAATTGAAATCACGCGTATGCACAGTTCTTCATATTCGCATGGTAACTTTCAGTTCTGTGATTGATGAAATAACTTCACAAATGTTAATATCCACAGTTCGGATTGTTTTTGATGTACTGCTAATTGCCAATGTGGCCCAATATAGTTAACGGTTCTCAAAGTTTCATGTCTGTGATAGCTATAAGTAGAGTATTAAATCAGTTGTCGAAACTTCTAAATTAAAGTTCTACAGTAGGTGTAGAGGTACACTCTTTTATGCCACAGACTAAAATATCACAGCTTATCATATGGCCACTAATTAATGTAAATAGTGTTAATCTGCTGGTGCAGTGGGTAATCGTGATAGTATGTCGGCAATTACATTATCCGTGCCTTCTTTAATTACCAGCAGTGGCGCCTTCTCAGTCAAGACAACGAAATGGGAACCTCAGAGGAACTTAGATAAACGACTAACAAAAAAAAAAAAAAAAACTTAATGCTTGCACTACAGCTGTCGAATACTTGATTTCCGCTGTTTTCAGTTTACGGCTGGCATACATGATTTGGTGTCTTACGTCTTCGTATTCCTGCATCAAACATCCTCCGATTGCCATAGCACTTGCATCTGTAGTTAATATAAATGGTAAATCTATATTTGGTAATCTTAATATGGGTGTATTAGAAAAAATGGATTTCAATTTGCACATTGCATCCTCTAAACGGATACTCTTACAATTGCACATACTACATAATTGTATAGGTATCGATGTACAAATAAGTCTAAATAATGTAAGAGTGAAAATAAATTTACTATAGGCATATCTCAAAGTTATATGAAAAGCCTTGCACCAACAGGAGTTAATGAACTGTAGCATAGTTTTTTGCTCTTTCAATTTGGCGCAATGTTGATTGATATCTAAATGAGATGGTAAATATGATGGACAATTTGTTTGTTATCCGGAGGGTGTTGAAAGATAAATTTTGAAAGGTAAGTAGTGTTGTTGCATGTTGGGCTAACAGCAAAAGTAGCAAGAGTGTCAGTAGTTTGTCTTTGTTCATTTTAATGTTTGGTGAAAGTGATTGTTTACTCTTGTTGGTTGAGGTGTGTGTTTCAAAGAACTTGCTGCATCTGTCTGCTAAAGTGGTAGATGGTGAGTTGAAAATAGTAGTCTTTGTGCTGATGGATTTAGACCCGCATCGTTTTGGTGTTTTTGTTCATGCAATAAAGCAGTTTGTTTATATGCAATCGTTTCTGACTTTGCTTTTGAGTGAAGTCAATTGTTTGTGTTTGTTTATTTGCATACTGTTTGTTTGCATGAATGTTGCTTGGTGATGTTATTTTTGTATCTGAATAACGTTCTGCAGCTTTATGTGTTGTTTCTGTTTTAGTTTTATGTGTCCTTGATCGATGATAAATTTGCGATGAACACAATGATGACACTTGTTTGTTAATAATACTTCTTTGTCACTAGTAGTGTCCCTTGGATATCTTTGTATTCCTAGGTTATGTTTCTTGGAATTAATGCCGTAATTGTTTCTAGTTCTCAGAGAAACAAATTGTTTCGACTCATAAAGTTGGAAATTATGAGTTCTCTCAGTTGTTGGTTTGGTAACTGAGGTTTTGTCTTCACGAGAAACTGTCTGTAATGTGAAGTTGTCTTCATTGTCTTGTGTAGTAGTGTCGTTAAGACGTACTGTCGTTGCTGTGCCTTTGTCATTGTTGTTTGTCAGATAATAGGATTTCGGTTGAGAGTATTTTAAAGAAGTCGAGTCGGTTTGTAATGACTCGTCAAGCTGTTTGTCATGATTAAGAAGAGTTGTTGCTATTGTGTCGTTGACTTCGTCGTTTCCGTTATTGCGAGAATGTGTCGTTAAAGTAGAATTGTCATCGTTGTTCTTGTCAATGTCGTTTCTGTTAGTACGGTTAGTGTCCCCTGTTGTCTCTGTTGAGTTGTTTATGTGGGTTATGTGCGTCATTTGTTTTTTCACTACATTGGCGTCTTCTGTCTGTTGTTGCACATTTACAGATTCACAATTTCGTGTTTCGGTTGCATCCTCAATTCGAGGTTTTATGCTGATGGTGTCATTGAAAGATTCGACCGCCCCTGTGTTATGCACCTCTGTGAATTCGTTTCGAATTCCGTCATCGGTGGTCTCCCTTGTGCTTTTGGCAGTTTGAGACATGCAAATGTGTTCTTTAGTTCTGGAATCACTGTTTGCTTTCTGGATGCAGTTCTTTTGTTCCCATTCCCTGATTTCTTCTTCAGAACAGGATCTTATATTAGGAAGATTTCCAAGAATAATATCAGCGGAAGGATTTTCCAATACTGCACATAGCACTTGTCCTGATAGAAAAGGTGTATGAATTTCGGCCAGTGCTAGGGGGTATCTTTCGATGGTGCCTGCGAATGTGCGACATGTCACGTAGTTGTGTGTGTAGTCTTCGTCATTAATTAATGTTCTTTTAATTCCACAAAGAGTCGCTCCGCTATCACGCATTATTGTACATAGTTTGTTATTAACAAACCCTTTCACAAATTTTAACTTGCCTTTAGACGCTAAGGCTGCGTTGGCCATTTCATTGGATATAGGGATTGTATGGCCACATTCCAAGGTTGTATCCAACTGAAATTTTCTGCACGTATTACAGGTGTTATTATTGATGGTGTTAATGATTTCTACTGCATTACCTGACTCATTCGCACTTTCATTCTGGATGTCACATTCATTCAGTTCTTCAATTTCTTCACCCGTAGATGTATTTATCAATGCCGCATTGGCCTGCTTCATCATCTTGCGGCCGTCGCAACGTCCTGAATAATTCCCGTAAGCTAGACAAAAGTAGCATTTGACCGCTCTCTTATACGCGTTTCTTTTCTTTTTTTTTTTTTTTGGTTTTTCCACCATCATTTGAAGGTGATGTGGATACGTTGGTGATTTATCACAAATTGCGTACTCTTCGTGTGTCAAATGACAGTATTGACACAGGACTGGTTTTGTGACTTTAGAACGTTGTTTGAACCTATTCTCATTTGGTTTTGAATATTTGGTCTTTGTGACAGCTGCTGTTTCATTCTGACTCATATTTAGCTGAAAAATATCACGGTTAGCTGTGAAATATGCACTACCTCTATTTTCGACTTCTTGAATAGCCTTACAATCACTTTGTCTTAGAAATTTCAAGAAAGGAGTTGGTATGGTGTTCATGATCTTATCAATTATTATTAGGTCTTTTAGTTTATCATAGTTGTTATTTGTTTTCGCTGAGGTTATCCATTTTGTACAAATATCTTGGACTGTAGACACGTAGTCTATGAACGTTTGGTTAGGTGATGGTGTTAATTTTGAAAACTGCAACTGATAGCCTGCTGTGTCTAGTGAAAAATTTTGTAGCATTCTTTGTTTTAAATAGTCATAATCTTTCCTCATGTCTTGTGGAATTGTTTCTATCACTTTTAAGGGCTCTAATGCTAAATTTCTCATCAAAATAAACGCCCAATCGACCTTTGAAACGTTATGGTATGACATCAAACACTCGAAGTTCTCTAAGTATGCACTTATTGAATCCCCGGAACAAAAAGGTTTGACTAAACCTTTATATTTGTTGTATTTTTGTTCCTCTTCTTTGCTCCTTAATTTGTTTACTGAAATTTCTAAGTTGGAGTCAATTTCCATTTGTTTCAATTTTAATTGTGTTTCTAATTCTAACTTTTTTGTTTCTGCGTTTAATTGAGCTTGTTTGCTAGCAGCTTCTATTTGCATCTTTTTCTCTTCCGTCTCTATTTGCATCTTTTTCTCTTCTCTTTCCGCCTCTATTTGCATCTTTTTCTCTTCTCTTTCCGCTTGCATCTTTTTCTCTTCTCTTTCCGTTGCCCTATCTTCTCGTGCTATGTTTTCTATATGTGTCTTTTGTGCCCATTCTGAAAGTTTATCGGCGGTATAACCTAATTTAATTCCTAATTCCATGTAGTGTTCTAATGTTGACATTTTGTAACTTTAGCTAATGTTAAATTTATAGCAATTAAATCCCTTTGGAAAAAGTGAGGTGTACAAAAATTGGTTATATCCCTTAATGTTTACATTCAAACTTTCTAACGAACAAGTTCATATGGTTATGAAATTTGCATATATATATCATTAATAGCAATATATAGAAAAAATGTTACATCAATGAAACTCTGTGAGTATCGTTTAGGGATACAATGAGCATGAAATGGGACTTATCTTATTTACTGGTTTCTTGGCTGTAGTGTTGTTTGGTTCCCCTGTTTTCTCGCCACTGCTGGAGAACAGTTTACATACACACAATATTTCGCGGAACAATCTGATGTTGGAATCCAAAAAAAAATTAGTAATTATCACTGTAATTGTCCAGTCATGTCAATGTCAAATTTCATGAACATAATTATTTAATTACTTTTCTAGAGGGACTACTATAGCTCATTAACAGATGATACGATAGTAGCTACAAAGTTCAGACTTTGTTATGTATGACTGTTGATATATTTTACTTGGCAAAACCAAGAGCTGTCGGGAAATTGCTTGCGTTTGCCAAAACCGGCTTGGAGCCCCCAAATAGCCTGTCAACGTCCTAGATACCTAGGGGAATGAAACTTGGGTTCATACAGGCAACAAACTCCGTTCTGATACTATCTGACATAATTTATTTACAGTAAGCTGGCGAAGAATGGTTTTCGCAGCCAGCTACGTATCGAACATGATCATAGGAGTTCACAACAAAGCCATCATACATAATCATTACAACAAACTCTATCATCTATATATCGATTGAGTAACACTCCTAAATACACTTGTGTTCAATCTATCAAGTCCCCCTTAAGTTAAGCCCTGTTGCTTGTTCGATGTCCAGTCGGCGTCTGCCCTCTAACGTGTCTCGGACACGGGCTGTAACTCTCCTCGAGCTTCTCGTGGAACAGGTCCTGGCACGCGGTCAGCGTGTCCACGGAGCTGTAGGCGAACTGACCTATGCTTCTCCAAGGCTCTAGATTGTTCGAGCATTCGAGTGTGTCTCCCTTGTATTGGGGTTGTGTCCCTTCTCTAGTTCCCTTCTATCTTTATGTTCCTACCGACTCCATGTGAGACTCTGACACTGACTTAGTTCTTCACTATTTCCTATTAGTCAATAACATTTTGAAATAGAATTTCCAAATCTGACAGTGTATCAAACTTTTTTTTTTTTTTTTTTTTTTATTTAAATGTTGAATTTATCTTTTATTCCCCCATTCTTCAGTGAACATAAATCAAATGTTGTTTCTTGGTGTATATCTGTGTGCATTGCCTATAACTAATCTATGATCTCTGTAGCAGCCTGCATTTGGTATAGTTTTCGCAACTTTTAAATCATTTCGAAATCTTCTGTTGATGAGGATGTAATCAATTCTTTCCCGTTTTGTGGACGTCAATCAGTATGAATTCATTTTGCATTATACAACTAATCAAACTGAATCATTTACTCCGGATATAACCAAAAGACGCTGATATTTTGTCTAGCCACTTCGAGGCTGTTTTTCAACCTGTACCAATGGTGTATCCGTTGATTTAAATGTGTGTATCCAGAAAGCAATGGCAAAATACTGAACGTAAAATCGCAAATAAATCACAGACTGTCAATATTGGCTGAGTTGGTTGTAATGCCCTGCGATGGACATGCCATTTTAAAAATAAAATCCATAATGTTGCGCTTCAGTTTATACGACCATCTTCATCATGATATTCCTCCATGGCACCGTCTGTCCACCCTGCATAATTTCACTAGGTCTGCACAGTGTGCCACTTTTTTTTTTGACCAAAAGTATCTAGAAATGGCCCAAACAACATCCATAAATATCTAGATTTCGTTGGAAAATATCTAGGAAAAATATCCAGATTGAGAAAGTAAGAAATTACATATGTATTCATGTGACGGCCGGGCTCCCTGGCGAAGAGTTTACGGCTGTCGCCGTAATCCCGTATATTCTCGTGAGTAACGCTGCTGCACCCGAACCGGCAGCGGTTCGAGCCGCCCTGGTAATTTCAGTGGTATGTGAACCGGTCGCTTAGAAAGCAATGGCAAACTACTGAGCATAATCTTGCCTAGTACATCAACAACAGCTGAAAAATTCTGATGTTGACTGCAACGTCATGTAACGGATATGCAACATTTAAAAAAAAATTGATGTGACTTACCTATAGAATCATGTCCTCATCTTCACTGAAGTCTGTATCACAAGATACACTTAGCTTGGATGATGAAGTTGAAGCTTCAGATTCAAAATGACTCTGGTATGCTTTAGCTGTTCCAATTTCTTTTAATACACGATCAGGGAGCTGATAAGTTGAACAGCATTTTCCTGCTCTCATCAGGCCAAATCTTATTGTCAAGATAGCATTTAAGAGGTCAAATTTCATCCTGTTTCTTAGTTTACATTTTGTATAATTTACAGTACTGAAAACTCTTTCCGTATCAACATTTGAATGGGGTAGTATCATGGCAGACATGGCATATTCAAAGAGCTTACAGAATGGACTGTTTCCTGGGGCATCTTTAAATTGTCTTACTTCACTCCAAAAAGCTTCAGTTTCTATTTTGTTTGTCCAGTCAACCAAATTTATTTTGGTTAACTAATATTCTGCTTCCGCCACATTATTATAAGTAGCCCTTAAAAATTTAATAACTTGACAATATTTAGGTATGTCCTTTACTGGCTGAGATATGTTGTTAATAGAAAAGAGTTAAATATTTTTCAATACATCTAAATTTTCAGGAAGTCTCTGCTTCAGTTGATTGAATAATGAGACAAGAAAATCTTGACAGCGCTTTCTTAAGTTGTTCTCTTCATTTTCTGTTAACAGTCCTTTTTTTTTTAAACCATCAATTTTTGATTCGATTTGGTATCCTAGGTATGGCTCTATAGTGCAAGTGAACAAGTCAGCTTTACAAGTTGGCAATATAAGTCTTTTACCAATTGAGTGAAATAGCAAAATGAGGTCGTCAAGTAATTTAACTTTATCAACATTTTGAGATTCAAATAGTTTATTAACTGTTTGCACTTCACTTAAAATGGGTTGTAAAAAGAGAAGGAATGTCAAATTTTTTTCATCACTGTACATTCCATATAGTATTTCAGCTGTGTAGCACTTTCCATTTTGTCTTGTTATTTCGAAGTGTGTCTTCAACTCCAACCACTGGTTCACAATTACTTCAACAGCTGGTTGAATTGAGAACCTTCTAGTTTTGCAATATGACAGAATTTTCAGTGATGAGGAACTATCATTTAATGTTTTATATAAATTAGTATACTGCTGTAGTCTGACAGATGATTTGGAGAACCAGTTATGTGTTTCAGCAATAAGGAATTCCAAATTCCTTGGTAAACATTCTGATGTGGCATGTAATAATGCTAGCTGCAAGGAATGACACACACATTTTATGAGGATTAAAGATGGGATATCTTCCTTCAATTTTGCATAAACGCCATGGTTGACACCAACCGTTACCGAGGCATTATCGGTACCAATTGCAGCCAAATTCTTGAAGTTTAAATGTTTACTGACCAAAAGTTTCTTCAGTGCCCTTATGCGCCCTTTTACTCATTACCTGAGGGTTGCCAGATTGTTGAGCGTTGACCCAAGTCAGTTCAAAGTTTATATAATGGCAGTTACCATAATTTACGCGCGTCCAGACCAAACATAAAATGGGTAAATAACACCGAAAGAAAAGTAAAATCTAGAAAGTATTCAAAGTATCCGACTCCAAATGAAAACTATCTAGAATTGCATCCAGCATCCAAACGTCAGAAAACGGTATCCAGATGCCGGCAAAAACCTCTAGATCTGGATATAAAATATCTAGAATGGCAACTATGACCCAGACTTTAAGACTTGCTCCTATTATAACATATAGGAGCACATGATGGGGTTTTGGTTATTACCACCATCAATCTTGCGCGCCTCATACTTCGCCAGTACACCCACTGGGATTGCTTAGATACCCTCACCAGACCAGTTACCGTCCTGCCTTCCTGCCCCGCCCCCTTCCTTCTATGTGCTCACTGAACCGTAACACCAAGCACCGGGTATAAGAATACATCGGAGATTTTCTGAGTTGCAAACAGATCCCAACTGTGGGGTGAGTATGAACATTTTCTCTATTAAAAGTCTGTCTGTCTGTCCGCGCTATTAAATATTGATAAAAGTTACTGGAAAAAATGTGAGGACCATGTGTTGAAAGAGGAAGAGGACTATTGGAGAAAGGATGGATTGAATTTTATGCAACCGAGAGCAATCATCAACCTACTGGAATCGTCCGACACAGATTAAGGTCTGAGTAGATCGCAGACCTTAATCTACGTACACACTTACTGGGATATTTTGCTCCAACTATTCAGACGAATTGCAGGCCCTAAACATTACAGCATCAGCATCAGCTGAAGAAACAAGAAGGAAATGAAAAATAAGGTAAGAAATATAGTCCTTATACTTTCCTGTTAATTTACAAATTATTTACCCAGCGCCTCTGTAAATTCTCTCTTTACTAATATTACACATTGCACCCCTCTCGGGATTCTCCGTGGTGAAGTGGTCAAGCCGTCTGACTCGGGCTCCGAAGGTTGTATGTTCGATTCCGGGCCGCGTCCTTCATTTAACGAGTGCATTTTTTCGGAGACTCCCGAGGGTCGTCGCTGGAGCTACGGAGTTCGTGCTTTGTGCGACGCTTTCCGCGCTGCGGAAAGAAACTGAGCCATATGGGATAAAAACCCGGTGCAATGCAGCCGATCCTGTCGAATTTAAGCTACTTCTTTCATTGCACCCACTCCCATACGAATCCGGATACGCCTTTGTGTGTCATCTGAATTGACAGGTCTCCAATTACTGTAAACTTAACTTTGTTAGCGAGAAATCACTAGTTGTTCAATAAAACATCAAAGGAATGTCGCCGCTTTTGATGATTTAAGTTGTTTCTGGACCTATCAAAGACATATTCCTTGGGTGGGGGTTAATATAAGACGGCTGGAAAAATTTCATAACGATGCAACAGACAGTTTTCAAAATAATTGATCGTGAATGAAGGCAAACAAATCGGAACATACTATAATGCCTCTCTTCTCATCACATGACTAAAGAAAGCTGTTTGTCTAGTTTCATTAGCTTCTTTCAGCCAATCGTTATTAGTATTATTAGTTACTCTGGCAGTCCAAGGAATTCGTACCATTCGTCTCAGATACCACATTGCTGTTGCCACCAAGTTCTTCCTAATTTATTTATTTACATTCCAAGATTCACTGCCATACAATAAACCAGGTTCTATATAGCATTTCAGCACTCGCTTTCTTACATTCATCATATTTATATATTTCCCCCAAGAGTTTTATTTCCAAACAGCAATTTTATGGGGTAGAACGGGTTAATAAATAGATCTGTTACTTTAATGTTTTCAAGGGTTTCGCTGTCGTTCTTGATTCCCCTAAAATGCCACGGACTGACATGACCAATAACTTTTACGGATTTCAGGCCAAGCATTCAAGAGTGAAACTCTCTGTAGCAAACAGACGGACTGGTTTTGCACTTGTATTAAAAAGTCCGCCCGTTATTATTAATGAATTATTATTATTATTATTATTATTTTTGCGCTGGCTCGCTTTGAGCTCAAGCGTAGTCCATACAACACTATAGTGGCGATGGACTGAATTTTGCGTGGACAGGTCAACAGTTTAGTCCAGCTGTCGACCTAGTTATTTTTGGCAATCACTTTGAAGTTTTATAGCATTTTACACGTTGAAGAGAGGACCCTGAAAACAAATATTTTGTTTGTTACAGCATTTACAACAACTTGTATGCAACCCCCTCTCTCATTTCACATGTAAGAAAAGTATGTTGACTGTGCCGTCTCCGTGGCGAAGGTGTTTACGGACGCGGTTCGTAATTCCGTATACCCGCGTTCGAAACACAGCTGCGAATTGGCAGCAGACCGCGTTGCGTTGGTATCGTTCAGAAATCAATGGCAAACTACTGAACGTAAACTTGCCAAGAAATCACAGCGGCAGAAATGCCGGTGTTGACAGCGATGAGCTGTAAAAAAGGATATAAAAAAAAAGATGTTGACTGTAAAGAGTCTAGTAGTTAAATTATCTTTATATGCCATAGTCGCCGGTCTCCATCGAGGTAAAGTATAAACAGCGGGAGAGTGCCCGCTTATGGATTTCATGTATCGATATTCCCATGGACTCTGCTATTCCCTGGATCCATCGTTTACGTGGTCGGCCTCTTCCTCTGCTTCCATCTGGTCTGTACATTATTGCTTGTTGTGGTATACTGTTAGTTGGTAACCCACTTGCATGGCCAAACCATTTGACTGGCTGCCTTCTAATAAAATCTAGCACTGTTATAACCCCCACTTTAGTCCTGATTTCTTCATTTCTGATCTTATCTCTTCTTGATACATTGATTATTCTTTTCAGGAATCTCATTTCTGTTGTTGTGATTTTTCTGTTCTCGTTTTCTGTCATTGTTCAGGTTTGGCATTGGGAAAACATAGAGTTGGTAGGAAGATCATACCGTCAAAATCAAAGCAAGAGACTTACTTCCAAATCGGCTGCGGCTAATTCCGAGCTCTCGACCCAGCGTGTTTGTGAATTGTGAAACTTTGTTCATTAATCCCTAATTCACAGATGCCGACTTGTAGATGTACAATTTCAAAGCATTGTTAAATCTTCTTCCTGTATTGTTTTCCTGCCAACTCCAGTGTGGAAATGTAATGATAACGTTAGATATTGTGTGCACATCTTGTGCCTTGTTTCCCGTGTGTCACATCTATGTCTGTTTTCTGTTTCATGTATCTCTTCTATAAGTTTATGTTTTCTATTTGCAGTGTGTCTCCCCTGTGTCTGTTTTTTTTCTGTATATTACTCAGTGTTTCTCCTGTTTATGTTTTCTGTTTTCTACTCCAGTGTGTCTCCTCTATCTCCATCTCCCATCGGTGTTTCTCAGTTTTATATTCCCAGTGTATGTCCTATCGGTTTCTATTCCTCATGTGCGTTATCTATGTCGGTTTCTTTGTTTTCTATTGCCAGTGTGTCTTCTTTGTTGGATTTTCTGTTTTATATTCCCTGTGTGTTTCCTTTATGTCGGTTTTATATTTCAGGTGTGCCTCTTCTATGTGGGTTTCTTTGTTTCTACTTCCCACGTGTCTCCTCTATGTCTCTTTCATTTTACCTGTTTTCTCTATGTCCGCTTCTCACGGCAAATACATTGGACTAAGCTTGAGTTTAAAGCGAGCGAACGAAACAAAAATCACGTGTAATGGGCAAATGTTGTCCCACAGCAAATGTTGTCCCACAGCAAATACTGCCTTTGAGATTCTAGGCCACAACATATGAGGTGGGGTGGTCAGTTACTTTCCTCGTCGCCCTTCCTCCCAAGTAAATTCCCTGAACATTATCTGGTACCTATTTTATATGGAAGGGTTGACCCCAGAACCGTACTGGTGCAAGCCCAGCAACTTTCCAGTGGTAAGGCACCTGGTCCCGACTCCATCCCAGCAGAGACATACAAGGCAGATGGACCGGTTCTAATAGAGCAGCTTCACCAAGTCTTTATAAGCGTATGGGTGAACCAGACCATGCCACAAGATTTTAAGGACGCTTCAATATTCCACCTTTACAAACGTAAAGGAAACCACCAATCCTGTGACAACCACCGAGGCATCTCCTTGCTCTCAACTGCAGGGAAGATATTCGCCAGAATTCTACTTAATCGCCACACAGCCCATCTCTACCAAGGTCTTCTTCCTGAGAGTCAGTGTGGCTTCAGGAAAGAACGAGGAACTGTTGACATGATTTTCGCTGCAAGAGAAATGTCCGGAACAGAACTCTGAAATGTTCTCCACTTTCATTGATCTTACCAAGGCTTTTGATACAGTCAGCAGAGAAGGACTGTGGAAGATTATGGCGAAATATGGCTGTCCATAAAAGTTTGTCCAAATAGTGCGGCTATTTCATGATTTCATGCAGGCAAGAATACAGGAAAATGGCGAACTGTCTGAGCCCTTTCCTGTCACCAATGTATTGAAGCAAGGCTGTGTCCTGGCACCTACACTGTTCAGCCTCATGTTTTCAGCTATGCTGACAAATGCCATCGAGAACAATGACATTGGAATAGACATTAACTACCGTATGGATGGAAAGCTGTTCAATCTCAGAAGGCTGAAAGCTAAAACCATAACTAGCAGCGACACTGACAGAGAGCTCCTGTTTGCTGATGATTGGGCTCTATATACCAACTCAGAGGCAAACATGCAACACAATGTTTCAGCTTTCGCATGTGCCTGTGCCAACTTTGGGCTCAGTATCAACTTGAAGAAGACTGTAGTTATGTACCAGCCAGCTCCAGGGATTAATCACAACGTGCCAAATATCAAAGTGAATGGTCATAGACTAAGTGTTGTGGACAAATTCACCTATCTTTTCAGCACTGTGTCACAAGCTGCCACGATTGATGACGAAATGAATTTAAGAATCTCCAAGGCCAGTGCGGCCTTTGGCAGTCTGTACAAGAATGTGTGGTACAGAAATGGAATAAGCCTGCAAACAAAGCTGAAAGTCTACAAAGCAGTCGTATTATCCAAACTGCTACATGCTTGTGAAACCTGGACTGTTTATCAGCGACACGCTAGAAAAACCACTTCCATGCAGTCTGCCTTAGGAAACTATTGAAGATTAAATGGCAAGACAAGATCCTAGACACTGAATTTCTAGAAAGAGCGTCCAAGACCAGCATCCACACTCTACTAATGAAGAACCAGTCTCGCTGAGCTTGTCACTTGACCCGCATGCCAGATCACAGGCTCTTTAAACAAATTTGTTACGGCAAGCTGCGTTGTGGTAAACGCTCCCAAGGCAGGCAGAGGAAACGCTTTAAAGACACTCTGAATATCTCGCTAAAAGCTTTTGGAATTCATCATGACACTTGGGAGACTGCTGCCAAAGACCAAAATGTGTGGCGTACATCATTACAAAAGGGTGCAGTCACTTGTGAAGCAAACAGGACAGCAAGAGCTGTGAAGAAAAGGCTGGACAGAAAAACCACTGCTGGAGATCTTCCTCCTGGAACATCAAGCATTTTTTGCCCACATTATCAAAGAACATTTTGAGCCAAAATAGGCCTTATCAGCCATCTTAGAACTGACAGCTCCATACTTTCAACCCCACTGGATAACATGAATGGTCGTCATCATTCTTGATAGATAAACAACACGCGTGGGAAAAATACTGTCTTGGCAGCCAAGTAACCTGACCACTATGCCACCTTGTACTCAGTAGAAATCTCCTGATAATTTAAAATCGCAAAGATTAGGTAGAAAGTACCATTCTATTGGCTAAATTAAAAAAAAAAAAAAAAAAAAAAGTCAATTAAATTATTCTAGACCAAGCGCACATTTTGAAGGAATCTAAGTGGCAAAGACAACTTATCACAAACATCAGAAAGAAGCAGTCATTTTTGGCCACACTATGAGAAAACAAAAACTGGAACATGTTGCGAGAACTGGAAAGATTTGTGGAAAGAAGAGATAACGGAAGACAGCGTGAGAAAATTCTTTGACAGTGTTGTTTCATGGCACAAAAGAGAGTCAACATACGAATTGATCCATGCCGACGGAGATCACAATTTGTGGAGAGGCATGATTGCCCACTCCAGCCGGCAAGGCACTGGATGATAATGATGATACCAAGCGCAGTCCTGTAGTTTATTAATTACTCCACACATTGTGTCCTCGTCTTTCTCTTATAGTCCGTGCTATATTGCACAGTAGTCACTGATGTCTACAATTTCTTGTCCATTGTGTTGCTAGTTGCTGCAGATAGTACATATGACGTCATGTGCTTCCTCGTGATACAATGACAAGTTGTCTAGACCTACCTCTCTCTCGGTACTGATCATAATTATCGTCAAGTCTAATCAGACTAGGTGTATTCATAAGTAGCTGGCCCATGGTTTCGTTGTGCTGTTTGACCATGTTGTATCTATGACTTAAAATATAACAGATATAATATATAATTAAGTCTCCAAGTGAATTTATTATTACTCGTCAACTGATTTGATCGTATGTGAAGTCTAAGTGCTGTTTCTGTACGTGAATCCATACCTAGAGGTTCATGATAAATGATACATACTGTGTCTTTCTTTCGCCTTTTCTGGTGTCAAGACATTTTTCAACTAACCACTCTTACGACATGTCTACTTCTGAAAAGTCTTTATTACTCTTTCTTTACCTTTCCTGGATGCTCTCAACAGTTTTCTATAGAACCCCATTTCAGCATTCGTCTATCTCAACAGCCTCTAAGTAATTTCTCACTAATCAACTAATCTATTAACTGTCTTCGATTCACTTCCATACATTAGAACTGGTTCTCTGAAGCGACATCACTCTGACTCTAACCGAGAAACTAATCAGCTGTCAAAAACTATTTGTCACATAGTGGAATCTTTAATATTTTTTGTATTATGCATTTTCTCAGAGTTTTTATAAATGCTCTTTTTTTCATATCATTTTAGTTTTCACATTTTAATGACATTTCCAATATAATTTATCATGGTATTGACATACCTTGTAATCGCATCCTATGGTTTTAAATCAATGTTTTACTCACCATAGGACAACTATTTCTGTTCACTGAGTGTGCTGTTCATTTGCATAGTCTTGATGGTTACAAACCAGAGATTATCTCCATTACTAAGCTTAAGAAACTGAGATGGGCACTATGATGCAAACCTATTGCCCACTTTAATATTATGACTTGTTAGTTCTGGCCGAGTGGCTAAGAAGGCCGGGTTCTCCTTCGGGAGTCATGGATTTGAGTCCTCATTAAAGCATGGATTTTTTTCTGCCTGGGGCAAAAAGAAAGTCCTAACCTGCACATTTTGCGGCGACTGCACTAGCCAGGCAGCCTGAATTCCTCAGGCTCAAGACCCCCTGTCCTACAGTGCAAGGTACTATAGGCAGTAAAATGACAGTTTTTTATAACGGTTGCATATCCTTTATAAGACGTAGCAGTCTGCTCCAGCCTCTTTGGCTGTTTGTGATTCCTGGGCAAGTTTATGTTCAGTAGTTTGCCATTGCTCTCTGAATGACCTGCACTCATACCATTGTAAAGAAATGAACGCATGGTGGGGTTTGCTTCCAAATCGCTCACAGCTGTGTTTCGAGCACGATATGCGGGATTACGAATTGCGCCCGTAATCCCTTGCCACAGAGCCGGCAGTATCATAATAGATAGAACTATATATAATATACTGGATCAGTGGAGACCTGGATTAACAATCACCAAGCTCTCACTAAATACGCCACTAGCACAGTGAAATATAGCTACATATCTAGAACTTTCCAACTCCAGTCTCAGGCTCTGAGAATTATATCAGAAAATCAAATATTTCAATCAAAACAGTAACAAAACCTTTTTTTTTTTTTTTATTTAAAACCTATTCCACGCCTTGTGGCAAGCTGGGTATATTTTACTAGCCTCATATTTTATAGACTAATCAGCACTCAGTGAGTGATGTGGTCAATACTACACAGGCCTTCTATACTTCCCAGATCATTTCATAGTATCCATTTTAGTCTGGGAGCCCAAGTCAATGGCAAAAACATCACCTGCCTTGAGAGGGATTCATTCAAACACATGACCACCAGACTTGTAGGCAAGCATACTAACCACCACGCTAGCACAGCTCCTACACAAACTAAGGAAATCATCAATCAGAGTGCATCACTCTAGGGTGACAGCGTTACCTTGGCCAGGACTCTTGCTAGCAGTCAAACATGCAGATCTTGCTGGTTTGATGGTTTTCCTTGCCACAAATGTATGCTTGTTTCACATGCCGGTCAAGTGGAATTAAATGTTGATGTCTTGTTCAGAAAGTAATGGCAAACTGCTGAAATTAAAATTGCCTAGTAAATCACAAACACCCAATAGGGGCTGGGGTTGATGTCCCCAGTGTATAGTTGAAGGCAAAGGGCAAGGAGGAAGACAACACAAAGATAAAGAATGGGCAGGCCACACCATTACTGCACTTACAAGCACTGCTGAAGACTGGGATGAGTGGAAGACCTTGACTACAAATATATTCATTGTGGCAACCCACAATGCAGGTTGCAGGTTAAACGAAGAAATTAGTATTGTAACAATGCATGAAGAACTGGTGAAAGTAACAATGCGAGGTGCAGATGTCAAGATTAGAGTAAGGCGGATGTGGGGCCAGAGAAGTTAATTAAGAAGTCCAAAGTGAATGGAAGAGCCCCAAACAATGGATTGTTATAACAAGTTGGGAGGTGGATAGACAAAGGGAACTCAGAAAGGTATTTTCAGGGGAATTGGAAATTGGGATCAAAGGTGAAATAGATTTTCATGGGTGGTCCCGAGGAAACAGATAAAAAGAGGGGACATGAGGAGGATTGAAGAATTTTGGGGAGGTGAGGAAAACTTCGCCTGGGCATTCATTGTGGGAAAGTTAGATGAAAACGGGGCCCAAAAAGATAAAGACTCTGTTGGTGACGTTAGGACACGGGAGGAGTCCGGCGCGACAAGTTAATTCAAAAGGCCTGTAGAAGGCAATGTCGTAGTCCAGAGTAATGCCTAAAGATGATGTGTAATGTTCAGTGAAACTTCCTGGAATAATGTTATACCTGTCACCATGTTCATCTATAATTAAACGAAGTTTAATTATAGTTCGCCCGTGTGTTGCCGGGGCCCCTACGGGAGAGCAAAGAATAGTAACACTGTTGCCTTCCATGCACGTCATAAGAGGCGACTAAGGAGGATATGGTTCCGTCGCCCTGCTACTGAGTGAGTGCATGGCGCGACACTGTGAGCTGTGAGTTTCGCGTGGAATGCTTTTATATCTGTCCATGGTTGTTTGTAGCTTGAACTGCATGTTCGGAACGATAGCGGCCGGCTGTTGCTGGATTGACTGGTTTGCCATTTCAGCTCACAAGTGCATTTTTCAGGAGACTCCTGGGAGTCGCCACTGGAGCTACGGAGTTTGTTCTTTGTGCGGCGCTTTCGGCGGGTCGTCCTGTGGAAAGAGACCGAGCCATAAGGGATAAAACCCAGGTCAATGAAGTCTTTCTGGTGACTGCCGTTTCCATCGATGATGAACTGTATTTTTTGTGGAGGACTTTTGTGTTGGCATTCTGGCGGCGGCATTATGCACAGTGTACTTGTGCGGGCTGTTGGCTTGCCGATACTCTTGTCTATTACATTGTTCACATTGGGCAGTGAGGAGCATTTTGTGTGATATTCACTGGCACTGGAACGGAGCAAATATGGGGACGACCCGTTGCCGTGAAGTTGGAACCACGACTAACTAACTAACTAAACGAAGTTGTGTGTGCAAACCAGTGTTCTTAAGTGCCTAATAGCTGTTCATAAGTATTCCTGAAGAGTATTCATACAGACATACCCCTGGACATAATCGCAGCCACTTGTATCTGTCAGCAGCATTGTGACAAGTATGAACAAAAATGGTAGAAAAATTGCCAGATACGTCTTTATTGTACAGACGCTGTGACATCCTGATAAACAAATAACAAGAACTGTATCCAAAAGGAAATTGTAATGATCATGAAGAATGGTATGCATTTGGAAACTTTTTCATTGTTTATCTTTCTGCCAAAATTTAACATTTTTAAGTAAATATATCCTTTTCTCCTTTAATATATTACTCATTCAAGAGATGAACAGAAACTGAGCATATTAAACTGAATTAGTTCAATATCGCTATACCTAAACAGTATATATATAAATGAAAACCATAAACAAATTAGAGAAATTTGACATAAGCAGTCACAAGTTTTTGGACACGTTATGAGAAGAAATAAATTGGAGAACTTGGTGACTGCTGGCAAAACTGAGGGGAACAGAACAACGGGAAGGCACATAAGTAAATACTTGGATGGCTTGGCCATGTGATATGGTCGAGACAAGAACACAGAGCTGATCCACAACTCTGGTGATTGTTTGATATGGAGAAACATGACTGCCCATGCTTATCAGCATGGCACATGATGATGGTGATACTTTAAACATTCAAGACAATATTTTGTTAAATGTAGATATATTTGTGAAAGATGAATACACAAACCACAATTAAACGCCCACTTAGCTGGTTATAACAACCTATGAATGAAGCCCATCATGATGACAAATGAGCAAACAAATATGAATCAACCTCTGTTTAGTAAACAAAAAATAATACTGTAAGAGGCCCAGCATTTCAACTTGTTGTTTGCTGCCAAACTAAGGAAACTTGTATTTGATCTCAAACTGGTTCAGTATCTCTTGCATTATGTAGTGTATGGTTTCTGAGTCATCGTGGGAGACATATGGGCTTTCTTTCAATCCTGGAATTGAAAAGCAAAACTGTTATAAACATAATGCAAAGGGAGCTTAGTAGCAGTTACATCACCCATCTTTAACTCTAGCAGTGCCAGATACTAGTCCAGTTCTGGGTGATTATTTTTACAAAAATAAGAAAGCAGATGTTTTACACGCACATAATCACACATACTCACACACTCTCCACAGCCCTGGGCTATGAATCAGATGCCTAGCCTTCATGGACTAGGACAACAAATAAGGAGATCCAATACATATGCCAACAAATCTTCAGCAATTTGATATTGCAAAGTATAAACTGCTGTCCTGGTTAAATTTTTA
Organism: Cepaea hortensis; assembly: GCA_963921405.1. Taxonomy (NCBI): domain Eukaryota; kingdom Metazoa; phylum Mollusca; class Gastropoda; order Stylommatophora; family Helicidae; genus Cepaea; species Cepaea hortensis. Next base: position 190,343,559 of record OY992876.1, read on the forward strand.
AATTAGGAAACCAACCCATAAAATAATACTCATAATACATGTGGATTCTAGGAACCAAGGTAGCGTAGTACCTAGATACTCGGCTGCCGAACTGGTGGCTATGTATTCGAATCTGCATCAGGGCAGATTTTACAAATGAACCTGGTCTCAGGTTGACCCTGCCTATCCATAGTAAGAATTCACAACGAAATTGTGAAAGAAATAAACAAGCTAACCCATGGCAGATATTAAGTGTTTGGCATTCACATATACTAGGCTGTGGCATAATGAGATGAGATTGACCAGTTTCCTTCTGGCATTATTATCAACCACAATTCTGTGACTGTCTGTGGGTATTCACTCAATTGTGCTGGCTTGTAGAAAACATGCAAGCAATCAACAGGCTTGTGATATATAGTGCTCATTGATATACAGTAAAGGCAGGACAATGGCAGGGAATGCCACTGTAATGCCTTCACAAATTCCAGGCCGCAGCATAATGGGGCGTGGAGACCAGTTCCCGGCCTCACCGCTTTCCCTTCCCAGACAATACCAATAAAATGATGACTGGGTCGACCCATGCAGAGACTTGAATGCTTACACCACTTTACAAGGCACATGCTGATGATAATGATGAGGCTAGGTAGACACACCTGCCACTGCTAGGGTTTGAACCTAAACCACCATGCCACTGCTAGCCTATGTTCTAGGTAATAAACTCCTTTCTTTCCAGACTGGTGTATGATAGCTTACTTCTGCCACAGACATTAGTTACTTTCAAATGATAACTGCCTGAGGAAGACAGAGGCAAGCATATGATGTATACAGTCACCAACAAGCATATGGTGAACTGTTTGGTACAGAATAAGCTAACAGCTAAATAACATAAGCACATCAATGAAGGCCATGTGAATGAAACAGTTGTTCTGTATCAACAGTATAAGTAAAGTAAAGCAAAGAATCCTTTTTACATGATCTGAGGTTTATTAAGCATATGGTGATAGGGCTATATTTTCATATGGTGCTAGGGCTATAATTTTATAGACCAAACGGTACTCAAGGGGTGATACAGTCAATATCATGCCAGTTGCTCTTACTTTCCAACACATTTCCTGGTAAACATCTTAGGCTGGGTCAACCTGAAAGCCCAGGTCAATTTTTAAAATCCACATTAATATGAATTTTAACCCACAACCACTGAGCTGGTGGTAGGCACGCATGCTAGCCACACCACTACCACAGCTCCCATGAATAATTCAGCACACCAATCTTGAGCAGATGCAGTAACATTCTTACATATTCATACACTATTATACAAAGGTATGAAAGAAACAATACTGGAATAGGGTACACATTAACAGTACATGATTAGATTTCCCATTTAAAGTCTTAACAAACAAAAACATTTATGCTGCCCCCTAGCTTTGATGCTCTCGTAAAGTGTTAATAGTTAGAATCTCACCTTTCAGGAGACAGTCACGAACACCCTGAGCTTCATATGCAAATCCTTGTGAGTTTGAAAAATTTAAGTTTGCCTGCCATTGAAAAGAAAAATATTATGTTTTATTTTTGATAGAACAAAAGAATGCTAAGAGCATGCATATTTTCTGCACAAAATATGGGTGTAATTCTTGGACAATTAAATAAGTTGAATAACGAAGACACAAACATTAGGTTGCATGATTTTTGCCTGGCATATTTCACTGCATCTCGTCAGGTACATACTGCAGAATTCACACAACGTAAAGTAAGCTGAAATATACATATGTTCGCACAGTAATGTAAAGTCGTCTACCACGGTAATTTTAAACTGACTAACATATCTTTCTGTTTGCACAAAACTGGCCTATGTAGATTAATCATTATGGCTTCTGCAAACTTTAACAAGCGACTATTTTCACAGTTACTTTTGCACAGAAACACTGATATACTGCACATGTGGAGTCATTTACATTTGAATTGAGTTTAGTTGAGTTAAGAAACGACAACACTGCATTCAGGACATTCCTACATGCACTCCATCGGCTTGTTCAACAGCCAGCTAAGAGTCATGCTGTTAATGTTTCCAACTGATTTAAAGTTCTCCTGGTCTTCCCTCACAGTTTTGAGATTCCTCAAAATCCCCCTGCCAATACCCTGCCATATCATTCTTTCCACATATGGGCACTCAGTCTGTTCCACCTCTTTCTCCACCTGGTCCCACAGACACCACACCACCTCCCCTTGTCCATAGGTAATCTACCACCAAGAGGTGCATTCCCTGCCAGCCTATCATCCTGTTCATTCCCCTGCACTCCCGCATGCCCAGGGCAGAAATTCCATACAATTCTCATTTACATTTGAACCCCTGTAGCAATATTTGCTGTTGGGGAATACTTGTATTTTATGCATCACCAATTTCACAATTTATAAGAACAAAACAAGTCACAAACAAAAAAGTAATATTAGAAGGTAGATGAAGATCACTAGGACAACTATTTAGCAAAGAGATTCCCAAAGTGGAAGGCATCATGCCCCCTAGGTGAGGGGCAGTGGAAAGACCTAGATCTGAGGTTCAGAATTTGCTACAGATTTAATACAAAGATGAAGTGTGTATTTGTATATGCATATGTTTGGGCATGTGGTCTAAGAGACTAGAAGTGACAGGATGAATAAGTCTAGAAATCACTGGCTGAACAGAAGAAATTAATGTGTTCACACTCTGACATTGACTGAGCACACACAGGTTTGTCCAGATGCATAAAAGTTGCACCTTACTCATAACAACTCAGCTATGAATGAGACCGCACAGTACACGTGAGACAATTCCTACCTCATCTTTTACTTTAGGTAACTCAAAATATTTGACACTGTTGTCTGGAAGCGTAACCCTGTTTGGGCACCAGAAAACATCAGGAATCTGAAAAAAATTAATTATACAGACATATTTCATATAACATTACCACAGCTTTATGGATATGTATGCAATAGCAACAAAATGTCTTATCAACAGCAGTATGTAAAGTAGTATGTCAGGTAAAGAGCCCTCTTACATGCCACTGTGAAGGAGTTGACTAACGTTTGTCATTAGTGGTGATTGAGGGCTCATATCCTCTGTTCTAATCTCGATCCTGGTGAGACAACTCAGGACACAAAACTCTTTTATGCCAAATAAAGACAAAAGTTCCTTGCTACTAAAGACAAAGACTAAAATTGGTTCCGACAGATTGTACAAGAAAAAAACTTTTCAAGCGACCTCCAAAAGATTATACAAGAAATACCTCTCCAACCCCCACCTCTGATAGTTTAGACAAGAAATACCTCTCCAATCCAACCTCCAATGTTGTTTGTCCATCAAGAATGATGATGACCATTCATTTCATCCAGTGGGGTTGAAAGTATGGAGCTGTGAGTTCTTAGATGGCTGATAAGGCCTATTTTGGCTCGAAATGTTCTTTGACAATGTGGACAAAGAATGTTTGACGTTTCTGGAGGAGGATTTTCTGCAGTGTATTTTCTGTTCTGTCTTTTCTTCACAGCTCTTGCAGTCCTGGTTGCCTCAGAAGTGACTGGTTGCCTCAGTGTCGCACACAGCTTGTGTAATGGTTGTTTAATATTATATGGGGGACATGAAGCAATTCATGTGTTGACCCTAAGAAAGTCAACTTTGTATGGGTAGTGAGTTAATTTACTATTTGAGGGCAGGTCTTATTAGACAACGGTCCGGTTCAGACATACCTCTAATTAATATAATATTGCGATTGAGAATAGGGCTCACGCCAACCAGACAAGTTTGTGGCGATTGCCAGTAACCAAGTAAAGTGATACGACATTGTGAAAATAGGCAGTAGAAGTCTATTAAGTAGCCCAAAGCCAGGTTATCTACAGTCTTTGACAAAAATTAGATACACTAATTTTTTAGAAACCTCTTGCGTCACAACCAATGAGTCAAAGTTGATGACGCAACACAGGAGGGGAGGGTGTGTGTCAAAGACTGACATATGAGGCCAGAGGTCTGCCTCAAGATAGAACACCACCGGGAAGAGTGGTCAACCTCATATAGATTAGAGGGGATACATTGCCCGGGATAAGGGCAGGGTAGGGGATAGAATGGAGAACTATTAACTAGTTCTCTCATGAGACACGGAGACGGTGACCAGATAGTTAGCACTGTGGTCACGACAGAATCACGGCGTCTACATGATAGCCACGATTGCCAATCAACAGAAAACAGCTAAGGTAAGCGTGCCAAATAGTACGGCACGCAGAAAGCTGAAGGACACCTCAAGGTCCTTCCGCGTGGTGTGTAACCACGCGAGCAAGCTAGTCAGACTGGGGACTGACTTTGTAGCGAGCACCTCGTTGTAGTATTGATAGGAGATTTGTGTAACCAAATAGATAGAATTAGCATTAGGGTTTAGAAACTAGTGATAGGCAATTCTGTGGCTTTGTGTGTGGTTTTGATAGCGACTGTTATGTACTTGTAAAGAGCCAACGGCAATAAAATGTATCATTTATTTCCTCTCACACGACTTGCAAGTTTCTTGTGTGGTGCGAGAGAAGTAATCTGATGATGCCTTACACATGAGTTGTTGACACAGTGCTTAAGTGACATATTAGGTCACGAGAGAAATATTTTCTGTGGCGATTTCAACGCTAAAGGCAGATCATGGGGAAACATTTCCTCCAACACACAGGGGGAGGAGCTTGAGACTGCGCTTGAAACCAATGACCTGGTTTGTATCAACAGTGGCTGTGTCACCAGGACAGCAAGCCGTCCAGGTGATGACAGTGCTATTGACCTGGCACTGGTTTCTCCTTCACTCACTACAGTGTGTAGATGGGGTGACCTAGGGCACCACGGCAGTGACCACCACCTTTGCAGCATATTGGTGGAGAAAGGCAGAACCAGGCAGCACAAGCAACAGTCAAGACTTTCCAGTATGACAGTACAGGGCAAGATGTGGTGAGTAAAATAAGACGTGACAAGCACAGAGAGCTTTAGGGCAGGGAAAAAACCTGGGAGCAGCCACCTTGGTGGAATTTCGAGTTGGAGAGGGCCTGGGTGGTTAAGCGCAGTGCTGTAAGGAGATGGCAAAATGCCAAGAAGAACAGAGCTGGCCATCCTAGTCCCTACATGCACTTAGAAAGAGAGATGCACACAAAAGTAAGCTATTAAAAAAAAAACTGGTCACGGTGGTTAAAAGTGAAAAATGGGCAGAGGTATGTCAAAGAGTAAGCACAGACAAGTCACTGAAATTGTTCTGGCGACTACATAAAAGCATGAATGGGGTAGTCAAGAATAAGAGCATTTCTGACTTCCAAGGTGCTGACCTCATCTGGCAGAGGACTGACGAGGACAAGGGCAAAGCCCTCTTTGAACGCTATCTAGAGCAGAGCAACCAGACAGACATGGGAGGCCGAAATCTGGTCAAGGAGGTCACCTCAGACAGGTGCAAGACCCAGAACATTTCGGATGAAGACACAGTGACAGTGAAAGAAATAAAGGCTGTGCTTCGATGATCAAAAAACAGCGCTCCAGGGCCAGATGGCATAAGATATAATGACGATATCAATAGTGTACCGACAACGAGCTAGAGAAACTAGCAGACATGTACAACAACAGCATAGGAAGTGCTAGAATCAAGGAGGAGTGGTTACACAGCTATCTGATTCCCTTGCCGAAGCCTGGCAAAGACCACACAAACATTCAGGGATATCGTGTAATAACCATGCAGAATACAATAGGCAAGCTGCTGGAGAAGGTAATTGCCAGGAAAATATCAAGCCAGCTAGAGAGGTAAGGTGTTTTTCCACCTACCCTGGGTGGGTACCGTCCAAAAAGAGAAACCTGGACCAATGCAGCAGTTTTTGCCCATGATGTCTATGAAGGTTTCCACTCAGGCATTGAAACCTTTGCTGCAGCGATTGATCTTGAAGACGCGTACAACAGAGTACCATTAGATTTTTTAATGCTTCAGCTTCTTGAACTCAAAATAAGTCCATTCCTCCTTAGTTGATCACTGCAGCCCTCTTCCAAAGGAAAGCAGTTTTTAGATGTGGCAGTTGGACTTCGGAACTTACAACAATATATCCTGGCCTACCACAGGGATCACCATTATCTCCGATACTGTTCAACGCCTACACTGTGAGAATCACCAGCGAGCAGATCAATGGACCGGGGAGGACACCGTCATATGCCGACGATATTTTAGTGTATCGTCAGGGGAAGGATAGGAATCAGGTTGCTGTGGAACTACAAACCGAACTTAATCGCATAAGTACTTGGTGTGTTGAAGCTGGGGCAATGGTCAACCCAACAAAGGCAACAGTGACATGGTTCTCATTGAATAATTATATTGTCAATACTCAAACACCAACTGTTAATCAGTGTTCAGAGACGGTGGAAAGAACGCAGGCAATGAATTACCTGGGGATAAGTTTTGATCGAAGCCTTACTTATAATGAGCACATAGACCAGTGATAACAAAGGCCAAGCGGGGTTTGGCTGTGATGCGGATGATGGCGGCAGCAAACTGTGAGCAGCGCCATCTATGTCTTCTATACGAGGGTCTGGTCCTTTCTGTTTTTGAGTAGGCAATGGCAATCCTGACTCTCAGCCGTAAGCAGATAGAAAGGATGGAAAGGATACAGAATGAAGCTATGCGCATTAATCTTGGATGTACAAGAGATACAGCATGCAGGGCGATGCGCTACCTTCTTGTTTTTCAAACCATTGAAGACAGGATACAAATTTGCAAAGCACGCGCCTACCTCAGAGTTAACGCAAACACTCAACATCCACTGCATAGTGAAATTATGAAGGTGAAGGGCAGCAGGTTAAAGAGAGGACGGTCGTGGATGGGTCAAGCCGAAGAAATTCTTCAATAGGTGTGTTCACTTGAGGACTTAGAACATGGCGAGTTGTTACAAGTGCCAACAGATTTCTGTACGTTCTTTTCAGTTTGCATCTAACTAGACAGAAAATGCAGACAAGAAAATCCAGCTGCTGGGGAGGCGGAAGTACAAGCGTTGATTTTAGAGAATTTGCTAGATGGTGATGCTGTCATTTACACAGATGGGTCGGTCGTCCGACGTTGAGAAGCTCATGGGCCTTTACGGCTCAGGCCGGAGGGAGAATTGTGAAGGAGGACTCTGGTGCTTTTGCTGACACCACAAGTAGTCTGACTATGGAAGTCATGGTAGTAAGTAAAGCAGTAACATGGCTCGAGACACAGACATTCACTAGGGCATGTTTCCTTAGCGACTCAATGAGCATGCTCAAAAGGATAGAGATGGGGTGGATCTGAAGAGAATGGTTAGTCTCTGGAGCAGTCTCGGCTGGAAAAGATTAGTTTCATTTTCGTGCGAGGGCATGCAGGAGTACAAGGGAATGAGCGGGCTGACAAGCTCGCAGGTAAGGCTACTGCGGAGGGCGGACGGGCCATGGACCAGGCTGACATTCTGAATGCTCTCCGAGAAGGACTTTTGCGAGAACTAAGTGATGACTGTGAATCTACAACTTTGGCCAGATTGCGAGAACAGAAAATTAAAAGAGGGGTGGCCAAACAAGAATACTACGCAGGAAGCCAAAGAAGATTGATAAACCAACACAGAACTGGTGTTGTTAGCTGCTACACTAAGCGGGATTTGCTGAGGGGATCAGAGCATTTATGGACTGAATGGTTCGATGAGGATGATCTGTCAACTAACTAACTAACTAACTTTATCCTCAGTGTGCTCCTCAATACATTTTTCAGTAGACTGTTGTATTGGTTGATGTGACCAAAGTATAAGTACTTAGCTATCTAATTTTTCCCCCCTACAGCGGAACCCTTTTTATATTGAATTGTTTTTGAGCTTCCTTATTTGTCTTGTTTCCACCCAAGAATCTCACTCCAGTCTTCTGAAGACCCATATTCAAAAGCCTCAAGTATCTTCAATGTGAAATTGTAGAGCCGTATCTTATTACTACTGCAGTTACACAACAAATTATAGATTATATGTTCACTTGACTGCTGCTTCAACAAGTGATAATGTGTGTTTAACTGTGACTTCAATAACACTAACCACAATATTGCCTTTGTTTCCTCTTATGGCAAATGAGTTAGCTCCAAAGGCTCCTTCAATGGAATATGTCAATGAAGCAAACTTGTCTCCAGGGTACCTAAGGATTACTGTTCCTGTTTTGTCGACACCTTGAAGAGATAATGAAGCATTTGGATTCTGGTATATAGCCAATGAATGTTTTAAAACAATACAGAGATTTACCTGCCTGAAGCATTTGTTACTAGCATTATGTTAATTCACAAAAAAGCTAACATGAAATATGAAAAACCCACTACACAAACAATATAATTTGTCTTTAGCAAAACTCTCATTAAAACAATGCAGCCTATCAAAATGGATAACTGGGTGAAGATAGTTGAGCATTTACATGAATTCTCAGCTGTTTGTACCCCTTCTTATGTTCTTTCTCAGAGCTGTAATCCAGACTGAGATATACATTTTAGTGACAATCTAAGGACTTGAGATCTCTGCACAGCTTTTCATAAACCATAACAACGGAGGGCCTTATTTTGGGATCTCATATATCAGTATATAGCACATTCCTGTAAGTTATGTTTGACCAACATTTTGGATAAAAGATATCTGCAGAGTCAGTTAGTTATGATTGATGAGATATATATATATATATATATATATATATATATATATATATATATATATATATATATATATATATATATATATATATATAAAACCTCAGTTTTCATTGCCTCGGTTAACAATTTTTTCCAAGAAAAATTTGTCTTAGTTTTAGTTGCTTGCTTCGGATTTTGTTGGCGTGCCCACATGACCTCACTGCTAATGTTGTGAAAACAAAGGGACCCATACATTCTTCTTCTCAGTTTGGCGTTGTTTTTCATTGTATGACCATCACTTGCTAATAATAAAATATGAAAACGACATTAAGATTGCTGAAATCTGCTGCATGTACGGGAAGTCGTCATCCACGATAAGTATACACTGTGGTGACAAAGGAAGCAATAAAGGAGACTAATGTAACAAAATGCATTAATGTGCTAACGAAACAGTGATCACAAACGATTGAAAATGTTGAAAAGTTATTATTAATTTGGATAAATCAAAACCAGATTGTGATTCCGTTTCAGAGGCAATCATATGTGAAAAGACTGTTGTATGGTAATCTCATTCAGAAAATGCCTGGGACGAGTGCTAGTGTACTCAGTGATTTTAAGGCCAGCAGAGGATGGTTTGAAAAATTCAAGAGGTGTACTGGCATACACAGTGTTACTAGGCATGGTGAAAGTGCGAGTTCAGACAATCTGGGGCCGAAAAATAGTATTAAACAATATATTTATTCTCTATAAAATGTTTTTAAAAAAAAAAGTATTTTAGAGTTTTGAGAACGAATTAATTGGATTTACATTGATTTATATGGAAATAATTGCTTTAGTTTTCGTTAGTTTTGGATTTCACCGATTGTTTTCGGACGGATTATCGACTAAAACTGAGGTCTGTCTCTTCCTCTTCTACCACTGACCTTTCCAGTCAGCATATTTTCCAGTGTTTCTCTTCTCATTACGTGACCACAGAAAATTGTTTGTCTCTGTCTTATAGTTGTATATGGTATTCTAATTTCATTAGCTTCTTCCAGGCACTTGTAGTTACTCTAGCAGTCCAAGATGTTTGCAATATTCATCTCAGAAACCACATGTGGGTTGCTTCAAAGTTCTTCCTAATTTGTTCATTCACATTCCTAGATTCATTGCCATACAGCATTACAGGTTCCATATAACATTACAGTACTCTCTTAGCTATAATATAAAATCTTAAAAACGCTATTGGCTTGTATGTTACTGAACTGATTCTGCAAATATTGTTATTTTGTTCTGCAACAACTGCCGTCAGAATGACTGATCAAACCTGGCACATAATTTACTCTTGATATAATACTATATATAATTTATATTAAAGGATTATGTTATAAAGGGAAATTGACACTGCAGATCTATTTACTGTTTTGTAGTATTTTATGTTCTTTAGTGTATCTTAAATAAAAATATACGTATTCAATATAATATAATTTGGCTATCTGAATAAAGCTTTCCAACAGTGCACTCTTGCTGTAATGTTGTGTTGTCATTGCTAATGCATTTAAAAACAAAAGCCAGAAAACAATGATAGAACATATAGTTTCTTCAGTTTTCACGTTGGTAAGATGAACTTAGGGAATGTCACAACAAACTCAACACATTCACTACTTAACAACATAAAATTATAAACTGACAAATAATAACACACATATCCGGGATGGTTAACCCGGTCAACAAATGCCCGCAGAAGTCGGATGTGTCGGCCTAACGGCGCAAGAACGCAGCTTTGCTGTAAACAGGCACAACGCAATCACATCCGAAAAAAAAAACTCTGGATGAACGCAGAAGAAGAAGATAACACATATAAACAGAGGAAGAGACTGACCAGGTAAATGTTGGACGGAGGGAATAGCAGAGTCCATGGGAATATCGATACATGAAGCCCATAACCGGGAACTCTCACGATGTTTATACTTCACATCGACACCGCAAGGTACAAGAGGAACATGATGAGATGAGATGAATAACACATATCTTGATGAATCGTGGTATATTTTTACACACAGTGATAATTTTATTTTTTGCTATAGAAATAGGCATGGGAAACATCCCATTGCGCCAACTGTGAGTCAGTACAATTTACCACGATAAATCACAGAATTATTTTTCATTTTCAACATTAACTTTTAGTACCTTTTATTATTTCTAAATATCCTTAGGTTTCCACAATAAAAATATAGTTGCAAACTTTTAATAGTTTTGAAGTTTTGGCCTTTGATAAATTACATAAAACAAACAGAAATTAAAATAAATCCATCAAACTCCATGTTTTCTTCAAAAAAGTACATCTTGAAAATTTTACAAATACTTAAATTTTGTCATAGAAGCACGTTTCAGTGAATACTGAATAAAAAATGTGACTTTTAAAAGGCTACAGAATTAAGCAAAATGGAATACTAGAAGATATTAACCAACATGAATGACCAGCTAGAAGTTACATGCAGAATCAGTTAAGAATTTCTTAAAATTATAAGTAAAAATGGTTTCATGTCTTCTGAAATCATGTACTACTTTGAGATGTGACAAACAACCCATACCACTGTCTGTTTTGCTGCACTCGGCTATGATCTTCTCTGGTTTTCCTTTGAAAATGAGATTAGCAGCCTGCACAACATAGATGCCAATATCTAGCAAGCCACCACCACCCAGGTCAGGGTCATTCACTCTAGGAACAGACGCTATGTTTACTGCAAAAGTTGCCTGGATCATAATCACATCCCCAATTTCTCCAGATTTGACGTACTCCTGGATGAACTTGTACACTGGAAAAAATCGACTCCAGATTGCCTGAAAATAAAGCAATTACAATTAAGCCCCAAAATTCTAATATATACAATGATGAAGAATTGCTAGAGGACCAATATTTATCATGTTTCAACTGCTATTTTACATTTATACATTTTCTCTTTATACTGTCCATGAAAAACAGCAACAACATTTGCTTTAACTGTCTATAGAAAAATAACTCAGCCAATCAAGATTAAAGGAGGCTCTTGTCTTTTCCTAGAAGAAATATGACTCAATGCAGAGAAAACCATAAAGGGTCTGATTTGCTGATATACCTCCTTTTACCTGGACAATTTCCAGAATTGGCACCTGGAATGTTAGAACTTGGAAAAACAGGATAAGTAGTAGAGAAAATTACGTATTATAATATCAGCATTTTGAGATTATGCAAAACAAGATGTATGGGAGCAGGCAAAAAGGTTCTAAACACAGGTGAAACAGTGCTGTTCTCAGGAAAATGTTTCTCAAAGTGAAGCAGTGGCATTAATGCTGTCTGAAGAGGCAGAGAAAGTGCTAATAAAACTGGTAGCAGTGAGTCCTAGAATATTAACATTTAGAACAATTAAAACAAGATAGTAAACATGAATGGCCAGTCTCCGTGGCTAAGGGCTAACGAACGTGATTCGTAAGCCTGCTTCCCTATGTTCAAAACACAGCTGCAACCGATTTGGCAGCAGACCCCGTTGCGCTAAGTTTTAACATGTTGGTATGGTAGCTGGTTGTTCAGAAAGCAATGAAAACTACTGAACGTAAACTTGCCTAGACATCAATAACAGCAGTAAAATGCTGGTGTTGACAGCGATGCCCTGTAAATAGGAAAAAAAAAAAACATGGAATGTGATCCATGCCATATTGCTAATCCCAATATTGGCAATGCACTTTCATACATAAACTTGAAACATTAATCGTAAGAATATAACTCAATGTAGCTCGCTTTCAATGAACAGCGCTTTGGTTTAAAACCATAAGAACAGATGAGATCGAATCGTTGACATGATTGTACCAGAATTAATCTCTGTTTAATTTGGTAAACAGCTTAATTGGTTGTTGCACATCATTAAATAGTCATCAAATTCTACCGTGCCTGATGATCTACCAGGGCGGCCAGTAAGTACATAATTGATATTATATTTTAAATGTTAGCTTCACAAACCTGTAAGTACTTGTTCCTGATTCACGATCTATGTCTTTCAATTCACCTTCTCTCTCTATCCCGCTGGTCTATTGGTTGCCGTTCTAAATTCTCACTAATTTTCCTCGGCAAACGGTTGATTCATTTTTCAGCTTCCTCTCCTGAGAGTGTTGCCACAATATCTTTCTATCAATAACTTATTCCTGCCACTTTATCTCTGTAGATGATTGGTTTGCCAGTTTAAATGCCCAGATAGCTTCATGCACCGCTGCCATGCCCAACTCCAACCAAGCCTGTTCTTCTGTGATGTCAGAATGACGTTTCTCTCTTTTACTAACTAGTTTCATAGTTTTTCTGCGATTTTCGCTTCTAGGATATATATCCATTTTCTGTGACGCAATATTGGTATTAGCTACATGGCAATCCAGTGTTATATATACACAAATAATAAGGGTGAATCAGTCAAAAAGGAATATGACAAGAAACTTCAAATTATTATAGGCAATCAAAGAAATGTCTATTAGACAAAATTATGAGAAAAAAGACTGCTTTTTGGTCATATAATAAGAAGAGAGGTACTGGAGTACATTGTGATGACTGGAAAAGATCAGTCTTCAAAGAGGCAGATGGAGAAAAATGATGCTTCGTGGTCTAAGATGATGGCATGGAGGTATATATTCACTAGAATTTATTCAGATCATGATCTGTGGAGAGACATATATAGAAAAACTAGCTGACCCGGCCCGGCTTCGCCCAGTCCCTGGTGGTGAGCATCTCATTTAATTCATATAAGTAGTCATATAAGCTCCCGTTCCCGTTTATCTGTCTGTCTGTCTGTCTGACCCGGCCCGGCATCGCCCAGCTCCTGGTGTGGAGCATCTCATTTAATTCATATAAGTAGTCATATAAGCTCCCGTTCCCGACTATCTATCTGTCTGTCTGTCTGTCTGACCCGGCTTCGCCCAACCCCTGATGGGGAGCATCTCGTTTAATTCATATAAGTAGTCATATAAGTTCCCGTTCCCGACTATCTGTCTGTCTGTCTGTCCGTCCCTCTTTGTCTGTCTGCCTGTCTGTCTAATCATTTATTGGTTGCAGTTAGAACAACCTTAGATAAACGAAGACCAACTTACAAAAAGCATTAGAAAGAGCACTTGAAAGATCTTTACATCTTCCCCCAACAATTAACTTGGGTAAATGGAGCGGTGGCAGCAGCAGCAGCAGAAGAAGAAAAAGGAGGAGTAGGAGGAGGGAGGAGGAAGAAGGAAGAAGGAGGTGGAGGAGGGAGGAGGAGGAGGGAGGAGGAGGAGTAGGAGGGATTAGGAGGAGGGAGGAGGGGAGGGAGGAGGAGGTAGGAGGAGGAGGAAGAGGGAGGAGGGAGGAGGATGAGGAGAGAGGAGGAGGAGGGAGGAGGAGGAAGAGGCAGGAGGAGGGAGGAGGAGGGAGGAGGAAGAGGGAGGAGGAGGAGGAAGAGGGAGGATGAGGAGGGAGAAGGAGGGAGGAGGAGGAGTAGGAGGGAGGAGGAGGGATTAGGAGGAGGAGGGAGGAGGGGAGGGAGGAGGAGGAGGAAGAGGGAGGAGGATGAGGAGGAAGAGGGAGGAGGAGGGAGGAGGGAGAAGGAGGGAGGAGAAGGGAGGAGGAGAGAGGAGGAGGAGGAGCGATGAGGCAGAGGGAGAAGGAGGAAGGAGGAAGAGGGAAAAGGAGGAGGGAGGAGGAAGAGGGAAAAGGAGGAGGGAGGAGGAAGAGGGAAAAGGAGGAGGGAGGAGGGGGAGGAGGGGAGGAGGGAGGAGGGGGAGGAGGAGGAAGAGGGAGGAGGAGGTGGAGGGAGGAGGTAGAGGGAGGAGGAGGGAGGAGGAGAGAGGAGGAGAGAAGAAGAGGAGGGAGTAGGGAGGAGGAGGAGGGAGGGGGAGAAGGGAGGAGGAGGAGGCAGAGGGAGGAAGAGGGAGGAGGAGGAGGGAGGATGAAGGGGGAGAAGGGAGGAGGAGGAGTGATTAGGAGGAGGAGGAGGAGGAGGGAGGAGGTAGAGGGAGGAGGGATGAGGAGGAAGAGGGAGGAGGAAGGAGAGGGAGGAGGGGGAGGGGAGGAGGAAGAGGGTAGAAGGAGGAGGAGGAGGGGAGGAGGATTATAACGCATATGCCTGTAGTTAAATGTCTGTCTGTCTGTCTATCTGACTGTCTGTCTGTCTGAGCCGGCCCGGCTTCACCCAGTCCCTGGTGGGGAGCATCTCATTTAATTCATATAAGTAGTCATATAAGCTCCCGTTCCCAACTATCTGTCTGTCTGTCTGTCTATCTATCTGACCCTGCGTGGCTTCGCCTAGCTCCTGACGGGTAGCGTCTCATTAAATTCATACAACAAAAAAAAGTAACTTAAAAGAATGTCCTTCCACATACCATCCATTATTTTTAATGAAAACTCATCTAATTCATATAAGTAGTCATATAAGTTCCCGTTCCCGACTATCTGTCTGTCTGTCCGTTCCTCCCTCCCTCTCTGTCTGTCTGCCTGTCTGTCTAATCATTTATTGGTTGCAGTTAGAACAACCTTAGATAAACGAAGACCAACTTACAAAAAGCATTAGAAAGAGCACTTGAAAGATCTTTACATCTTCCCCCAACAATTAACTTGGGTAAATGGAGCGGCGGCAGCATCAGCAGCAGAAGAAGAAAAAGGAAGAGTAGGAGGAGGGAGGAGGAAGAGGGTGGAGGAGGGAGGAGGAGGAGGGAGGAAGAGATAGGCGGAGAGAGGAGGAGGGAGGAGGAGGAGTAGGGAGGAATAGGAGGGAGGAGGAGGGATTAGGAGGAGGAGGGGGGAAAGAAGAGGAGGAGGAGGGAGGAGGAGGAAGAGGGAGGAGGAAGGAGGAGGAGAGAGGAGGAGGAGGGATGAGGAGGGAGGAGGAGAAGGAAGGAGGAGGAAGAGGGAGGAGGGGGAGGAGGATGGAGAAGGAGGAGGAGGAGAATGCATGAGGAGGAGGGGGAGGAGGGAGAGGGAGGAGGAGGGAGGAGGAGGGAGAGGGAGGTGGAGGGAGGAGGAGGAAGAGGGAGGAGGGGGAGGAGGAAGAGGGAGGCGGAGGGAGAAGGAGGAAGAGGAGGGAGAAGGAGAATGCAGGAGGAGGGGGAGGAGGAGGGAGGAGGGAGAGGGAGGAGGAGGGAGGAAGAGGAGGGAGGAGGAGGAGAGAGGAGGAGGAGGGAGGAGGAGGAGGAAGGAGGAGGGAGAAGGAGGAGGAGGAGGAAGGAGGAAGAGGGAGGAGGGGGAAGAGGGAGGAGGGGGCGGAGGAGAGAGGAGGAAGAGGGAGGAGGAAGAGGCAGGAGGAGGGAGAAGGAGGGAGGAGGAGAATGCAGGAAGAGGAGGGGGAGGAGGAGGGAGAGGGAGGAGGAGGAGGAGAGAGGAGGAGGGAGAAGGAGGAGGAAGGAGGAGGAAGAGGGAGGAGGGGGAGGATGAGGGAGGAGAAAGAGGGAGGAGGAGAAGGAGGGGGAGGAGGAGGAGGGGGAGGAGGAGGAGGAGGAATGATGAGGAGGGAGGAGGAAGAGGGAGAAGGAATGTGGAGGAAGGAGGAGGAGGGAGGAGGTAGAGGGAGGAGGAGGAGGGAGGAGGAGGGAGGAGGAGGAGAGAGGAGGAGAGAGGAGGAGGGAGGAGGAGAAGGGAGGAGGAGAGATGATGAGGAGGGTGGAGGAGAGGGAGGAGGCGGGAGGAGAAGGGAGGGGAAGGAGGGAGGAAGAGGGAGGAGAAGGAGGAGGAGGGATAAGGAGGAGGGAAGAGGAGGAGGAGGAGGGAGGAGGAGAGAGGAGGAGGGAGGAGGAAGGAAGAGGAGTGATTAGGAGGAGGGTGGAGGTAGGAGGAGGAGGAAGAGGGAGGAGGAGGGAGGAGGGGGAAGAGGGAGGAGGAGGAAGAGGATGGAGGAGGAAGAGGGTAGGAGGAGGAGGAGGGGAGAGGAGGAGGAGGAGGATTATAACGCATATGCCTGTAGATTTAATATTGGCTGAAGTTGTTCCATGTCTTCTTAAAGTTGGCGACAGTGTAAAGAAATCTAAAATCCTCAAACTTGATAGTGATAAGGTAACTATTATTTATTTATTATGTTGTTAATCACCGAAATGACTGTAGATCTTTAAGCATAAAAAGATGAGTTACAATGTTATGCATTATGCATTATTTTTATGAAAACTTTGAAAATGCCCTAAAGATTGTATCATTATTTATTATAACTCATATGCCGGTACATAACTACAGACAAAGAGTTTATAAATCTTTGAAAACGATGCAACAATATGACTATAAGTTATACAGCAATGTTATTAAAAGTTATGCCCCTTGAAATAACTTTTCTAGAGTTAAGTCCCCTCACTGTATATAAATTACAATGTAAAATGAAAAATTAAATAATATTAAGTAAGCAGCCGATTTCACACTAAAAAAATATCACAGTTGGCTGCGCTGGAATGAAAGGAAGGCGTGTAGAAAATTTCATCTCAATCGGATGGACCGTTCGTGAACGCATAAAGGACATACACACCCACCTACACACATCCTTTTTTATATATAAGATATATACAACTCAGTAAACAAATTATTTATGATATTGTAAATAGTATTCTGTTGTCTTATTATACATATGAATAGTTCAATTTAATTTTAAAACTTTTTCTCTCTTGGGTATATTTTTCTCTCTAGATTTATAAAAACTGCCTGCGACCATTCATACACTTTTAAAAACAGTATGTGATGATGTATTATTAAACTATTTTTGCCTGTGGATTCTATAGAAAGGACTTTCTAGTTATAATATAAACATATTTTCTCATGTGTAGCTTAAACAACTCCAGCGCCTTTTCCTCACCTCATGATTCACTGGAATTTGTTGAGTTCTAACCATAAGCTCTGTGTTAGTGAAACTGCTATAATATTTTACACTTCCGTTGTTCTATTCTGTTAATGAATGTCATTTATTGGTAACTATTTTAGTTTTTGTCTCTATTTCTATCTATAAAGCAGTACAGATTTTACATTAGAGTGGAATATTCTAAGTTCTCCCCCGATGTGTCTCCACCTTGCCGTGGTGGGGGAGCTTGCGTGTCCCACTGACCCCATCTGCTTGCCGATGGATGAAAACTACATATCGGACAGCTTATGGGTTAGGGGCCAGACTAAGAGAGACACAACCTGCTGCTCTGCAGGTAGGCTGAGGATAGCAGTCAATAGACTAAATCAGGTACACGAAGGCAGAAGACCTTGGTCCGGACAAAACTCTAAGGCTCCCTGTCGAGGGCTGTGGCTGAACGCCTCTAAGCCACAAACCCTCAGATCTGAGAGCCGGGCCGATACCCACCTACCGAAAAATAGAGGCGAGATACTTTGCAAGCTACATGCTCAGGTATGATCTCAGCTGGGGGATATGAGGGATTCCCGGATGAGAGGGCCTGGCCGTTTCTCGTTCACTGCTGCACGAAGGTAAGGTGCTGAGCCGGCAGCACATGTAGCCTACCTCGTGAGCGAGTACAAAAAGTCAGAAAAGTGCCCCAGTCGAAGGAAATGGTTACGACAACTGTCTGTATCTAACACATAGAGTGTAGACAAAAGTGGAAGAACGTCTCAATGACGCGAAATGGAACACACGGAGAGCGAAACTATTGCGTGGTCCGAAGTCAAAAGAAAAAGCTTACCGAGTGGATGTCGCCCGCAGTCTGACCGCTCCTGGTGTGTGCTTGAGCGACCAGTGGCAAGCGAGATGCCCAACACATGGAAGTGAGGAACTAAAGCAGCCATGAGCAGGACGTGGCAACTCCTCGGGTGAGCCCAGTCTCAGAGCAATATCTGCCGGCTCTGCAATTATGGAAGCCTCCTTGGATAGCGAGGGAATACCCATGGTCTGCCCCTGCCTTCCCTTGAGGGCAGACCGCAATGTTGTTGATCGTTCTATCTTGACCAGCTGAGATGTGGGCGACATCACAACAGTCTTACGTGCCTCGAAACCAGAGGAAGGCTAACCTCATTAAAAAATGCCCGCCGGAAGTCGGAAGTGTCGTCCTACGGGTAGCAAACTAAAAATTGACACTACGCAATTACGTCCGAGTGAAATGTTTCGTCCGAATGTCTCTCGTGCTAGGAACAGCTCTGACTACCTAGTTTCCGAATGCCGCTCTTGTTCGGAACAGCTCTGACTAGGTAGTTTTCCGAATGTCTGTCGTGCCTGGAACAGCTCTGACGGGCGCAACGACAAGCACATGTCCGAAAACTCGCTGAGTGGATACCGTCTGCAAACCTGTCTGGTTTGTGCGGGAATGGTCCGGGGCAAACGAAATGACCAATATATTGAAGTGAGGATTTAAAGCAGCCATGAGCAGGACGTGACGATTCCCTCGGTGAGCCCAGTACCAGGGCGCTATGTGTCGGCCCTGCAACTATGGAAGCAACCTTGGATGGATGAAAATGCTATGGACTGTCCCTGCCTTCCTTTGAGGGATGACCGTTGTCTTCGACCGTTCCAACTTGGCCAGCTGGGTTGTAGATGGCACCACAAAAGTGAGAGTCTCCCGGGAATGCTACCTGGTCAAAAAAGCACGCTATAGTCGGATGTGTTGGCCTACGGGTTTCGGCCCAAGGGCGCATAACAGACACACCGCAATCACATCTGGAAAAAAACACTCCGGATGAACGCAAAGAAGAAGAAGAAGAAGAATATTCTAAGTTTGGTCATAGATTTAATTTCTTTTGACTCCCACAAATGTCCTAGTGCTATGAAAACTTTCTTTGTGTTTGTATTTTTATTTTAATATCTCTCTCTATCTGTTCCCCATCTGTGTCTATATTGCTGCCTAAATATATGTATGATTCCACCTCTTAAAGTGAAGTTTCATCTAGGGAGATCAGGTTATCGTTTACTTGATTTATTCTCATTATCTTTGTCTTTCTCCAATGAATGATTAGACCTAAATGTTGTGACCTCACACCAAGTGTCTTTAATTTATCTTGCATCTGATTTTGTGTGTGGGACTAGAGAGCAATGTTGTCAGAGAATAAGAATCATTGTAACTGCCATAATGTGGACCTAAGAAAGAAGCAGCATGAGAAGCTGACACAGATAAATATTAATGAACAGTGAAGGTTGATAAAAAACAAAACAATCAATTGCAGTTAGAGTTACAAAGGATTACCATGAAACATGCAAAGTTATAGAATGTGTGATGTGGTGAATTTGTTGCAGTTCTATAAGGTACCAACGGGCAAAATGATCAAGACTGTCATCATTCTATGATCAATGGCACTGAAAGAATAAGACTGCTGTATAGCCTTGAACTTTCAAGATGGCAAATCCACTTAAACTTTTGAATGTGTGAAGCTGTATCATTATATCTCCAAATTCCAAAGATATCATTTTCCATCTTGCAATTTGTAATCAGACCAACAAGCAGCGGTCATAATAGATGGTGAGACATCAGACTGGTTTGACATATCAAGCAAGGAGTCCGTCAAGGCTGTGTGCTGTCCCCCTATTTGTTTAACCTGTACGCCGAAAATATAATGAGAGATGTCAGTGATGACATAAACAGGGAACTATATGATACCCTAAATATCGGTGGTCATGAAATACCAGAGATTCGATATTCTGATGATACAGTATTGCTATCCACAACACAGAATGGTATAGAAAACCTAATAACCTCAACCAGATTGAATAGTGAAAATCATAACTTATTTCTTAACATAGCAAAAACAAAGGTAATGCCTACAGATAAAACTACTATGGAGAAAGAAATATGTTAATGAGGACAAATTAGAATTGGTGGAAAATTTTGAATTTCTTGGGTCATTGATTACCAACAATGGTGACACAATGAAAGAAATTAAAAGACAAATATTTACTGCTCTTCAAAAACTAAAACAACTGAATAAATTGTGGAGTGGGACAGATAGAACTATAAAAATTAGATTTTTAAGAGCATGCATCTTTCCCATTGCAACACACGCCTGCGAGACCTGGACAATTACTAAACAAACTGAACAGCGCATAACTGCCTTTAAGTATAAATGTTACAGACGGGTTCTAAGAATATCTTGGATAAAGAAAAGAACAAACGCATCCATACCTCAAGAGCTGAATATTGAAGAAGGTTGGCTATTAAAGACGATAAAACAGAAACTTGAAATATTTTGGTCCGTTGAAACGTCATGAAAGTTTGGAGAGAACAATAATGGAGGAGTATATGCCTGGGAAGAGAGGAAGAGGAAGGTCAAAGAGAAGATGGGTGCAGGATGTGGTGGATGATCTCCGTTTGGGTGTATCGGATGCGAGGCACCTTGCTTATGATTGAGTTTTCCAGAAGGCTGTTACGGAGGAAAGTTCTGCAAAGGATATGCTACTGAATGAATGAATGAATTCGTAATCACACATACCGCGTTCGAAACAGCTGCGGGCGATTTGAAAGCAGACCACCTTGTGTTGGTTTTCTTACAATGGTATGGGTTCCAGTCATTCAGAAAGCAATGGCACACTACTGAATATAAACTAGCCCAGGAATCACAACAAACAGCAAAAAAATGCTGGAGTTGACTGCTATGTCCTGGAAATGATATGTAAGTAACTTTAAATCTGTCGTATCAATGTCTGGTATATAACAATGTTACTGTTACCCACCTCTACAAATAGGACTCCTTTCTCTTGAGCTGCTCTGAGCACTCTTTGACACCCTTCTAGAGTCGATGACATTGGCTTCTCACAAAGAACACTCTTACCAGCATTGATGAAAAGTAGACTATTTTCAACATGGTTGATGTGGATGGTGCCTATATAAACTACGTCTGTGGAACATAATGTGAAGTGGAGACAGTCATGAACTGTTATTGTGTTTATATGCTGCTATATTTCATCAAGACTTTTTTTCTACCAACCTATGAATTCTGAGTTATTAATTATCATTATCTTGTGTCTTGCCCAATGGCACGGGCGTTCATGTCTCTCCATAGATCTTGGTTTTTGGTGTTCTGGATTAATTCCATTGATGATATGCCTTCACGTTATTGTCTTAGACTATATAGAAAAATGTCTGTCTGCCTCTTCTACCACTGATCTTTTCAGTTGTCACAATTTTCTCCAATGCTTCTCTTCTCCTTTTATGACTAAAGAATACTGTCTGTCTCTTTCTTATTGTTGTGTATAATACTTTCATTAGCCTCTTCTGTGCAACTGTTGTTAGTTACTCTGGTTGTCCAAGGTATTTGAAAATATTCAATCAGAAACTCTCTACTGGCTCAAAGTTCATCCTAATTTGCTTGACCACAACTTAGATTCACTGTCACATAGCACAGCAGAACATGCTTCATATAACATTTTAATACTCTCCTTCTGACATTCAATGAAACTGACATAACAAAAGACACTTCATATTCTGATACGCAGCATTTGCTTGGCCTTTTCTGCTCTTAATCTCTGTCATGCATCTTCTATCTGGTATTATGATTGCACCTAAATATCTGAATTTATTGATTTGGTAAGACAGATTAAAATAAAAAAGATGAAGACAGATTAAAACAATTACTAATAAATAACAAGCAATCATTAACTGGTGCCTGCGCAGAATAAAAGACCTCAGTGACAGAATCAATAATGTGGAGCTCATAGAGAGAACTAAACAAATTCCAGTGAACCAAGAGGATGCTGGCACAGGATAGCACACACAGAGTATAATTAATAAGATCTTTCTCTGGAACCCATAGGGCACAAGAAATCAATGGAGACACTGCTCGGTGGCTAAAGGCTTGCGAACGCGGTTCGTGAGCCAGATACTTCTTCTTCTGCGTTCATCCGGAGTTTTTTTTTCCGGACGTGACTGCGTTGTGCCTGTTTACAGCAGAGCTGTGTTCTTGCGCCGTTAGGCCGACACATCCGTCTTCTGCGGGCATTTGTTGACCGGGTTAACCTTCCCGGAGCCAGGTACCAGGCGCTCGAAGCTCAGCTGTGACCGATTTGTGCAGCAGACCGTATCGCGTTGTGTTATAACGTGCTGGTAAGGGAGCCGGTCGTTCAGAAAGCAATGGCAAACTACTGAACGTAACACTTGCCAAGTACATCAACAGTAGCTGAAAAATGCTGGTGTTGACTGCAACATACTGTAAGGGATATGCAACAACAATTTGAGGCGAGAATGAAAGACAGAGACAGATAATATGAGGAAGGCATAGAGGGAGTTGCAGAAGATGACAACAGATAAGAGGGCCTGGAGTGACTTGGATGAGGACATATGCTTCACTGGATGATAAATGGCAGAAGAAGAATTAGCTATACAAATTCTTCTACATAATGCTTATGTAACTACTAAGTTGAGCAGGATCTCTTCCATGTGTTGACAAAGGCTTCAGGTAGCTGTGTAACCAGTCCCATGGTACCTTGAAGGTCTCAATACTGGCTCTCAAATCTTCCACAACACAGTGCATTGACACATCACTCAGCTGTTGAATAGTCAGGTTTTTGGGAACTGCTCCTGTTGCCTCATTATGCATAGTTTATATTTCTTCAGGTACATTACTTCATACATTTTGTCCTGTATAGTACTCTAAAATACTTGCTCATTGATGCTACTGTAAAGTATTTCTCTTATAGTTCCAATTCCAATTCTCCCAAAAAAATTTCGTCTAACCTGCTTCCTCAGCGGTGGTTATTGTTGAGAGCCGTGGTTGTGTGGACTGTTAGTCCTAATTCCTACTGGTTATCTTGGTTCCGCTCTGTTCGCCGGATAAATTTATTTTGTGCTATCTGGTTGTTTTCTTTGTTTTGTGTTGGTCCTGATAAAGACCGGTCCTTGGTTGGGCCTACTGGGGCCCGCATTCTCTCGTTTGTTGGTTTCTTTTCTCTGTTAGCACTGCTTGTCGCTTCTTGTGTTATTCTCATCGGGGCTAGTCCTGGTCATGTTCAGTCCTCATAAGGACTCGTCTCTTATAGAAAATATTCTATGTACTTGTATGCCTTTCCTGATATTCACACAGTTTTAATTTGTATAAACGTACCTTTTCCTCCTGCATACAACATGAGCACTAGATATGTCCAAAAATAAGATATTTTCATTTCTATGGAATCCACATTTTTGCTTCATATTAGACTTCTATTATCTGGTTTATTGTCACTTAAAAGTCGATAGGGTTGACTTCATTGTACCTGGTTTTATTTCATGTGTAGAAAGCTAGTAGAAAAACTTTTCTCTAGTAGAAAGCACGAACTCTGTAGTTCCAGCAGTGGGGCGGGGGGAGGGGGGTGTGGGTGAGCAAGTGTGTGTCTGTGTGTGTGTGTGTGTGTGTGTGTGAGAGAGAGAGAGAGAGAGAGAGAGAGAGAGAGAGAGAGAGAGAGAGAGAGAGAGAGAGAGAGAGAGAGAGAGAGAGAGAGAGAGAGGGGGGGGGGGCAATTGCAAAATTCTCTTGAAAAATATTTTCATGAAAGCATTAACTAGCAACTAAAACAGTTTGTCCTATTCCAGTTAACTTAAGTAACCTTGAATTTAGTTATCAGTTACAGGCACTTTACACGGTAACTTATTTTTTAAAGCGTTATATCCGCTACAACTCACATGAGTTGTACTTTATGAACAAAGAGAAGCTTGCAAATAATACTGATATGTAGGTCAGCATGGCCGAATGGATAAGAACGCGCTTTCTTAAACATCTGGTGTGCTGATGCCGAGGTAAGAGCTTCAACCCCAACACCAGACAGTTGGACTAAAATGTTGACCTGTCATCCTTGACCTGGGGACGTTAATTATAAGTACCTCGTAAGTTAGAGTGAGTTCGCCTGATGGCGAAAGACACTGTTAATAGGTAAAGCTAATCCACACGCAAAATTCAGTCCAGTTACAAAGCAAGAGAGGGTAAAAAACAAAATACTGATATAACAGAAACATAATTCGAGATAGTCAAACAAAATACAGCCTATAAGCAATCAAGATATTAATGTGAATTATTGCTGGGTATTAACTCTTAAAGAAAAAGCAACATGTATTTGGAGTTGATATTTCCAAACATTTGTGATGGGAGATCAATATCTGTGGTTGTTAAAGTTTCCAAATATTTTGCTTCATTTTGTCTTGGTCGTACCCTTTATTACCATGTACAAGATAATTGTTTTCAGATGTGCAAATAACTGATCCTTAAAGTTTAACAAAATATTAACTCACAAGTGTGAGAAAGCCCTGCACCTAATACAGGGAAATCCTGCTGGTCTTTAAGAGTTTAGCTACAGATAAGAAGTTATGAAAATACATGTTTATATATACCATATTTTTCCATAACTGAACACCACACAAGGTGTAATAAGGTCAGTCTTAAGCTAGCACTTTACTGATAAATATTTTATCTATCCATTATATGCTCCTATCTAGTCAATGTGAGTTTGGTCCACATTTGCTATTAAGCATATGAAATACTTGGAAGTTTTTTTTACTGTGGCTGTACTGAGCTTGTGTTTGTGCAGCGTGCCTCTGTTAGAACTTAATGATATGATACTTGGTCTTCTAGCTTTTCAGTCAGTTTCTTTAGGTGTAGACACAAAGCATATCTTCATTCTCACAAAATGTGCAAACCATTTATTTGTTGCCTCTCTATACATTCAATGCAGGAAGTGGTAGATATGGTTTTACTAACGCCATCATTTCTGATTCTTCTTGCGAGAGCAGCTTTTTTTTTCACACCTTTAATTTGCATGTGATGAGTTTCCTCTGATAAACCTTTGATATCAATTTTAAGCATTTTTAACAGGCGACTGTGACTTAGGAGAAAGTGAAATGCACAGTTTCATCATTTCCCCACATACTGAGTCCAGGGTTTGAAATCAGACACAGGCGATTTGGAAGCAGACCACATTGCATTTGTTTTGATGGTATGAGATGTTAGCTGTTCAGAAAGCAATGGAAAAAATTGCTGAACTAAACTTAAGACATTTGTAAAAGTAAATTTAGAATATATAACTGTTAAATCAATTCTACAGTATGGGCCAAAAACCTGGAGAACAACTCAAAGAATTACAAATAAACTAAAACCATTCATTAACTGGTGCTTGTGCAGAGTACAACTAAAATGATAGGACAGAATCACCATTGTGGAGCTCATGGGGAGAACTAAACAAATACTAGTGAAGTCAGGAAAAGACATTGGTGCTGGATATGACATACATAAAGACAACCTGAGAATAGTGCAACTAGACAGTCCTCTGCCTGGAACCCACGGGGCACAAGAAATAGGAGACCTAAAAACTCACGGAGAAGAGAAGTAAACACAGAAATAAATCATATGGGGAGGACATGGACGAAGCTGCATGGGACAGCAAAAGACAGGGTGGCTTAGGGTGAGATGGTTGAGTGCCTATGCTCCAATGTGGGATAAAGGGTGAAAGAAGAAACGGGGAGTGTATGTGTGTGCGTATGTGTACACACCCACCCACACACACCCAGTGCAGAGATTATTCCTGCTAACAATATGTAAGAGCTAACATGTATATACATTACCAACATCTGGAAGACTGGCTAACTCTTCATAAGAGCCAAAACTCTTTGGAATGTCAAACTTAGCAGCAAAACTCTCAGCACTTTCTTTGTCTCGAGCAGCCACTGCAACTATCTGTAACAAAAAGATTGCTTGAATGGACTCAAAGACATTCTTCATCTCACTTGACAAGATTTATTAGTGTTCCAGTCTCCTGCCATTTGTGTATGTATTACTGCAGGAAATTCTTAGTTCAGTACATGAACTCAACAGCAATAGCTAGAATCTGAATATGTGTATTATACCAGAATCACACAGGTTATAAATATTCTATTGTAAGGAGACATTCCAATGTTGAAATTTAACTCTACTCTTCATTTCAAACTCTTCTGAAGATGCACCATCTAACTTGATTATACCATTCATGCCTGTGTGGAACGATTCCATGATGTAGGGAAGAGTTAGTGGGCAGCCGGCCTTCTTTAGCGCCTTGAACAGACCTTATGCATACGTGAGATTGATTAATGAAATAAACAGTGGTTGATTCTTTTCACTGCATTTTTCTTGCAGCTGTCACAATGAGAATAGCATATCAATAGCAGACCAGTTCCATCAAAAACCACACTGTGATTCAGGGTAGACTTGATCTCCCTGGACTTTAAGTCAGCGCAGAACAATTCTGGAAAATACTTTCCCAATGAGACATAGAAGTGAGACACCGCAATGGTTGTTACAGTTACTCCGATTCCCCTTGTTCTTGTACAGTGTTATGATGCTTGAACCTTTTAAATCCTGTGGGACCTTGAAGGTATTAATCACTAAATATAATATTCACAAAGTAAATCATGAATATGATCCTCATTGTTGACTGATTTACTATAATATGAGAGCTATTCCAAAATCAACCAATGATTGGCTAGTAAAAATTTAAACAAATTGACAATAACATCTAAATACATGCAAAAGTTACATTACTTTCCCACATAATCACCACCTAAATTCAGGCACTTGCCATACCGTGGCATGAGTTTTTGTAACCCCTCATCAAGGGACGGCTATGCCAGGGTACTTAGCCAGTTGTTAACTACATCCATGAACTCCTCGGTGGTGTCGAAGGGCTGGCAGCTAGCCAGGCCATCATCTTGCAGAAGAGATGATAATCACTTGATGCCAAGTCCGGGCTGTCCGGTTAGTTGAAAATTTCCCACTTAAACTGTTCAAGTAAAGTCTTTGTTGGAGCAGCAGTGTGGGGTTGTGCGTTGTCGCGCAGGATAATGATGCCATTGGTGAGCATTATGCGCCTTTTTTTTTTTTTTTTTTTTTGACCAACGAAGCTTCTTCAGTGCTTCATAATAAACTTCTGACGTTATTGTGGTCCCTAGTGTCATGAATTCTGTCAACAAAATGCCCTTGCGGTCCCAGAACACTGTAACCATCATTTGTTCATTGTGAAAATGTTAGCCTGAATTTGTTGGGCTTGTTTGGAGAATGTGTATGCATCCACTGCTTTGAGTGTTGATCGTCTCTTCATTCACGAAGTGAACACTTGTCTCGTCCTCAGTCACTCGTCCCAGTAGCGCAGAAGGAACGTCAAAGCTGAGCTCATTCTTTGAGTTTTGTGAATGTCAGTGAACAGAATTTGTAGTAATCTAACCTCTCTGTGACAATTCGAAACAGATTAGAAATTTGTGGAAATTCTGTTGAAAGATCTGAAATTGTGAAACGACACTTTTCCACTACGACTTGGTCGACTTTTAGAATGAGCTCATCTGTCACGTATGAATGTCTTCCTTGTCCACCCTCATCATGCACATCTTTATGACCATCTCTGAATTTCCTGCACCAACCCCTCACAGAACTGTCACTCGTAACGTTATCACCGTACACGAAACAATCGACGATGAATCTCTGCCGCATTTTTACCTTCTGCTTGAAGAAAATTAATCACACCATGAATTTCACAGCTGGCAGGAAAGGCAATAACAGTGTCCATTTTTATTTGTTCGTGATTCATGAACCACTGAACTAATGCGACTGTAGGTTGATGTGTAGTGTGCTAAAACACTGCTGAATTATGCCAGCAATGAACGGTGTCACCGTGGCAACTGGTTTATTTTTACAAGCCAGTCGGCGGTAGATTCTGAAATAGCCCTCGTAAGTTTCTAAATGAGTTTAGGCACTAGACAGCAGACACTTATATCTGTATGGCCAGAGAACAGAACTCTTTCACCTGTGCTTAGAAGCTTTTTTCCTGCTCCATTCTACCTTGTTTCACATAATCACAAAATGCTAATGTAATAATATTTCATGTCTTCTACCACCTGTGTTGTCCTTCCTAACTCATACATAGTTTTAACATTCCAGGAGCTAATCCTGGAGATTTTCCAGGGTGAAAAGAAGTTAATCAGTGATCTAGACTCCTTGTGACTTTCTCTGCATTGTGTCACTGCTCTTCTGGAAGAGCTTCTTTTTCTCTTGGTTGGATGAATACTTTTTTTCATTTTGTGGCTTGTTCCAGGTTGATGGGATTTTGTGATTGGGTAGCTTGCTATAAGCATAACCCTTCTTAGTTGCCTCTTACAACATGCATGACAGGGTACAGTTATTTGCTTCCATTATGGTAACACACAGGCAATAATAATTCTACTGATGTAATATAATCTGTGATAGCTGGTGACAGCAATAAAGATACAATGTTGGCAAGTTCTTATGTGTAAAAGAAAAATCAGTCCTCACAGCTCCATAGGTGCACATGCCAACAATAGATACATGTTAAATGTTTCAGAAAAGAGTTTGCTGTATTCTCTAAACAAGTATGTATAACTCTTTCGTGAACTGGAGTTCAGATGCTGTTATGAAAGCAAGCATCAATAAAGATAAGTTATTTGTAAATAAAAGAGTTGCTTTTTTTCTCAGAAATGCTTTGGTTATTTTACTACCCCAATTTTTACTATATGCATTTGACAATTTAAAATATGGTGCAATATGTTAGTGCTAATTATGCTAATTTCTGTTTTAAAACAATTGTCCATTTATGAGTACCATATCATATATGACCACTTTAATGCCAATTCTAAAACACAGTTTTGAACTGTCATTTTTTCAATGAGTCATGCTTTAAAAATGTACTTTTATGACATGACAATCTGAAATAGTGCAGTTTACTATAGGTTGTCTGAAAATAGACAATGAAATCCTTAATAATTCACTTTTATTCAATTATATAATTTATAATGGGTTATTTCATTACCTAAATCTATATTTAAATATATTTTTCCAGCAAGTATGAACAGTGGATCAGTTATCACGACAACGTTTAAACATCAATGCCAAAGTAATGTGGTCTACCAATTACAACAATTCACAACAAAATTAATAGCTATGTTTTAACTGTCATAAAGATTTGACTGATTGCGGTTGGATTTAATTTTGTCAGCTTTATCCAGTAGATTTGTTTCATTATTTTTTTAACAGTCAGAAAAACGTTATTACAATTTAGCAATTTCAGTTGTCAGCCTTTCTAAAAATGGGGGGCAAGGAGGTCGGTGATGCGCAGAAAAATTCCAGCAACCTGGAGTACCTATGCTTTCTTCTGACTGAATGCATTCAAAAATAAAGTCTGACACATCGAGGTGAAATAACTCTAACAATTTTAAACTAGGTCTGTCTACTAGGCTGCACGCGTTTGTCGACTAGAACATACAGTAAGATAATTTTGTGTTTAACTCCTGTTTGTTTTTATCTCTAGTTACTTTTTAAAGCATTTTAAATTATGCATTCATTTTTACATATATTTGAAGATTTTCAACAACAGCTGCTTTTAAATGTTAGTTAGTTAGTTAGTTAGTTAGTCGCAGTTCCAACTTCACAGCAGCGGGTCGTCCCCATTATGCTCTGTTCCTGTACCAGTGAATATCACACAAAACGCTCCCCACTGCCCAATGTGAAAAGTGGAAAAGACAGGAGTCTTGACAAACAACAGCCCGCACAGATACACTGTGCATAATGCCGCCGCCAGAATGTCAACACACCAGTCCCCCACGAAACACCCAATTCATCTCTGATGGAATCGGCAGTCATTTTCCTATCTGGATGTTTCCTAGATGTTCACCTACACAGTCCACGAACATACACTTCATCACCGACGGCAGTGGCAGTCAACCAGAAGCCCAGCAGCCACGCATTTCTGCATAAGGCAAAAACTGGTCAACTCTGGGACATAGCCACCTGCCATCGCTCCGAACATGCAGTCACGTTCCAAAAATAAAAACTTGGGCAGATTCAAAAGCACTTCACACGAAACTCACAGCTCACAGTGTCGCGCCACGCACTCACTCAGTAGCAGGGCGACGGAACCATCAAGCCTCCTTAGTCGCCTCTTACGACATGCGTGGTAGGCTACAGTGTTACTATTCTTTGCTTCCCTTATGGGCCCCGGCAACACACGGGGGAAATCTTTTTGAGTTTCAAATCCTTCTGACATTTTTATGACATTACCTTTGGGATGTTATTATTGAGAAAATGATAACCCCCACTGTAGAGTACTGGAATGTAAAGTGTTAGGCCTTCACATAATTACACCATGACATAACAGGGTAGCCAATTTCAGATATTTAATTTAATACCAAAATCAGGTTTTCTAGTGATTGAGAAAATGCTTGTTAGAAATATCTAGCCATGCAAGAAAACTTAAAACCTCATTTTAAATTTAACTCTTACAGACCCAGATTTTGTAGGACACACCCAAATAGAAAATTTAATGAAATCACAAGTCTATTGCTTTCAAAGATTAAATACATAGGAGACTTGGGAACAAGGCTGTTTTGGTGTCTTCTAAAAGTAAACAAAATGAATACATTTGGTTTTTTTTTTTTTTTTTTAAAAGATTTACCTCATGATTTGAAAGTTGTGGGATTGATTCTAGACTCATTTGATTCACAAGAGTAATTTTCTCAGAGACTCCTGAGGGTCATGACTGGAAGATCGGAGTTCATGCTTTGTGCAATGCTTTTAACACGCTGCCCTACCTGCTTTTAAATGTGTTTAGGAAAAAATTTTTAGCACAACCATGAGAACGAGATAGCACAACCATAACACAAAATTTAAAATGACGGCGCCCATCTATACTATTGAGGATCTGTATTTGTTTATAATTAGAACTGGCAATTTAACTACTAAAATTAAACAGAACACAAGTTTTATTTGTAGCAGTAATTTATCTGTGCATTTGTATTTATTTACGGTACTTTTGCCTTAATTCACCCCAAACAAACGTCACCAGCTATATTTAGGGTCACCAGCTATATTTAGCACTGACGGCGATCTCCTGTGTTCGGATACAGTGCGTGTCAGTGCAAGCGTTTCAATTGCCCCACAATGTTTCTTTGGCTTTGGCAACCGTTTCCGTGTGAGCGTGTGTGTGTCTGTGTCTGTCTCATCATGAGTTTTCTAGAACTTGGCAGCAGCTGTTCACGGCAAGCAGCCTAGCGTTGCTTTTCTGCAGCATC
Source organism: Cepaea hortensis (assembly GCA_963921405.1). Taxonomy (NCBI): domain Eukaryota; kingdom Metazoa; phylum Mollusca; class Gastropoda; order Stylommatophora; family Helicidae; genus Cepaea; species Cepaea hortensis. The sequence goes on from OY992876.1 coordinate 190,375,082, forward strand.
ATGGCATTTTAAGTTCTGCTAGACGATGTTCTCATAATCATGTCATGGTGCTATCGCTGACTGAGCATCAAGACAGATGGAGATACCGACATTCACCATGTCGGCAGGACCCTACCACCGGGACACATACTCAATGCATTAAGCGCATGTGGAGAACAGCCCAGGAGAGAAACAAGAGGCAGAATGGAACATACAGGTATCTACTAGAGTCCTACATGTACGAATTCATGTGGCGTCGACGGACTAAATGCGCTGGTCTTCTCGATGTGTTCAACACCATTCTTGCTGACATTGTTTGATTCTGGCTACCGCAAGAATAGCGCACCGCATAGAACTTTGCACACAGAGCTATGGCGCAACACAGGGAACCCTTGGATGTGATGTCATACCCTGGGATTCTTCTTCTTCTTTGCGTTCATCCGGAGTGTTTTTTTCAGATGTGATCGCGGTGTGTCTGGTTAGGCACCCTTAGGCCAACATATCCGACTTTTAGCGTGCATTTTTGATCAGGTTAGCAATCCTGGGAGACTCTCACTTTTGTGGTGCCATCTACAAACCTGCTGGCCAAGGTTGAATGGTCGAATACAACGGTCATCCCTCAAAGGAAGGCAGGGACAGTCCATAGCATTTTCCGCCATCCTGGGTGGCTTCCATAATTGCAGAGCCGACACATAACGCTCTGATACTGGACTCACAGAGGGAATCGTCACGTCCTGCTCATGGCTGCTTTAATTCCTCACTTCAGTATATTGGGCATTTTGTTCGCACCGGGCCGTTCCCGTACAAACCAGACAGTTCTGCAGACGGTATCCACTCAGCGAGTTTTTCGGACATGTGCTTGTCGTTGTGTCCGTCAGAGCTGTTCCAGACACATCGGACATTCGGAAAACTACCTAGTCAGAGCTGTTCCGAACAAGAGCGGCATTCGGAAACTAGGTAGCTGTTCCTAGCACGAGGGAAGACTAGTTAGAGCTTTTCCGGTCACGAAAGACATTTCACTCGGACGTAATTGCGTAGTGCCATTTTTATTTTGCCGCCCGTAGGCTGGCACTTCCGGCTTCGGCTGGCATTTTTGATGAGGTTATATACCCTGGGATTCCATTTGTTTGGTGTGAATTAAAGCAAAAGTACCTTATTTACCTGTTTTTCACCATCTTACTTGACTTAAAATAATTTTGAAAGCCAGTTTTAAGACCCGTCTATAAACCTGTAAGGAGTACGTTTTTTTTATTTGCAGCGCAGCTGTACATAATTATTTAAATTTAACTAAAATATTGTGAAACAAGTTATGTTTTTTTTTTAAAAGTTAGTATTTTATTAAATTACAAAATAGTGTAATTATAGAGCAGAAGTAGAAATCAATTATTAGTGATACTGATGGCTTAATTTATGCAGCAGATACAAACTTATTTACTTACATTATTTCAGGATATTTAATCAACAAAAGAAAGCTGTTGCAATGCAGAGTACACAGTGCATCAAAACAATGCAAGTACATTTTCATGAATTTCTCTTTGACTTATAAGGATAATTTCACATGACATTTAATTAATATAAATGGACAACTATCTTTAATCGTTAATTAAGTTACATCACATCTTATCGAAACAGGAATGTGGCTGAGACTTTCCATTTACCAGTCCGCATAATAAAATATACATCTTGCCAGGTTTGTTTGCCAATAATTAGCAATGCACATATTTAATGAATATTAATCAATTTTCGGCTATTTTTAAATATTAATTAGGTCACGGCACATCCTATAGAAAATGTCAATTTAGGCCTTAGCACCCGGACACAACAATGTATTTATTTATTTGGTTGTTTCAGGATTTAAGGTTTGAAAATTAAGCACAACCCACTACTGTCAACACAAATCGTTTTCCGGTACGAACCTTGGGCCTTGTCCACGTCAGATTGGAAGCACTAAACTCGAGTCTCTTTTTTGAGCTTGTTAATAGTGCATATCCCTGACTGGAACCGGGATCGAACTTCAGATCACTGGCATGTGAGGCGAGGTGTAAGCACTTGACCACGCGGCTCACGCTAGAAGCAACCTAATTATCATACTAGAATATCACGTCACCCTTGTAGGCTACAGCTCAAAGTTTTCCCGATCACTGTGACTGATGTCTGTCAATCGATGTGGCCCTGAATGATCAGGTCTTCTCGATCTGGCAAGGCACACCAGGCGCCTAAAATCCAAAGAGATCAAATTGATTTGAACAATATATGGTTGCTATGTGGTTCGTTTAAAAATAAACAAGCCACAGTAATAATAGAATGCAAAATTAAATGATCTTGGCTCCCAATGTTTTGGGCTGCGTGCAGAACTGCTCATTTGCTCAGATTCCTATGCACTTCCTTTGTAGATCAGACACAAAAATATTAATATATATATTATTTATATTATCCCCTTAGATTCTTAGAATTAACGTACAATCTTCATTGAGATACCATTGGATTCGTCATGTCAAGCTGTATCTAACTGTGATGGTTTCATAAGTAAAGAAAATCATGACCAAAACTGCTATTTCAATACCTAGTCACCGACTGGCAATCAAGGACAGGTCACAGGACAAGACATGTCACATGACTAGTCCGTCTTGTCGAGAATTAGTTCAATTACTATTAGTTTTTAGTATTTTACTACTAAATAAAATTAAAATAATAGTAACATACTTTAATGTACTGTCATGTACAACACTTCACTTACCTGATGTTCAGTTTTTGGAAGAGCGCTAAGTGCTAAGCAAAAATCATGTGAAATCTTGCCAGCACCACAAATTGCCCACCGTGTCGCCATTCCAGATCTTGGAAAAAACGAAATCTCAGTTCTGTGTCAGGTAACAGATTCTCACCACTCAGCAGTCAGCAGACGACTAAAGTTCGGGGCCCAAGTCCGTGTTTTATATGTGCCCCAAAATTGTATACATGTCTATGTACTCTATGTGCAGCAGATTGAAAACATGTTTAATAATAGTATTGTGCAGTAGTAAAATTATTCGCTTGTATCTTAATCGTTAGTACTTACTTAGATATTAAATTGGTAATATTTATTAGTAATGACGCTGTTGTTTTTATTATATCTGTGAAGTGTTATAACTTATGTGTCAGTCTCATCATGGAATTTCACTCCAATAATATATATGATTTGGCAAGTTTGGTGGGAAGAGAGCAAGGGGAAGATATTGGGATAAATACATTGATGGTTTGGCAGCATGGCATGGTCGGGACAAGAACATAGATCTGATTCGAGACTGGTGACTTTGAGAGATGGCGAACAATGACCGCCCACGCATATCGGCATGGCACTTGATGATGATGGTATGATTTGTGTCGTTATTTTCCCCCGGGAAGGTTAACCAAGATCACAATATACAAAACACTGATTAGACTAGTTGTGCTGTATGGCTCTGAAACCTGGAGTACAACTAAAGGAGACGAAGCCTTGTTACAAACCTTTGAGAACAAAGTCTTAAGACGCATCTTTGGGCCCATTAGGGACACACAAAGTGGAGAGTGGAAAAGAAGAAGCAACAAAGACATTTATGATCTCAAGATTTGCCCGATCGCCGCGACTGACGTCCGTCAATCGATGTGGACCCGAACGATCAGGTCTTCTCACTGGCAAGGCACACCAGGCCGCATAAAGTCCAGCGAGCAATAATCAAATTGATTTATTTGGTTGTTTCAGGATTTGAGATTTAAATATTGAGTGCAACCCACTACTGGCAACGCTGATAGTATTCTGGCATGAACATAAGGCCTATCCACGACAATGTGGAAGCACTAGACTCGAGTTTCGCTCTGGTTTGAGCTCGTCAGCAGTGCATATCCTTGACCGGACCCGGAAACACACTCCGGGTCCGGTGGAAACAAGCTCCGGGTCCGGTCAAGGATATGCACTACTGACGAGCTCAAACGAGAGCGAAACTCGAGTCTAGTGCTTCCACATTGACGTGGATAGGCCTTAGGTTCATGCCAGAATACAATCAGCTTTGCCAGTAGTGGGTTGTGCTCAATATTTAAATCTCAACTCCCGAAACAACCAAATAAAACATTTGTGATCTGTTTAAGTCCCCGCTAATCACTGGTATCATGAAGGCTAATAGACTGCAATGGCTGGGGCATATAGAAAGAATCGAAGATAATAGGGAAACAAAACTCGCTTACACTCAGGAAATAAATGACCGCAGACCCCCAAGGTAGACCAAGAAGACGGTGGAGAGATAATATAATATACATACAGACCTACAAGCACATGGAATCAGTGACTGGCAAGAGAAGGTCAACCAGAGAGACTATTGGAGACGGCTTGTATCTGCAACAAAGAATCTCAATGGCTCGGAATGCTTCAGAAGAAGAAGGTTAACCCGGTCAACAAACGCCCGCAGAAGTCGGATGTGTCGGTCTAAAGGCGCAGTATCGCTGCTCCGCTGTAAACAGGCACAACACAACCACACCCCCCCCCCCCCCAAAAAAAAAAGACTCCGGATGAACGCAGTAGAAGAGGAAGTGTCGTTATTTCGAATGTACATTTTTATTGCTACTTTTGTAACCATGAGCTCAACAGTTAATGTATATTAACTTAACATGTAATTATGCCAACTTAACAATCCGAGACCGAGTAAGAAATGCTACTATCAGACAGACTGTAGGATCAACACCTTGTGCCACATTTATTGACAGACAGAAGATCAAGTGGTTTGGCCATGTCATTAGAATGCAACATCAACAACTACCATCACTGGCCTTACATCAAAGATCATCTGCGACGAGACCACGAGGACGTCCAAGAAGAAAATGGATTGACGACATCAGAGACATTGTACAACCTCACGGAATGACACTATCCAGTGCCGTCCACCGGGCGCTGGAACGCAAATTATTCCTCCCCACGACGCTTGACGGCAGAAGTGGAAGATGATGATGATGATGATGATGATGATTATATTATTATTTTATTATTATATTATTATTATATAATTATGTAACGAAGATTGCACGATTCATTGCCTGGCATATTTCGCTGCATCTCGTTAGGTACATACTGCAGAAATCACACAACATAAACAAATTAGATAAATCCTTCAAGCTGAAATATGCAGCACACATATTCACACAGTGACTTGAATTGTCTACCACGATAATTTTTTAACTGACTATCATTTCTTTCTGTTTGCACAAAATTGGCTTCTGTAAATTAATGTCGATCGCTTATGTTAATTTACGAGGATGAGTCAATAAGTAAGTCACAAATGGCTGTAGAAAAATAACTAAATATGATAACGTGAAACTAGTTTATTTTTATACATACAAAAAAAAAAAAAAAGAGTTGTTGCGTATCCCTTACGGGACGTTGTAGTCAACACCAGCATTTTTCAGCTGCTGTTGATGTACTAGGCAAGTGTTACGTTCATTAGTTTGCCATTGCTTTCTGAACGACCGGCTCCCATACCAGCACGTTATAACACAACGCGACACGGTCTGCTGCACAAATCGGTCGCAGCTGAGCTTCGAACTCCTGGTACCCGGCTCACAAGCCGCGTTCGCAAGCCTTTGGCCACGGAGACAGGTTTTATTTTATACATACATTGTCCCTTTATTTCTCAACATACTTTCCACCAACATTAATGCACTTATCCCATCGTTTTATTAGTCCTCTCAAACCGGCTGCATAGAACTGCGTTCTCTGTTTTATAAACCACGTTTTCACTCCACATTCAACTTCGGCGTCATTCGCGAAATGTCTCCCGCCAAGATGGGTTTTCAGTGGACCAGAATGGTGGAATATATAATCAAATGCATTACCGACTGGTGAGGGCGATCGTCAGCATCTTGCTATTTCCGGCAGCATGTGTCATTTTGTGTGCTGAAACCCTTCCATGCCGTGTCAAACAGTTGTCAAAAATCTTCGCTCATAATCTTCCTCTATATCTTGTTTCCACAAATATGTCTTGTTATCTAACTTGATCACAATGTGGCGTCAAACATTTAAAAGAAAACATGACTGCTTTTTTCTGATGTTTATGATAAGTTGCTTTGTGTCTTATCCCCTTTCAAAACGTTCCTATCGCCAATTTTAAATGTCCATGGAATTGTCAGCATTCTTATGTAAACATCACTGAGCCTCTTGGAATACTTTGGCTTGTTTACTAACTAATTGCTCAGGATTCAAAGTCATATGTTAAAACCGATTCTAAGTAATATGCAATAAGTCTTCGTTTCTAACATCCAATGACAGGGATTTATTGCAAAAGATGTTACTCATTTTATAAAAGACAATGCCAGAAATGTGCGATATATCCGTTTCAGTCTGATTCAGGCTGGACAGAGAAAGCAAACAACAAAACCTGACGGTCGCTGAGGCAGAAATACAGACACTGAAAAGAAAGTAAATACGAACGTGCTCAATGTTACGCACCAACAAATGAAAAGAACGAAGCAGTTGGGGAGAATTTCACATTAAACTTCAAAGTACAAAATGTAACCAAATAAATTGTAATATCAAAATGTTGATGGGTGACCTTAATGCCGAGATACGATCAAACATTACTAATGGCTACTTTCGCCATGGCGATTCTTATGGTGTCGTTAGCCTCTACACGCTGCGGGATTTGCTGAGGAGGGGATCCGAGCACTTATGGACTGAATGGTTCGATGTGCAATGAGGATGATCTGTCGACTAACTAACTAACTAACTAATTGGCGATTCTTGTTCTAATCTCTACAAGGTATCTCCCATCAGATGTTATGACTGTTCCGAGATAATTGTACTGATTCACTTGTTGAAGAATATTCCCATTTACTTGTATATTACATTGTGGTATTTCGTCCTTCCTAGTGACGACCATAATCTGTGTCTTTTTACAATTTAATTCTAATCCCAGTTGTTCACTGTGTGCAACAACCGCATCTACTAATTTTTGCAAATCCTGTCCATTGTCTGCAATCAATGTATCATCTGCATTTCTGGACAAAACAGAAAATCAAATTGATCATCTGTGTTAAGAAATGTAGATCATCTTTATATGAGGTGAAAGTTTTTAGAGGTGCAGATGTTAAATTCGATAGTCACATATTTATAATTAAAATTAATCTGAAAATCAAGCGATAATTAACATATTCTACACATGTTTCTGCTTGGGGCGTCATTGCAAAGGTTAATGGACGCTTTGTTGCTGTTGTTTTTTTTAAAAAGGGGGGGGGGGGAAGAGAAAGTCTGGCGTATGATATTATGACTTCCAGCATGAGAATGGAGGTGGAGATGTGTAACGATGGCAGGGAGTCGCGGTATCTCAGTGGCTGGTTTGATGTCTTGCTAGTTTAGTGTTTGAATCCAGAGTATTTATTACCGTTCGAGTAGCACAGAATGACATGTTGTGTTTGTGACGGACTTGCAAAGCATGCTAAATAGAAACTGGTATTTTTGCATGGAGTGGTTTGCATCGCTGGAAACGACGAGGGTCAAAAGCACATCGTGAATGTTATGCCCAGGACATGCGAGTGTATTCAAAAATGAACTGGCTGATAGATTGGCTGCTGTCGCTGCTTTTAGATTATGACAAGACAGACGTGGTTAAGGCTCTCTTGAATCGCGTTGAAAGTGCAACAAAACAAATAAAGAACCCACATATGGAGATGCCGATTCAGAGGGGTTTTGAGCAGAGGGTCAGGGCGACACTCAACGCGTTGTGGAGAAAGCATTACGCTACTTACCACATTGTCTGGAACCCATTCTAAGCTGGGTGGACCTGGAGCCAGCTAATTTTTTTAAAATCCCTCTCCATGGGGATTCGAACATCTAACTGGCAAGAAAGAAAACCAGCCACTGCGATACCGCGACTCCCTGTGTTTAATTTGCTAAATCCAGCCCCAATGACAGGAGAAGAACACAAGAAGTATTAGTGATTACCAAAACTGGCATTGAAGAAAGCGTTAACACATTAGATCAAACACACAGAATAAAAGTACTAGAGGCCATATAAAGAGACAAGGCCTCTTGTTAAAGGAGGTGATGGAGGAGAGACATGAGGAGGGGAAGCGAGCAAGAGGACAAAGATAGCGTAATGTACGGATGGACTGGACAATATCAGAAATCAATTGTTGGAATGGGAGAAGCATATATGAGTGCACAAAATGTCGCCGAACAGAGGCTGTTGCAGAGTCATTACAACCTATCTTCAGTGCGGAGATAACACCAACTTATCTTTCAGGTAGCTGGCTGCTATGCAACAGTTGCATTCATTAATCCCTTTGCTATCTCCCACTTAAAAATTACTTTAATCAACGATAAGTGTCGATAAGCGATTTTGCTGTAATGCATGCGGGGAACTTGTGAAAGACACGTTCAGACTGGCAGCCAGTAGCTGGCAAAACAAAGGAGGCTGTAGGCTATATATAGGTTATAGGCCTGACAAGCATACCTAAAGTACTCAACAGTTCTGTTCATATTACCATAATTGCAATGCACGAAGTTGTAAAACATATTTATAAACAAAAATAGTGCACAAATACAGTAGATTCTACACTGTGGCAACACATGAAGCAAGCCGACTGCACAGGCTATGAGATGAGTTGGTTGCATGTTCGAAGCTAGATTGTAACCACTTCAGTTGATTGTAAGCTGGTCACGAAACTAGAGTTTGAGAAAGTTGAAGCAGTGAAGAAAAGTATTAACATTCCACTACGCTGTGACATAGTGTGTATAGTGCGTTCACGAATGTTTGCCCTCATTCGCGTTCAAGTTTTTTTTTTTTTTTTTTAAAGTATCTGTTGCATAGTTATGAAATTTTTTCTGCCGTCTTATATTTACTTCCAGCCAAGGAATATGTCTTTGATAGGTCCAAAGGCAATAGAAATCATAGAAAGCGGCGAAATTTCTTTGATGTTTTAGCGAAAATGTATTGAATTCGCGTTAACAAATTTATTTTACAGTAATGCACGTCAATTCGGGTCACATCTGAACACTTCCACCCAATTATGTGACGTACTTCTCATAAGGGAATTAGTAGTGTATAAGTACAAAAGGTCCCCTTTTGTGGCGCACCTGTGGCGCACAATCCTTATATAAAGCAATCATTTATCGATTTTGTGGCGCAAATTGCAATCTATTTTTAGCTCTTATCGATTTTCCTCCTCAAAGGGCGATAACTTTTTAAAGTAGTCTAGTGGTAGTCAAGTGACCCCCTGCAATTATAGGTACGTCTAGTTTGCCTGGCATATATATTGCCAAGATAACATTTGTATCTTTTGGTTTCTTTGGCTTGTGTTAGTTTGTCGTTGTATCAGTTTGTCGTTGTGTTAGGTTTCAGTGTTTTTCTTGGCAATTTTCATTGGTTGTTTGAGTTTTCCTTGTTTGGGTCATTTTGTCGCTGTCATGTTTTTTTTCTTGCTTGTGTCATTTTCAGTTGTTGTCTGTTACATGTCGACGTTAACATTTGTATCTTTTGGTTTCTTTGGCTTGTGTTAGTTTGTCGTTGTGTCAGTTTGTTGTTGTGTCAGTTTTTCATTGTGTCAGTTTCCATTGGTTGCTTCATTTTTTTGTTGTGTCATTTATCAGTAGTTGTGTTATTTTTCCCCCCAGTAGTTGTTTATGTCTTTGTGTGTTACAATTTGAGGTATACATTTGGATGTCAGATGCCTTGTTTAGTGTTTGTGTCAGTTTTCAGTGTTTGTGTCAGCAGTTTTCATTGGTTGTTTCAGTTCTCATTTGTGTGTGTGTGTGTGTGTGTGTGTGTGTGTGATATTTTAATTTGTCACTTTCTTATTGCATGTTACATTTCCGCAGCGCGGAAAGCGTCGCACAAAGCACGAACTCCGTAGCTTTTAGCGACGACCCACAGGAGTCTCCGAAACATTATTACTACTATTAATAAACCGACTACTGCTTCCTCCTCACTTTACCCATCCTGGTTTCACTACACGTACTTTCCTCTACAATGTAATCGTCACTCGACCACTTGACCACTACTTGACCACGTCAGCTATCACTTTAACTATCACCGTGTCACTACACGGACTTTCCTCTACAATTTAAGGGGTAATTTGACCACCCCTTGTCCACTTGACCGCTACTTGACCACGTCAGCGATCACTTTAACCATCATCGTTTCACTACACGTACTTTACTCTACAATTTAAGTGGTCACTCAACACCTTGACCACTACTTGACCACTACTTGACCACTGCTTGACCACGTCATTGGCACTTTAACAACCACCAACTCACTACACCCACTTTCCCCGACAATTTAAGTGGTCACTCGACCACTTGAACACTACTTGACCACCTCTTGACCACGTCATTGAATCTTTAACCACCACCATGTCACTACACATACCTTCCTCTACAATTTAAGGTGTCACTTGACCACTTCTTGACCACCGCTTGACCACCACTTGACCACGTCATTGACACTTTAACCACCACATCACTAGCCGTACTCTCCTCTACAATTAAAGCGTCACTTGACCCCTTGACCACTACTTGACCACCTCATTATCATCACCACGTCACTACAGTACTTTCCTCTACAATTTAAGTGGTCACTCAACACCTTGACCACTACTTGACCACTACTTGACCACTGCTTGACCACGTCATTGGCACTTTAACAACCACCAACTCACTACACTCACTTTCCCCGACAATTTAAGTGGTCACTCGACCGCTTGACCACTACTTGACCACCTCTTGACCACGTCATTGAATCTGTAACCACCACCATGTCACTACACATACCTTGCTCTACAATTTAAGGGGTCACTTGACCACTTCTTGACCACCGCTTGACCACCACTTGACCACGTCATTGACACTTTAACCACCACCACATCACTAGCCGTACTCTCCTCTACAATTAAAGGGTCACTTGACCCCTTGACCACTACTTGACCACCTCTTGACCACCACTTGACCACGTCATCCCTCACTTTAACCACCACCATGTCACTACACGTAACTTCCTCTACAATTTACATAGTCACTTGACGGCTTGATCACCTCTTGACCACCTCTTGACCAGCACTTTAGCACGTCATCGCACACCCTTACCTAAGGGGTCACTTGATTATGTTTGCTTTTTTCTTCTTTTTTTTCAATATATGTTTTATTAAAATTAATATATACCTTACTTGAGTCGTTTGTTTGTTATTTTGGGTGTTAAATGTCGTATATAGACGTACCTATAATTGCAGGGGGTCACTTGACTACCACTAGACTAATTAAAAAAGTTATCGCCCTTTGAGGAGGAAAATCGATAAGAGCTAAAAGTAGATTGCAATTTGCGCCACAAAATCGATAAATGGTTGCTTTATATAAGGAATGTGCGCCACAGGTGCGCCACACACACAAAAAAAAAGGGGGGGGGGTCTTTTGTACTTATACACTACTGAAATTCCCTTGCAGAATAGAGAATGTGCATGATTGAACACTGATGTTTCCATGTGAAGATATAATACATTTCATAATACGCACTTAATCTCTGACCCGCAAAGTATATACCACATATAAACAAAAATTTAGATTTGCTGCACAATCTCCAGAACAAAACTTGTTTGTTGGATCTTCATACTGATAAGGTTATATACTAAACCTCATAATTTTTTTCCTCAGTTGGTTACTGAGTTATGGGTTTTTATACGGGTGAAAACATTTGTGAACGCACATTGTGCTCGCGTGTGTTATAACACTCGGATGTAATGTCAATTTTCGTTCAATGTTTTGTGCGTCAAGAATGATGATGACCATTCACTTCATCCAATGGAGTTGAAAGTATGGAGCCGTGAGTTCTAAGGTGACTGGTAGCCTAAGGCCTATTTTGGCTCGAAATGTTCTTTGACAATGTGGGCAAAGAATGCTTGATGTTACAGGAGTAGAATCTCCTGCAGTGGTTTTTCTGTCCAGCCTTTTTTGTTCCACAGCTCTTGCAGTTCTGTTTGCTTCACAAATGACTGGACCCTTGTGTAATGATGTACGCCACGAATATTGGTCTTTGGCAGCAGTCTCCCATGTGTTGTGATGAATTCCAAAAGCCTTTAGTGAGATCTTCAGAGTGTCTTTAAAGCGTTTCCTCTGACCGCGTTGGGAGCGTTTACCACAACGTTGCTCGCCGTAAAAGTTTCGTTTAGGGAGCCTGTGATCTGACCTTCGAGTCAAGTGACCAGCCCAGCGAATCCAATTCTTCATTAGTAGAGTGTGGATACGGGCATGGACGCTCTTTCTGGGACTTGCCATTTAATCTTCAATAGCTTCCTAAGGCAGACTGTGTGGAAATGAGTGACTGTGTGGAAACGCTTGTACCTGGATTGGTGTAAGACCACAATTAAAGGTAAGACGATAATAACAGTATTGTCATATATTCTGAAGGGAGTGGGAAATCACTTTGGTGCATGCCCCATTTCTAACAAAAGAAGTTGGGCCCCATCCTCTTCTATCTTCAATAACCCCAGAATATGAACCTTGAGTTATCTGCAGGCCTCGTTCTATTAAGTAGTCTAGGAGATATAGATTATGGCCCTGGTGAGAATGGTGATTACTAACTGGGAATCTGCCACTTCTCCAAGGATTCTTTTAGCTCTGAGCCCCCCTTTTTGTTGATCAAATCTGAGGAAAGTCTGGAGAATTTTCTCAGCCTGATTTATGTTAAGAAATCATGGATATTGAGCAGTTGATAGACCTTGAGTCTCTCCCAATTTAATTCCTTCCTGAGTTAATTTGGTTTTAAACAATTAAACACATAACAAGTCACAATAGATCTTGACAACATGATGTACAAAGAAGATGGTGAATTTCAGATAGGTTGAACTAATAATCAACATAAGATCAATTCCAAGTAATTATTTATTGAAGGGCCTGTGTCTTCCGGCCTGTCGTGTACATTTCTATTGTGGTGTACACAAGATAAATTAGAAACATGCATATAGGACCAATTTTACAAACCATCAATAAATAAGCATCAATATATGAGATGTCAACAAGTGTGAAAACATGGTAAACATTTTGATGTTGTACATGTTAAGTGTGAAGATGATGAATCAACAATTAAACATCAGTTTCCTGAAATTTGGGTGTGGTGTGTACCAATGAAAAATGTAACCTGGTGACTGGAAGATTTTGTAGGCCAGGGTCCATTGACTGATGGATCCACTTCAAGTATGCCCGTATAGCTCCTCTGAAGGCCTCCCCATACTCTGCTCATGGCCAAGTCATCTTCCATCTCACTTGTGGTTCATCTCTTTCTCTCGGCTTCCCTCTTTCAGGTCTGATTTATGTGGTTAATTTGCTGATGTGTTGGGTGGTTGTTGGTAGCCACCAAGATCACTGTTTAAAATTCACATAAATATATACAATCTTCCCAATACAATATTCTATAAGTAGGTCAGAAGAAACCTAAATTCCTGAAGTAGGAACTAGTTCCCTTCCCCTCCTTTTTTCTCTAATCTAGTGTTGGGTTAATTTGGGGTGGTCAGAGTTTATCACACTGTGTACGCCTTGTATCAACTGGTTCCTGCTGTATGTAAGTTCTCATTGGACCTGGGGTCAGTGAGACGTGTACAGTAAGACAGTGACAAGAGTGAGAATGTGTCAAGATGCATGTAAATAAATGACATACATTTATAACATTTCTTCCACTCAATGGTGTTTATAGTGTGTATAAATAATTCTCTGTGTTTTCCCACTTAACCAACTTCTTCTTTTTCTTCTGTGTCTAATAACTCTCTCCCATTATCTGTTGTTGTTGTGGTGTTGAGTGTTGGGTTGTGTGGTGTTGTGTTTTAAGTTATGTTGAGTAATGAGTTAAGTTCACTTCGTGTGATGGAGTTCCGCGAAGCACAACTTTTCTGATGTAATGCAGTTCATAAGTGCTCTTATCTAATTAAAATTTGACATAAATATAAATATTTATTCTTCAAACCCTAACTATTCAATAGATGAAGCAGAAAGAAAAGATTGGATTTCTCTCTCAGCCTTCTAGATTGTAAATAGACATAGATAAGTCTGTTTCAAAACAAGGCACTTATTCTAGTACACGAACTGTCATTTTAGCTGTAGATAGTGATAGCATTTTTAGCAGTGTTTCTGGTGAAATGCACAAGATTGCTTTAGAATCATCACTTCGTACAGTTGTTCAGAATAGAATGGAGTATTATTATGCACTTCCTAAAGTTAATAATTATCTTTAAGAAAATCAGAGATTGCAGTTTCATCGAAGAGAGTATTAGAGTGTCAGTTTGCCCGGGAACGGCTCTGCGTCGTCAGAATCTACAGTCGAGCATATTTACATTTCAGAGGTTTTAATTAATAATAATACATTTCAATTGACATTACAAACACTGGATACCATTAGTTGAGACTTGATACATCTGGTTATTTCAATCTAAGGACTAACAAGCTCACCTGGGATCCAGACATTCTGCCGTCCTTATTTGGAAAACGGTCACACTTTCTTTCACGTCTGTTCATCAGGCATGTTTTAGGGAGAAGTGCGCTATTAACATATGCTAAACAGGCGTTGGCGCGAAAGTGGTGTCACATGTCTGTTTTGTCCAATGGTCTCCCGAGCTTTGTCTGATGAAATCTTTCTAAGAATCCACGTCATCTGTCACTTGTGCAGTTCCAGTTTTGATAGTGCGTTAAAATTTTAAGTCCTAGTTCCAGTTTGCGGTTGTGTAGTCAATTGTTTCATATTGTCTCCTCTTCTTGGCTTGCGGTCTTGTTAACTGAATAATGGTGGTTAGCAATTATGCTACATAGCACCACCCCAGATTGTTCTACGGTATGGAACTATGTTTCCAACATTTTCAGTTATCAAGCTGTTCCCATTTTTTCCTCCGTTGTATTCTCTTCTGCATCTGATTGACCTGGTTCATCCGGCACTGGGTGTCAACTCAGGAAGTCCGCTCCCACATTCATTTTCCCAGGAACGTATTCAACCTGGAACGAGTAAGGTTGAAGAAGCAGCGACCACCTCATAAGTCGGGCAGAGTCTTAGATGCTGCGAGAAACATGAGTGGTTGATGGTCACATTGCACTGTGAAGTGTTTGCCATATAGGTATGCCTGAAATTTCTGTACACTCCATACGAGCGCAAGACATTCTCTCTCGATAGTACTGTAATTTCTCTCTGCTGCATTTAATTTCCTGCTAGCATAGGCTACAGGGAATAGCTCTGATGGTACATCTCCCTTTCTCTGCAACAACGTTGCCCCAATTCCTATGTTACTGGCATCGGTGCGAAGCACGAATGGTTGGTCGAGGTCTGGTAGATGTAAGACTGGATGAGCAGTTAATGCCTGCTTTAATGCTGTGAAAGCTCTCTCACAGTCAGCTGAACAAGTGACTTTCTCTGGTTTCCCCTTTTTGGTAAGATCCGTTAAAGGTGCTGACAGAGTGTTGAAGTCCTTGATGTATCTTTGATAGAATCCACATAAAGATACAAATGATCTTACATCCTTCTTTGTTTTTGGACGAGGTGCTCTCTGGAGTTTGTCCACATTTCCCTCTTGTGGAGTTATCAGTCCATGAGATATCTTCTGACCTAGAAAGTCCAATTCTTGGAATCCTATTTGACACTTCTTTGGTCTAGCCGTCAATCCAGTTTCTCTGAGGCGCCTGAACAAAAGATGCAGTGTTTCTACATGCTCTTCAAATGTTTCAGTTGCGATCAGGATGTCATCCATGAAGTGACTGATGTCTGGATGTTGTAGTGGGTCAAGTAATTTTCTCATCATACGTGTAAAAACGCTGGGAGCATTACTTAATCCGAATGGAAGAACGTTGAACTCATAGTGTCCTCCAGGCGTGCTGAAAGCTAACCATGGTCTAACTTCCGGTTTTACAGGAATCTGGTAATATCCCTTACTGAGATCAATCCTAGTAAAGTACTTAGCTCGGTTGAGTGCTGTGAAGAGTTTATACTGATCAGGCAGAGGTTCTGCTTGGAATTCAGTAATAGCATTGAGCTGTCGATAATCGATGCACAATCTATGTTCTCCACTTGGCTTTCTCAATAAGACGACGCTAGCACTGTAAGGTGATTCAGATGGTGAGATTATCCCTGCGGTGAGCAGCTGTTGTATTTCTTCCTCTAAAGTCTTTTGCTTTGCATAAGGAACTGGGTAAGTCTTGACTCGCACAGACACTGTGTCATTTAACTTCATGTCAAATTCCTCCAAATCAGTTCTTCCCGGCTTATCAGTAAGTACTTCTGCATATTTTGCCATAAGTTCCCTAATCTGCTTTTGCTGACCCTTTGTTAAGTTGGGATTGATTTCCACATCCTTAAAGGTCTCCTTGGCTTGCAGTGGGTACTCGACTCCCATTGTTGATCCTTCTTCGACTTCAGTAGCCACACTCATGGCCATCAGATGTGCAGGTTCGGTGGTTGAGGGTCTTTCATGAAACTTCTTCAAGAGGTTTATGTGAAATACTTTCATCTTGCCTTTGACTGAAATTCTGTAGTTGGTACGTGAGATCTTCTCCGTCACTACATAAGGTCCTCTCCATCCGATTTGCAGCTTATTCTGACTGGTTGGAAGCAGCAACATCACCTTCTCTCCTACCTCTAACTCTCTATCCTTTGCCTTGCGGTTGAAATTACGAGCAATTCTTCGTCTGGCGTGACGTAGATTGATATTCGCGTGTTTCCAACTGTGTTGTAATCAATCTTTCAACTCGGCAACATATGTAGATGCAGTCACGACTGTATCATCTGTAGTATTATCAGTCCATGTTCGCAGTAACGCCTCGAGTGGTCCTTTGATCGGTCGTCCAAACAACAGTGTGGCTGGAGCAAAACCTGTTGAGTGATGGGGTACCTCCCTGTAAGCGAATAAAGCTGCGGGTAAATACAAGTCCCAATCCTCTGTCTTCTCCTGGGCAATTTTGCGCAGGATACTAATCAATGTCCCGTTCCACAAGTCCATTTGACTGAGGGTGATATGGTGAACTGAAGATATGGCGTGCATGAAAAAGTCTGAAGGTCTCTTCCATGAGCTTACCACGAAACTGTGAACCGTTGTCCGTCAAGATCCTTTGTGGGAATCCTAGACGTGTGAATATTCCTAATAATGCATCAGCGACGTGTTTGGAGTCACAGCTGGGCATAGGAACTGCTTCGGCCCACATGGTTGTTGTGTCCACAAGCGTTAATATGAATCGGTTTCGCCTCTTTGTTGCTGAGAGAGGTCCGACTATGTCTACAGCCACTTTCTCAAATGGAATTCCAGTGATTGGCGATTCACCCAACATTGCCGGTGGTGTCCGGTGTTTTGGTGATACTTTCTGACACTGTGGGCATGATTTTACAAACCTTTGTATGTCTGAATTCATCCCTGGCCAAAAGTAGTGAGTAGTAATCCGCTGTGTAGTAGCGTTGATACCCATATGCCCACTGAATGGTAGACTATGACCCATCTCCAAGATCTGAGTCCTGTATTGAGTTGGTACAACAAGTTGATTAAACTCTTGTCCAGCTCGTCCTGCTTTTCTGTAAAGAAGTGCTGACTTCATGAACAGATCACCTTTACGTAGAGGTAAATGTGATTTTGGCAGTTTTCTGAAGCAGGGTTCCAAGGTGCTGTCGGCTTCTTGTGCCCTCTTCAGTTCCTCCGTTCGAGGGATTGGCGTAGTTGTTTCTGGAGTCTTTTTCGCCTGGGATCGAGTGGTCATGGTCGCCATCGCCACAGGTTGAACAGGTTCTCCTAGAACGATAAATCTACAGCCGAGGATTACAGGATATATCGGATCGTCCAAGACTGCTGCCTTGATTGTCCCGGTGACATACCGCGAGGCTATGTTCACTTTTGCCACTGGAAGAGACATATTTGTTGAACTCTTCAGTGGTCCCTGTAATTCCACTATTTCCTCTGTCACCTGTTCAGGGTGAACTAAGGATGATGAAACAACACAGTCATACGATAATCCAGTATCATATAAACAAGTTGTTTTGAATCCATTTAGCAAGATGGATTCTACAACCGGAATACGAGATGATGTGTCTTGATGAGGTGTCTGTTTGGACGTTTCACCAGTGCTCACTTTTTTCTCTTTTCGGTTGGCCAAACAGGCCGCTGTGTGTGGAGGTGGCTTCTTCCTGCAATTTTGAAATGTGTGACCTCTAATTTTGCAATGGGTACAGAATGGTTTGTCCTCCTTCGGCGCTGTTTGGGCTGTGTTTTGAGTGTTTTTCTGGGATTTCCCATTTTTCTTGGTGGCCACAGTGTTTTCACCCTCTTTTGGCTGTGGAGTTTTGTTTTGAGAGGGGGTGTTGTTCGAACGTCCCTTTCCTCCCATCTCCTTCTGAGATTTCTCAAATCTCTCTGCCAGGATGATTATAGTTTCTAGGCGGTCAGCCCCGTTTTGGGTTAAGAATGCCTTCATTTCGTTCTGCATTTTCCCCCTGATCTGATCAATGATGATCATTTCACGGAGTCCTTCAAAACTTTCCTCAAATCCTCCCAAGCAAGTCCATCTTTGTATGTATGACTTCAGTCTTTCAACTAGTTGCGCGTAACTCTCACCCGGTTCCTTCCTTGCGGCTTTGAATCGAGCTTTGTAAGAATCTCCGTCCACTTCGAATCGGCTCAAGAGTGCCGTCTTTAGTGTTGCGTAATTCTGCTGCTCCTCACGAGTGAGGCGAGAGAACACGTCATAAGCGGTAGATTTTAAGGCCTGCGCTAACTTCGTTACCCATCTCCCTTCTTCAAGCCCACAGCTGACAGCCATTGCCTCGAAGCGTGATAAAAATCCTTCGATGTGGTCAGTCTGTTCATTGAAAGGTTCCAGAGGAAACGACATAGCTCCTGAATTAAGGTGGGAGACGTGAGAATGTGGTTCTGTCACTGGCAATCCTGATGAGGTTGAGGGTGTAGGACCACTCCCTTTCTCTAGTCTTCGGATCTCCAATTCCAGTTCCACTCTCTTCAACTCCAGTTGGTGTTGACGCTCTCTCTCCTTATCTTCTATTTCAGCCTGTAGTCTTTTCTCTTTCTCCTCCAATTCTGCCTGAAGTCGTTTCTCTTTCTCCTCTATTTCTGCTTGAAGTCGTTTTTCCCTCTCAGCCAATTCAGCCTGAAGCTGTTTTTCTTTGAGGGCCAATTCCGCTTGCAGTCTTTCTCTTTTGTCGAATTCATCTGAAATATAGTTAGCTAGCTCAGGGCCATCTAACCCGCATTCCCTACATGTTTCTGTTATTTGAGCTCTAAACTTTGCAGTTTCCGCCATGCCTAGAATTTATTGCTTTATTTGCCCTGCCTACAAAATATAAGTGCAGTTGGTCTGATCCGCGTAAGCTTGTCAGTCCCTGATCTGCAAATATACAACAGAGCATGCACAATATTAAAAACACCCTATGTTATGTCTGTCTGTCAATGCTGGAAAAGCCAAAGGCAGCAGGCATTAAAGTAACCAGAATTAATATCTAGTAAAAGAAAAGAATCTGAAATTAGACAGAGATTTCCCTCTGGATAAGATTTTCCGATGGTTGATGAAATGCTGTTAAGTTCAGACCTATAGGAAAAGAACACCTTCTCTGAAAGAGAAGTAGTGTTTGTATAGTAGATTCACACTCTCTATTTCTCCCGGAGCACCTTTTTCTGAAGTATACACCTATTTGAAAATGGCCCCCTTATTCAGGAGGAAGGATCAGTCACCTATTCTTATTTATCTATAAATATCAATCATATCATGTGGCTGTCAATCAATAAAGTTTATCAAAAGATAACAATACTTGATCTAAAGATGTCTGTGTTAATTTCCAATGTAATACAATGTTTTATGCAATCATTTAATTACACAATGTTTTATGTAACTTTAATTACACACAATGTATTATTTAATTGTTTAATTTATTTATGGGAATCATCCAGGACGTAGTAGACACCTTTCAGTCTTGACAGACTAAAGTATGTGAGTGGAATGTGGCCACTATTCCATCACAATGTCTGGGCAGAGCTTCAGAGATCATGTGATGCCCAAACGACATGACCCCTCTCTCGGCCTAGTCTTGTGTATTCCAGAGGAATGGGTAACCAATACGTCTGGCACAAGGTAGGCTGCAGACGCTGGCGGCTCAGCGTCAATCCACCGAGACCTCACCACCACGAGCCGGTGGCGAGTTATGGCCAGACCCTGACACCCAAGGGACCCGGCTTAGAGACGTTCAGCCATGTCCCACAGATGAGGGCCTTGTACGAGCCCGGACCATGAGGGCGCGCACATCTGTCAGTCACAAGTGTCCGGACCTGTGTAAAGCGTGCACTATCGTCAGACTCCCCACCTGACTTATAGCGGTCCCCGCGACCAGCGGGAATAGGTCCGCCATAGCTACCGCAGGAGATATTGCCTGTCTATTTGCAAGCAAATCTCCCATACTTCCACTGTGCGGATCTCGCGACCAGCGAGAATAGGCCCGCCGGAGATTTGCTCGTCTGATGCGAACAAATCTCTACCGAGAGACTGAATAAGTAAAGAAACGATAAAAGTAGTGGTATTTCAATTGCGCTTGCGCTCCCACCTATGCTACACCCTTCATGTGTCTTCACAAAGTCGGACTAGAGTCAAGCTCAACAGGGTCTTCTTTCCCCGCTGATTCTACCAAGCCCGTTCCAGGACGTAGCCATCCCAATATGTCATATATTCTGAAGGGAGTGGGAAATCACTTTGGTTCATGCCCCATTTCTAACAAAAGAAGTTGGGCCCCATTCTCTTCTATCTTCAATAACCCCAGAATATGAACCTTGAGTTATCTGCAGGCCTCGTTCTATTAAGTAGTCTAGGAGATATAGATTATGGCCCTGGTGAGAATGGTGATTACTAACTGGGAGTCTGCCCCTTCTCCAAGGATTCTTTTAGCTCTGATCCCCCCTTTTTGTTGATCAAATCTGAGAAAAGTCTGGAGAATTTTCTCAGCCTGATTTATGTTAAGAAAGCATGGATATTGAGCAGTTGATAGACCTTGAGTCTCTCCCAATTTAATTCCTTCCTGAGTTAATTTGGTTTTAAACAATTAAACACATAACAAGTCACAATAGATCTTGACAACATGATGTACAAAGAAGATGGTGAATTTCAGATAGGTTGAACTAATAATCAACATAAGATCAATTCCAAGTAATTATTTATTGAAGGGCCTGTGTCTTCCGGCCTGTCATGTACATTTCTATTGTGGTGTACACAAGATAAATTAGAAACATGCATATAGGACCAATTTTACAAACCATCAATAAATAAGCATCAATATATGAGATGTCAACAAGTGTGAAAACATGGTAAACATTTTGATGTTGTACATGTTAAGTGTGAAGATGATGAATCAACAATTAAACATCAGTTTCCTGAAATTTGGGTGTGGTGTGTACCAATGAAAAATGTAACCTGGTGACTGGAAGATTTTGTAGGCCAGGGTCCATTGACTGATGGATCCACTTCAAGTATGCCCGTATAGCTCCTCTGAAGGCCTCCCCATACTCTGCTCATGGCCAAGTCATCTTCCATCTCACTTGTGGTTCATCTCTTTCTCTCGGCTTCCCTCTTTCAGGTCTGATTTATGTGGTTAATTTGCTGATGTGTTGGGTGGTTGTTGGTAGCCACCAAGATCACTGTTTAAAATTCACATAAATATATACAATCTTCCCAATACAATATTCTATAAGTAGGTCAGAAGAAACCTAAATTCCTGAAGTAGGAACTAGTTCCCTTCCCCTCCTTTTTTCTCTAATCTAGTGTTGGGTTAATTTGGGGTGGTCAGAGTTTATCACACTGTGTACGCCTTGTATCAACTGGTTCCTGCTGTATGTAAGTTCTCATTGGACCTGGGGTCAGTGAGACGTGTACAGTAAGACAGTGACAAGAGTGAGAATGTGTCAAGATGCATGTAAATAAATGACATACATTTATAACATTTCTTCCACTCAATGGTGTTTATAGTGTGTATAAATAATTCTCTGTGTTTTCCCACTTAACCAACTTCTTCTTTTTCTTCTGTGTCTAATAACTCTCTCCCATTATCTGTTGTTGTTGTGGTGTTGAGTGTTGGGTTGTGTGGTGTTGTGTTTTAAGTTATGTTGAGTAATGAGTTAAGTTCACTTCGTGTGATGGAGTTCCGCGAAGCACAACTTTTCTGATGTAATGCAGTTCATAAGTGCTCTTATCTAATTAAAATTTGACATAAATATAAATATTTATTCTTCAAACCCTAACTATTCAATAGATGAAGCAGAAAGAAAAGATTGGATTTCTCTCTCAGCCTTCTAGATTGTAAATAGACATAGATAAGTCTGTTTCAAAACAAGGCACTTATTCTAGTACACGAACTGTCATTTTAGCTGTAGATAGTGATAGCATTTTTAGCAGTGTTTCTGGTGAAATGCACAAGATTGCTTTAGAATCATCACTTCGTACAGTTGTTCAGAATAGAATGGAGTATTATTATGCACTTCCTAAAGTTAATAATTATCTTTAAGAAAATCAGAGATTGCAGTTTCATCGAAGAGAGTATTAGAGTGTCAGTTTGCCCGGGAACGGCTCTGCGTCGTCAGAATCTACAGTCGAGCATATTTACATTTCAGAGGTTTTAATTAATAATAATACATTTCAATTGACATTACAAACACTGGATACCATTAGTTGAGACTTGATACATCTGGTTATTTCAATCTAAGGACTAACAAGCTCACCTGGGATCCAGACATTCTGCCGTCCTTATTTGGAAAACGGTCACACTTTCTTTCACGTCTGTTCATCAGGCATGTTTTAGGGAGAAGTGCGCTATTAACATATGCTAAACAGGCGTTGGCGCGAAAGTGGTGTCACATGTCTGTTTTGTCCAATGGTCTCCCGAGCTTTGTCTGATGAAATCTTTCTAAGAATCCACGTCATCTGTCACTTGTGCAGTTCCAGTTTTGATAGTGCGTTAAAATTTTAAGTCCTAGTTCCAGTTTGCGGTTGTGTAGTCAATTGTTTCATATTGTCTCCTCTTCTTGGCTTGCGGTCTTGTTAACTGAATAATGGTGGTTAGCAATTATGCTACATAGCACCACCCCAGATTGTTCTACGGTATGGAACTATGTTTCCAACATTTTCAGTTATCAAGCTGTTCCCATTTTTTCCTCCGTTGTATTCTCTTCTGCATCTGATTGACCTGGTTCATCCGGCACTGGGTGTCAACTCAGGAAGTCCGCTCCCACATTCATTTTCCCAGGAACGTATTCAACCTGGAACGAGTAAGGTTGAAGAAGCAGCGACCACCTCATAAGTCGGGCAGAGTCTTAGATGCTGCGAGAAACATGAGTGGTTGATGGTCACATTGCACTGTGAAGTGTTTGCCATATAGGTATGCCTGAAATTTCTGTACACTCCATACGAGCGCAAGACATTCTCTCTCGATAGTACTGTAATTTCTCTCTGCTGCATTTAATTTCCTGCTAGCATAGGCTACAGGGAATAGCTCTGATGGTACATCTCCCTTTCTCTGCAACAACGTTGCCCCAATTCCTATGTTACTGGCATCGGTGCGAAGCACGAATGGTTGGTCGAGGTCTGGTAGATGTAAGACTGGATGAGCAGTTAATGCCTGCTTTAATGCTGTGAAAGCTCTCTCACAGTCAGCTGAACAAGTGACTTTCTCTGGTTTCCCCTTTTTGGTAAGATCCGTTAAAGGTGCTGACAGAGTGTTGAAGTCCTTGATGTATCTTTGATAGAATCCACATAAAGATACAAATGATCTTACATCCTTCTTTGTTTTTGGACGAGGTGCTCTCTGGAGTTTGTCCACATTTCCCTCTTGTGGAGTTATCAGTCCATGAGATATCTTCTGACCTAGAAAGTCCAATTCTTGGAATCCTATTTGACACTTCTTTGGTCTAGCCGTCAATCCAGTTTCTCTGAGGCGCCTGAACAAAAGATGCAGTGTTTCTACATGCTCTTCAAATGTTTCAGTTGCGATCAGGATGTCATCCATGAAGTGACTGATGTCTGGATGTTGTAGTGGGTCAAGTAATTTTCTCATCATACGTGTAAAAACGCTGGGAGCATTACTTAATCCGAATGGAAGAACGTTGAACTCATAGTGTCCTCCAGGCGTGCTGAAAGCTAACCATGGTCTAACTTCCGGTTTTACAGGAATCTGGTAATATCCCTTACTGAGATCAATCCTAGTAAAGTACTTAGCTCGGTTGAGTGCTGTGAAGAGTTTATACTGATCAGGCAGAGGTTCTGCTTGGAATTCAGTAATAGCATTGAGCTGTCGATAATCGATGCACAATCTATGTTCTCCACTTGGCTTTCTCAATAAGACGACGCTAGCACTGTAAGGTGATTCAGATGGTGAGATTATCCCTGCGGTGAGCAGCTGTTGTATTTCTTCCTCTAAAGTCTTTTGCTTTGCATAAGGAACTGGGTAAGTCTTGACTCGCACAGACACTGTGTCATTTAACTTCATGTCAAATTCCTCCAAATCAGTTCTTCCCGGCTTATCAGTAAGTACTTCTGCATATTTTGCCATAAGTTCCCTAATCTGCTTTTGCTGACCCTTTGTTAAGTTGGGATTGATTTCCACATCCTTAAAGGTCTCCTTGGCTTGCAGTGGGTACTCGACTCCCATTGTTGATCCTTCTTCGACTTCAGTAGCCACACTCATGGCCATCAGATGTGCAGGTTCGGTGGTTGAGGGTCTTTCATGAAACTTCTTCAAGAGGTTTATGTGAAATACTTTCATCTTGCCTTTGACTGAAATTCTGTAGTTGGTACGTGAGATCTTCTCCGTCACTACATAAGGTCCTCTCCATCCGATTTGCAGCTTATTCTGACTGGTTGGAAGCAGCAACATCACCTTCTCTCCTACCTCTAACTCTCTATCCTTTGCCTTGCGGTTGAAATTACGAGCAATTCTTCGTCTGGCGTGACGTAGATTGATATTCGCGTGTTTCCAACTGTGTTGTAATCAATCTTTCAACTCGGCAACATATGTAGATGCAGTCACGACTGTATCATCTGTAGTATTATCAGTCCATGTTCGCAGTAACGCCTCGAGTGGTCCTTTGATCGGTCGTCCAAACAACAGTGTGGCTGGAGCAAAACCTGTTGAGTGATGGGGTACCTCCCTGTAAGCGAATAAAGCTGCGGGTAAATACAAGTCCCAATCCTCTGTCTTCTCCTGGGCAATTTTGCGCAGGATACTAATCAATGTCCCGTTCCACAAGTCCATTTGACTGAGGGTGATATGGTGAACTGAAGATATGGCGTGCATGAAAAAGTCTGAAGGTCTCTTCCATGAGCTTACCACGAAACTGTGAACCGTTGTCCGTCAAGATCCTTTGTGGGAATCCTAGACGTGTGAATATTCCTAATAATGCATCAGCGACGTGTTTGGAGTCACAGCTGGGCATAGGAACTGCTTCGGCCCACATGGTTGTTGTGTCCACAAGCGTTAATATGAATCGGTTTCGCCTCTTTGTTGCTGAGAGAGGTCCGACTATGTCTACAGCCACTTTCTCAAATGGAATTCCAGTGATTGGCGATTCACCCAACATTGCCGGTGGTGTCCGGTGTTTTGGTGATACTTTCTGACACTGTGGGCATGATTTTACAAACCTTTGTATGTCTGAATTCATCCCTGGCCAAAAGTAGTGAGTAGTAATCCGCTGTGTAGTAGCGTTGATACCCATATGCCCACTGAATGGTAGACTATGACCCATCTCCAAGATCTGAGTCCTGTATTGAGTTGGTACAACAAGTTGATTAAACTCTTGTCCAGCTCGTCCTGCTTTTCTGTAAAGAAGTGCTGACTTCATGAACAGATCACCTTTACGTAGAGGTAAATGTGATTTTGGCAGTTTTCTGAAGCAGGGTTCCAAGGTGCTGTCGGCTTCTTGTGCCCTCTTCAGTTCCTCCGTTCGAGGGATTGGCGTAGTTGTTTCTGGAGTCTTTTTCGCCTGGGATCGAGTGGTCATGGTCGCCATCGCCACAGGTTGAACAGGTTCTCCTAGAACGATAAATCTACAGCCGAGGATTACAGGATATATCGGATCGTCCAAGACTGCTGCCTTGATTGTCCCGGTGACATACCGCGAGGCTATGTTCACTTTTGCCACTGGAAGAGACATATTTGTTGAACTCTTCAGTGGTCCCTGTAATTCCACTATTTCCTCTGTCACCTGTTCAGGGTGAACTAAGGATGATGAAACAACACAGTCATACGATAATCCAGTATCATATAAACAAGTTGTTTTGAATCCATTTAGCAAGATGGATTCTACAACCGGAATACGAGATGATGTGTCTTGATGAGGTGTCTGTTTGGACGTTTCACCAGTGCTCACTTTTTTCTCTTTTCGGTTGGCCAAACAGGCCGCTGTGTGTGGAGGTGGCTTCTTCCTGCAATTTTGAAATGTGTGACCTCTAATTTTGCAATGGGTACAGAATGGTTTGTCCTCCTTCGGCGCTGTTTGGGCTGTGTTTTGAGTGTTTTTCTGGGATTTCCCATTTTTCTTGGTGGCCACAGTGTTTTCACCCTCTTTTGGCTGTGGAGTTTTGTTTTGAGAGGGGGTGTTGTTCGAACGTCCCTTTCCTCCCATCTCCTTCTGAGATTTCTCAAATCTCTCTGCCAGGATGATTATAGTTTCTAGGCGGTCAGCCCCGTTTTGGGTTAAGAATGCCTTCATTTCGTTCTGCATTTTCCCCCTGATCTGATCAATGATGATCATTTCACGGAGTCCTTCAAAACTTTCCTCAAATCCTCCCAAGCAAGTCCATCTTTGTATGTATGACTTCAGTCTTTCAACTAGTTGCGCGTAACTCTCACCCGGTTCCTTCCTTGCGGCTTTGAATCGAGCTTTGTAAGAATCTCCGTCCACTTCGAATCGGCTCAAGAGTGCCGTCTTTAGTGTTGCGTAATTCTGCTGCTCCTCACGAGTGAGGCGAGAGAACACGTCATAAGCGGTAGATTTTAAGGCCTGCGCTAACTTCGTTACCCATCTCCCTTCTTCAAGCCCACAGCTGACAGCCATTGCCTCGAAGCGTGATAAAAATCCTTCGATGTGGTCAGTCTGTTCATTGAAAGGTTCCAGAGGAAACGACATAGCTCCTGAATTAAGGTGGGAGACGTGAGAATGTGGTTCTGTCACTGGCAATCCTGATGAGGTTGAGGGTGTAGGACCACTCCCTTTCTCTAGTCTTCGGATCTCCAATTCCAGTTCCACTCTCTTCAACTCCAGTTGGTGTTGACGCTCTCTCTCCTTATCTTCTATTTCAGCCTGTAGTCTTTTATCTTTCTCCTCCAATTCTGCCTGAAGTCGTTTCTCTTTCTCCTCTATTTCTGCTTGAAGTCGTTTTTCCCTCTCAGCCAATTCAGCCTGAAGCTGTTTTTCTTTGAGGGCCAATTCCGCTTGCAGTCTTTCTCTTTTGTCGAATTCATCTGAAATATAGTTAGCTAGCTCAGGGCCATCTAACCCGCATTCCCTACATGTTTCTGTTATTTGAGCTCTAAACTTTGCAGTTTCCGCCATGCCTAGAATTTATTGCTTTATTTGCCCTGCCTACAAAATATAAGTGCAGTTGGTCTGATCCGCGTAAGCTTGTCAGTCCCTGATCTGCAAATATACAACAGAGCATGCACAATATTAAAAACACCCTATGTTATGTCTGTCTGTCAATGCTGGAAAAGCCAAAGGCAGCAGGCATTAAAGTAACCAGAATTAATATCTAGTAAAAGAAAAGAATCTGAAATTAGACAGAGATTTCCCTCTGGATAAGATTTTCCGATGGTTGATGAAATGCTGTTAAGTTCAGACCTATAGGAAAAGAACACCTTCTCTGAAAGAGAAGTAGTGTTTGTATAGTAGATTCACACTCTCTATTTCTCCCGGAGCACCTTTTTCTGAAGTATACACCTATTTGAAAATGGCCCCCTTATTCAGGAGGAAGGATCAGTCACCTATTCTTATTTATCTATAAATATCAATCATATCATGTGGCTGTCAATCAATAAAGTTTATCAAAAGATAACAATACTTGATCTAAAGATGTCTGTGTTAATTTCCAATGTAATACAATGTTTTATGCAATCATTTAATTACACAATGTTTTATGTAACTTTAATTACACACAATGTATTATTTAATTGTTTAATTTATTTATGGGAATCATCCAGGACGTAGTAGACACCTTTCAGTCTTGACAGACTAAAGTATGTGAGTGGAATGTGGCCACTATTCCATCACAATGTCTGGGCAGAGCTTCAGAGATCATGTGATGCCCAAACGACATGACCCCTCTCTCGGCCTAGTCTTGTGTATTCCAGAGGAATGGGTAACCAATACGTCTGGCACAAGGTAGGCTGCAGACGCTGGCGGCTCAGCGTCAATCCACCGAGACCTCACCACCACGAGCCGGTGGCGAGTTATGGCCAGACCCTGACACCCAAGGGACCCGGCTTAGAGACGTTCAGCCATGTCCCACAGATGAGGGCCTTGTACGAGCCCGGACCATGAGGGCGCGCACATCTGTCAGTCACAAGTGTCCGGACCTGTGTAAAGCGTGCACTATCGTCAGACTCCCCACCTGACTTATAGCGGTCCCCGCGACCAGCGGGAATAGGTCCGCCATAGCTACCGCAGGAGATATTGCCTGTCTATTTGCAAGCAAATCTCCCATACTTCCACTGTGCGGATCTCGCGACCAGCGAGAATAGGCCCGCCGGAGATTTGCTCGTCTGATGCGAACAAATCTCTACCGAGAGACTGAATAAGTAAAGAAACGATAAAAGTAGTGGTATTTCAATTGCGCTTGCGCTCCCACCTATGCTACACCCTTCATGTGTCTTCACAAAGTCGGACTAGAGTCAAGCTCAACAGGGTCTTCTTTCCCCGCTGATTCTACCAAGCCCGTTCCAGGACGTAGCCATCCCAATATGTCATATATTCTGAAGGGAGTGGGAAATCACTTTGGTTCATGCCCCATTTCTAACAAAAGAAGTTGGGCCCCATTCTCTTCTATCTTCAATAACCCCAGAATATGAACCTTGAGTTATCTGCAGGCCTCGTTCTATTAAGTAGTCTAGGAGATATAGATTATGGCCCTGGTGAGAATGGTGATTACTAACTGGGAGTCTGCCCCTTCTCCAAGGATTCTTTTAGCTCTGATCCCCCCTTTTTGTTGATCAAATCTGAGAAAAGTCTGGAGAATTTTCTCAGCCTGATTTATGTTAAGAAAGCATGGATATTGAGCAGTTGATAGACCTTGAGTCTCTCCCAATTTAATTCCTTCCTGAGTTAATTTGGTTTTAAACAATTAAACACATAACAAGTCACAATAGATCTTGACAACATGATGTACAAAGAAGATGGTGAATTTCAGATTGGTTGAACTAATAATCAACATAAGATCAATTCCAAGTAATTATTTATTGAAGGGCCTGTGTCTTCCGGCCTTTCATGTACATTTCTATTGTGGTGCACACAAGATAAATTAGAAACATGCATATAGGACCAATTTTACAAACCATCAATAAATAAGCATCAATATATGAGATGTCAACAAGTGTGAAAACATGGTAAACATTTTGATGTTGTACATGTTAAGTGTGAAGATGATGAATCAACAATTAAACATCAGTTTCCTGAAATTTGGGTGTGGTGTGTACCAATGAAAAATGTAACCTGGTGACTGGAAGATTTGGTAGGCCAGGGTCCATTGACTGATGGATCCACTTCAGGTATGCCCGTATAGCTCCTTTGAAGGCCTCCCCATACTCTGCTCATGGCCAAGTCATCTTCCATCTCACTTGTGGTTCATCTCTTTCTCTCGGCTTCCCTCTTTCAGGTCTGATTTATGTGGTTAATTTGCTGATGTGTTGGGTGGTTGTTGGTAGCCACAAAGATCACTGTTTAAAATTCACATAAATATATACAATCTTCCCAATACAATATTCTATAAGTAGGTCAGAAGAAACCTAAATTCCTGAAGTAGGAACTAGTTCCCTTCCCCTCCTTTTTTCTCTAATCTAGTGTTGGGTTAATTTGGGGTGGTCAGAGTTTATCACACTGTGTACGCCTTGTATCAACTGGTTCCTGCTGTATGTAAGTTCTCATTGGACCTGGGGTCAGTGAGACGTGTACAGTAAGACAGTGACAAGAGTGAGAATGTGTCAAGATGCATGTAAATAAATGACATACATTTATAACATTTCTTCCACTCAATGGTGTTTATAGTGTGTATAAATAATTCTCTGTGTTTTCCCACTTAACCAACTTCTTCTTTTTCTTCTGTGTCTAATAACTCTCTCCCATTATCTGTTGTTGTTGTGGTGTTGAGTGTTGGGTTGTGTGGTGTTGAGTGGTGTGGTGTTGTGTTTTAAGTTATGTTGAGTAATGAGTTAAGTTCACTTCGTGTGATGGAGTTCCGCGAAGCACAACTTTTCTGATGTAATGCAGTTCATAAGTGCTCTTATCTAATTAAAATTTGACATAAATATAAATATTTATCCTTCAAACCCTAGCTATTCAATAGATGAAGCAGAAAGAAAAGATTGGATTTCTCTCTCAGCCTTCTAGATTGTAAATAGACATAGATAAGTCTGTTTCAAAACAAGGCACTTATTCTAGTACATGAACTGTCATTTTAGTTGTAGATAGTGATAGCATTTTTAGCAGTGTTTCTGGTGAATCATCACTTCGTACAGTTGTTCAGAATAGAATGGAGTATTATTATGCACTTCCTAAAGTTAATAATTATCTTTAAGAATATCAGAGATTGCAGTTTCATCGAAGAGAGTATTAGAGTGTCATGTTGCCCGGGAACGGCTCTGCGTCGTCAGAATCTACAGTCGAGCATATTTACATTTCAGAGGTTTTAATTAATAATAATACATTTCAATTGACATTACAAACACTGGATACCATTAGTTGAGACTTGATACATCTGGTTATTTCAATCTAAGGACTAACAAGCTCACCTGGGATCCAGACATTCTGCCGTCCTTATTTGGAAAACGGTCACACTTTCTTTCACGTCTGTTCATCAGGCATGTTTTAGGGAGAAGTGCTCTATTAACATATGCTAAACAGGCGTTGGCGCGAAAGTGGTGTCACATGTCTGTTTTGTCCAATGGTCTCCTGAGCTTTGTCTGATGAAATCTTTCTAAGAACCCACGTCATCTGTCACTTGTGCAGTTCCAGTTTTGATAGTGCGTTAAATTTTTAAGTCCTAGTTCCAGTTTGCGGTTGTGTAGTCAATTGTTTCATATTGTCTCCTCTTCTTGGCTTGCGGTCTTGTTAACTGAATAATGGTGGTTAGCAATTATGCTACAAGTATATATGTAATAATGAAAACAAACAGAAAGTAACATTTTCACATGACTTTATTGGTAGACAACATCTATTCGGTTACAGCATCTAAAGCTTGCTACGTTTACAGCCCAATGTTTTCGTTAAATACCCGCATGCGGAGTACCTCGCACATATTACAACCAATATACACTTTATCCGCTGTTAAATTGACCGCAACTGTCAAAGAAAACTGTCATTTACTACCTGTATAGTACCTTACGGTGTATGGCAGGATAATCTGACTTTACTCATGGCCAAATGTGCACAGTTCATTGCCAAAATGTGCACACACACACACACACACACACACACACACACACACTCTTACACACACACGTCCGCACGTAAATACACACACACACACACACATACACACACACACAGAAGCTGAGAGCGCATACAATCTAACTCCCACGCAAGATTCTGTCCTCTGGCACGTTCGAATGCTGGTCATCTTCAGTGCCACTATGTATAAACCCATCTACTCATATCTTCTCTTATGACTCTAACATCCCCGATCCTCCCAGTTGTCACAACATTCTACGAACCCTCTACTCCAGAGGTGGGCAAACTTTTTGTGCGTACGGGCGCATTGACAAATGTAAAGCTGCAGAAATCACACAACGTAAAGTAAATTAACTAGATAAATCCTTCAAGCTCAGATATACACAAGTTCGCACAATAATGTCAATTGTCTACCACGGTAATTTTAAGCTGACTAACATGTCTTTCTGTTTGCACAAATCTGGTTTACGTTGATTGATCATTATTGCCAGGCAATAAATCGTGCAATCTATTGTTTGTGTCTTCGTTATTCAAATTCACTACGGGAAAACATTGTTTTAAATGTAAAGCTATTGGGGGAAGGGGGAAGGGGGCGTATATATATATATATATATATATATATATATATATATATATATATATATATATATATTGGAGAACATCGTGACAACTGGAAAGATCGAGGGGAAGAGAGGCAGAGGCAGACCAAGAGAAATGATGCTGGACGGATTGAGACGGTGGCATGGAGGAATATCATCAGCAGAGTTGATCCAGAACACCAAAGACCGAGATCTGTGGAGAGCCATGAACGCCTATGCCAGCCGGCACGGCACTTGATGATGTGATATATATATATATATATATATATATATATATATATATATATATATATATATATATATATATATATATATATAATGTCCATTTTGTTTACAGCAACCTATCACAATAAGTAATTATTAATTATTTATAGGTTATAAAGCAGTATAAATAACTAATTATTGCAAGTTTATTTTACTTATACACTTATACATTATATTTGACAATATTGACAAAAACTTTTACTAATTTTTTAACAAGATTTTACAACTTGTTATTATAACAAATATTCTTTATTATCTATCAATGGCTTTAATTTAGACACAAACCGACTACATTGTCACTATAATTGTTGGTTTTTAATGAGATGTATGTAACTGCTTGCACTTTTTGACAAAATTCTTGAAATCTGGAGCAAGTTTACTTGTTGAAATTCGCATGACAGCATGCAATTTGCAGTCCGACAATAAAGACATATTCTTAGATTTGTTGATCTTCAAGCAAAAGAATGCTTGTTCGCGAATGTATGTTGATCCAAACAATGATAAAAGTTTTAGCTGCAAAGTTTTTCAAGTTGGGAAATGATTCTTGTGATAAAGATCCATAGAAATCCAGCAAACCATCTGATCCAACTGTATGCCCTCTGTGGCTGTATCAGCTTCTGAACTAAAAGGGGAACTGAGAATATTGAACTGTGGCTCTAAGTTCTTGAAATCTTGGAATCCCCATCTAAATTCTTCAATCAATGCATCTAATTGGGCTTTGTACTTTTCAGTCATTTCACCAGAAATGGTTTCTTTTTTTTTTTGCAAAGGGAAGTGACAAAATCTTTTTTTTCACTTACCCGTCTGTAGTGAGAGTTTTGCCTGAAATGATTTTACATGTACATACAATTCATGTGCAAACACACCATTGCCCTGAAGTTTGACATTCAGTTCATTTAACGTTTCCATAATTTCAATGGCAAACATAAAGTCTAACTTCCACTCTTTATTGACAATGTTAGTATTGTTGTTTGTCCATCAAGAATGATGATGACCATTCATTTCATCCAGTGGGGTTGAAAGTATGGAGCCGTGAGTTCTAAGATGGCTGATAAGGTCTATTTGGGCTCGAAATGTTCTTTGACAATGTGGACAAAGAATGCTTGACGTTTCTGGAGGAGGATTTTATGCAGTGGTTTTTCTATTCTGTCTTTTCTTCACAGCTCTTGCAGTCCTGGTTGCCTCACAAGTGACTGCACCTTTGCGTAATGATGCACGCCACGAATTTCGGTCTCTGGCTGCAGTCTCCCAGGTGTCATGATAAATTCCAAAAGCATTCAGTGAGATTTTCAGTGTCTTTAAAGCGTTTCATCTGGCCGCCTTTGGAGCGTTTACCACAACGCAACTCGCCGTAAAAAATTTGTTTAGGGAGCCTGTGATCTGGCATGCGAGTCAAGTGACCAGCCCAGCGAATCTGATTCTTCATTAGTAGAGTGTGGATACTGGACATGGACGCTCTTTCTAAGACTTCAGTGTCTGGGATCTTGTCTTGCTATTTAATCTTCAGTAACTTCCTAAGGCAGACTGTGTGGAAGTGGTTTAATTTCCTAGCGTGTCGCTGATAAACAATCCAGGTTTCACAAGCATATAGCAGTGTGGATAATACAACTGCTTTGTAGACTTTCAGCTTTGTTTGCAGGCTTATTCCATTTCTGTCCCATGTACAGTCTGCCAAAGGCCGCGCTGGCCTTGGAGATTCGTGCATTCACTTCATCATCAATTGTGGCAGCTTGTGACGCAGTCCTGCCAAGATAGGTGAATTTGTCTACAACACTTAGACTATGACCATTCACTTTGATATTCGGCACAGTGTGATTATTCCCTGGAGCTGGCTGGTACATAACTACAGTCTTCTCCAAATTGATATTGAGCCCAAAGTTGGCACAGGCATGTGAGAAAGCTGAAACATTATGTTGCATGTCCGCCTCTGAGTTCGCGTATAGAGCGCAGTCATCAGCAAACAGGAGCTCTCTGACGGTGTTACTGTCAATTTTGGTTTTAGCTTTCAGCCTTCTGAGATTGAATAACTTTCCATCCATGCGGTAGGTGTCTATTCCAATGTCGTTGTTCTCGAAGGCATTCGTCAGCATAGCTGAAAACATGAGGCTGAACAGTGTTGGTGCCAGGACACATCCTTGTTTCACTCCATTGGTGACAGGAAAGGGCTAAGGCAGTTCACAATTTTCCCGTACTCTTGCCTGCATGCCATCATGAAATAGCCGCACTATTTGGACAAACTTTCGTGGACAGCCATACTTTGCCATAATCTTCCACAGTCCTTCTCTGCTGACTGTATCAAAAGCCTTGGTAAGGTCAATGAATGTGGAGAACATTTCCCAGTTCTGTTCCTGACATTTCTCTTGCAGCTGCCTTGCAGCGAAAATCGTGTCAACAGTTCCACGTTCTTTTCTGAAGCCACACTAGCTCTCGGGAAGAAGACCTTGATCGAGATGGGCCGTGAGGCGATTGAGAAGAATTCTGGCGAGTATCTTCCCTGCAATTGAAAGCAAGGAGATGCCTCGGTGGTTGTCACAACATTGGCGGTTTCCTTTTCGTTTGTAAAGGTGGACTATTGACGCGACCCTGAAATCTTGTGACATGGTCTCGTTCACCCATATGTTTGTAAAGACTTGGTGAAGCTGCTCTGTTAGGACCGGCCCACCTGCCTTGTATATCTCTGCCGGGATGGAGCCCGGACCAGGTGCCTTGCCGATGGAGAGTTGCTGTATGGCTTTGTTTACTTCCACTATGGTTGGCAGGTCATCAAGTGTATCATTGATGGGAACTTGAGGAAGGCAGTTGATGGTTTCATCAATGAAGAAGGAAGTTGCATTTAAGATGTTGCTGAAATGTTCTGCCCAGCGCTGAAGGATATCTTTCTTATCGGTGACCAATGTTCCCCCATCTTCACTGAGGAGGGGAGCTGTGCCTGGTGATGTAGGACCATAGACCGCTTTCAGTGAGTCATTGAAGTTTTTCATATCATGTCTGTCAGCAAAGCCTTGAATTTCATCAGCTTTGCTGCTCAGCCAGGAGTCCCGCATGTGCCGAAGTTTCTGCTGCACTAATCTCTGAATGTTTTTGAAGGCATCTTTTTTTATGTTGACTTCGGGTCATTCAAATGTGCCCTGATGACAATGTTAGTATTAAAGTCACATGTTAGTATTAAAGTCACATTCAATGCCCTTCATTCTAAGAACACCACTATTTATTCTCTGAGTTCCCACACTCGCCTCAACACCTTGCCGAGACTCAGCCATTGAACACTGGTGTGGTACAGGACATTGCAATGTTCAGTTTCCAAATCGTCAAGTAATGCCTTCAACTGTCTGTGATTAAGTTCTCTTGATCTGATGAGGTTGATTTCATTGACAACTGGGTCAATAACATGCTTGATATTCAAAACAGTTTTACACAGACTTTCTTGATAAATCACACAGTGAAGTGGTAATAATGTGTGTTATGAATATTCTGCTTTAATCTTATCACTTACCAACTTTACCAGACCCACATTTTTTCCAGTAAAACACGAGCTCCGTCAGTTGTAACACTTGCCATCTTGTTCCAAACCAACCCAGTTCTTTCAATACAGTTAGTAGCAGCATTGAATATATCATGGCTTGTGGTTGTGTCTTTGAGTGACTCAACACTCAGTAACTCTTCAGTGAGTTTGAAAGAAGTGTTTATTCCACGTATAAATATCAATAATTGGGCAGTATCATGTACATTGGTACTCTCATCCAATGCAAGAGAGTACCACGAAAATTGTTTACTTGCATCTTGACGTTTATGCATCAAACTGTCACCTATCTTGTCAACACGTCTGACTACAGTTTTCCTTGATAAAATAATGTTGTCAAATCTGTGTTGTTGTTTTTTTGTTGTTGTTGTTATGGACACATAATGTTTGCTGCATCTAGCAAACATTCCTTGATGAACTCGCCATCAGAAAATGGCTTGTTCTGTTTTAAAATTCTGTGTGACAGCACAAGACTAGCTTCTGTTGCAGCATCTTGAATTGAAGACTGTTTAGTGAAAACAGTTTGCTGTTTCTCCAAATTTTTCACCAACTCCAGGCATTTCCTTTCCCTCCCTTCGGTTGTTAAATTGTATCCGAAATCGGAATGTTTTGTTTGATGTCTTTTTAAAATGTACTCCATGAAGACAGCCACTGACTCACGACACAACAAGCAAACTGATTTGCTACCAACTTTTATAAAACAGTACTTAGTTGTCCATTCATCATTAAAAACACGGCATCCATCTTCAATCTTACGTTTGTTATTGACACTCATTGTTTTAATAAAATTCGAACAGTTAGAATTGAACAAAACTTTAAAACGGAAATGAAACAAAACCTACTTCCGGCTGTGTGTGAAAATAAAACATTCGGAAAACAAGTAATAAACTCAGAATAAATTTCAGAAATATATCAAGACTATTTTGTTTTCGCGTTTCCATCCTGTTTCAGGATATTGCGGTCAACACTAGCATCTTTCAGCTGTATGTTGATTCCTAGGCTAGATTACGCTCATCAGCACGCCACGACTTTCTGAGCGACGGGCTCCATACTATCGTAAGTCACTGGCGCGACTCGAACCCCTTCAAGTTCT
Organism: Cepaea hortensis; assembly: GCA_963921405.1. Lineage (NCBI taxonomy): Eukaryota > Metazoa > Mollusca > Gastropoda > Stylommatophora > Helicidae > Cepaea > Cepaea hortensis. Next base: position 190,412,172 of record OY992876.1, read on the forward strand.
CGTGCGCTCACGTCAACCACGAGAGTATTCGGGGTTACGGAGAAAGCTGCTAACTGAGTAACTCCTCAGCCAGGGAGCCCGGCATATCAAGACTTTTACAACAAATTAATTAATTTGAACATTGTAAATGTGGAAATAATTTATATCAGCAAAAACCTTTTAAATTTAATATTTTCTTGCAAAATAAATCATTTTATTCACCGGAGAAATATCTGTTTTTCATAAAATCATTTGTAGAGCTTGTGTAGAGAACTGATGTAACAGTAAAGGGAGTAGCTTAGGAGTAAAGAGTTAAGGAATGCTGCGCATTCCTTGACTAGTGGGAAAACCATAGCTAGTGAACGTGTGTGCACGAATGAAGAAGTGTATCTAGGCGAAGACACACGTCACTTGGGGTCCAGCTAGCAGGGAAGTAGGAAAACATGTAAACATCAGAATTTGAGCATAACATCATTATGCTGTAGTTGAACGATTCGACTAATAAAGAATGTTCTAAACAACGGAGACTTGTGTGCTGTACGATCATCACGTGCCTTCTAACCTGTGTGTAACATCTCTACACTATAATACTGAACACATTCTAGCGATCAAGAGGTGAAGAAAAGACGCGCGTGCTGGACAGTTAACATGTTAACAGTACAACAAGAAAGTCCCCTATGCGGAACTCACGTAGCAAAATAAATAATGGCAATGGGATACCGTAAAAATAATTACAGAAAGAGATTAACAATATGTGTGGGACATGGGAGGAGCTGCAGGGAATAACAACAGATAGGAGTGCTTGTCGTGAGTTGGTTGAAGCCTATGCTCCATTGATGGATATAAGACAGAAGAAAACATGTATTAAGGCAATGGTCTCAGCATTCTACTTTGATCTTAGCAGAAGGGCCGAGAGAGCAAAGGCAGACGTGGTTGCGGCTTTGTGGGAGCACGTGTACACCTCGGAGGAGCAAATGGATTACCATGGTCTGGCAAGAATGAGACCACGAGGAGTGACGAGGGGATCTGGCAGACGCTCGACGCTCAGAGGAAAGGCGAGACGGACATATAATTAGATTGCTACTGGTACTATTGGTGTTGGAACTCTTCGCTGGCTGCTGAGGATGGGGACGGAGCGCTTTTGTGAATACCCCGAATGCTGTGATGTCGATTCCTAAATCAATCAATCAATCTCTTGTCGCCACTTACCCCCCCCCCCCCCCCTCATTCCCCCTTCCTTAATCCCCCATTGAATCATAGACTTGCAACCAACTAAGCCTAAGCGGTCATATCGTTTACTATCACATGCAGTTTTGTCCTTGCCATCCCTGTATTATTGATCACCGTCTCTAATTCTCTTCAATACGTTCTATTCTAAAAGAGGTGTGGCCAAACAAGAACACTAAGCAGGAAGCCAAAGAAGATTGATAAACCAACACAGAACTGGTGTCGCTAGCCGCTATACCGTATACGCTGCGGGATTTCCTGAGGAGGGGATCCGAGCACTTATGGACTGAATAAGGATGATCTTTCGACTAACATCTAATTCTCTTCTCCATGTATTGTTATGCCCTTTTTTTATTTTCTTTGTCTTGCCTGTTACAAATCGTCTGACTCGGGCTCCGAAGGTTGTGGGTTCGATTCCGGGCCGCGTCCTTCGGTTCACGAGTGCAATATTTCGGAGACTCATTAGGGTCATCGCTGACACTACAGACTTCGTGCTTTGTGCGACACTTTCGGTAGTTCGCTGCGGAAAGAGACTGAGACATATGGGATTAAAAATCCGGTACAATGAAGTCGACCCTGTCGACTTTTAAGCGACGTCTTTTTAAGACAAAGGACATTCTAGTTAGTTATATTTATATCATTCTCAGATTTCTCAAAGAGTGTCCCGTCTAACGCTAGTGTCTTCTCATCACTCTGTATTCACTGGTGTTTGTTGACTTATTTCAACGAGCTCCACATGGCTGATTCTGGTATACCATTTTAGTCCTTCTCTTCTGCGGAGGCACGAATTAATGAATGTGTGTAGTTTATTATTATTAGTTATGTTTATTGAAATGAGAAAAAGAATGTTGAAGTGCTATATAGAACGTATACTTTTGTGTGGATGTGAAGTGTGGACGAGCAGACAAGCTGAAAAATGGCTGTGGAAATGTGGTTTCTGGGGAAAATGCAAAGAATACCATGGACAGACAGAAAAACCAATGAACAAATACTTCAAGAAACAAATTAAGATCGTAAACTGATTAGAGACAATAGACGTAGACAGTCAAAGATTTTTTTTCGGCATGTTATGAGAAGAAATGAATTGGAGAACTTGGTGACAACTGGCAAGATCAAAGGGAAGAGACCAAGGGGAAGACTGAGAAGTAAATACCCAGATGGCTTGGCCACGTGGCATGGTCGATACAGGAACACGGAGATGATCCACGACTCTAGTGATCGAGTGAGATGGCGAAAAATCTTATCAGCATGGCACAAGATGGTGATGATGTAGTCTCAGAACCACCATTTGTAAAGTATTTAGTACAGAGAATATGATAAATGTAGATGTAATGCATTGAAACTGGTTTGTGGTGCCTGGGGAAGGTTGTAAAGTATTTACAGAAAATATGATAAATGAAAATGTAGATGTAATGCATTGAAACTGGTTTGTGGTGCCTAGGGAAGGTTGTAACTCGTCATCACGTAGCAGGTCCCTTCTAGAACACCACACCAATCATGGCCCTGCAGGATGACTCTTGGTCCCTTGCAAGTTCCCATGCCTCGTGTATTTTTCATGTTCAGTGTCTTTAATGCCCTGAGTCCACCATAACACTAGCCTCTTCTTCCAGGAACCATGTCTTCCATTACAGTGATCTGGAACCACCGTAACGTTTAGCATGTCCACAGTATTTCAGTTTCCCAGACATGAGGCTGTTTATGAACCAGTATTCTCTGTTTAGTTCTTGTAAAATGTCAGTACTAGTCTCCTTCTTAGTTTATGAGCCAGTAGGCTATTCTCTGTTTAGTTCTTGTAAAATGTCAGTATTTGTCTCCTTCTTAGTTTATGAGCCAGTATTCTCCGTTTAGTTCTTGTAAAATGCCAGTATTTGTTTCCTTCTTGGTTTATGAGCCAGTATTCTCTGTTTAGATCTTGTAAAATGTCAGTATTTGTCTCCTTGGTTTATGAGCCAGTATTCTCTGTTTAGATCTTGTAAAATGTCAGTATTTGTCTCCTTCTTGATTTATGAGCCAGTATTCTCTGTTTAGTTCTTGTAAAATGTCAGTATTTGTCTTCTTCTTGGTTTATAAGCCAGTATTCTCTGTTTAGATCTTGCAAAATGTCAGTATTTGTCTTCTTCTTGGTTTATAAGCCAGTATTCTCTGCTTAGTTCTTGCAAAATGTCAGTATTTGTCTTCTTCTTGGTTTATGAGTCAGTTTTCTTTGATGTTTAGTTCTTGTAAAATGTCAGTACGTGTCTTCTTGGTCTATGAACCAGTATTCTCTGATTAGTTCTTGTAAAATGTCAGTATTTGTCTTCTTCTTGGTTTATGAGCCAGTTTTCTTTGATGTTTAGTTCATGTAAAATGTCAGTATTTGTCTTCTTCTTGGTTTATGAGCCAGTATTCTCTGTTTAGTTCATGCAAAATGTCAGTATTTGTCTCCTTCTTGATTTATGAGCCAGTATTCTCTGTTTAGTTCTTGTAAAATGTCAGTATTTGTCTTCTTCTTGGTTTATGAGTCAGTTTTCTCTGATGTTTAGATCTTGTAAAATGCCTGTATTTGTCTTCTTCTTGGTTTATGAGCCAGTTTTCTCTGATGTTTAGATCTTGTAAAATGTCAGTATTTGTCTTATTCTTGATTTATGAGCCAGTTTTCTCTGATGTTTAATTCTGGTAAAATGTCAGTATTTGCTTTCTTCTTGATCCATGGTATTCAAATATTTGTCTTCACAATTTCAGTTCAAAATCTGAAATTGTCTTCTCTAATGATTGCGGCATGGCTCATGAATCACATCCGTATGTTACAACAGGAAAGATGAATATTCTCACACATTTTATTTTTATTTCTTTGCTGTTTAACCTCTGCTTTGCATGGCCAGTATCATCCTGACTTATTTTGAAAAGTTTTTATTGTTAAAAATGGTTGTTGGATAGTTGCATATCCTTTACAGGACACCCCGGTCAACCCCAGCATTGTTTGACCGTTTGTGATCTCTTGGCAAGTTTATGTTCAGTAGTTTGCCATTGCTTTCTGAACAACCAGCACTCATACCTTTGTATGGAAACCAATGCAAGGCTGTCTGCTTCCAAATTGCCCACAGCTGTATTTCGAACATGGTATGCGGGATTGCAAATTGCATTCCTAACCCTTTCGCCACAGATGTGCATTGCCAGATGGCAGAGCCAGCTTAAGTATGTTGCCAGGGTACAACAAAGTTTGTGACATTTTCAATGTTTCATCATTGTTTGTAAAGTTTGGTTGACATGTAATTTTTTGTTAGCTCTAGGTTAATTTAAAAAAACAACAAAGTTTGTGACATTTTCAATGTTTCATCATTGTTTGTAAAGTTTGGTTGACATGTAATTTTTTGTTAGCTCTAGGTTAATTTCTTTTGATGTCCACAAGTTTCTGAGTGCTATGAAAGTGCCTCTTATTTTAGTATCTCTATCTGTTCTCCCATGTTTGTCTACATTGTTACATTGCTACCTGCATGCATATATGTATATGATTCCACCTCTTCAAGTGAGGTTTCACTAGGGAGATCTTGGTATTGTTTGCTTGATTTATTCTCATTATCTTTGTCTTTTTCCTATGATACTTTAGATCTAATTGTTGTGACCTCCCATTAAGTGTGTTAATTTATATTGCATCTGATTACATGTGTAGGGGGGAGGGCAATGTCCTCTGCGAAGTCCAGATCATCAGGCTGCTCTTTCAGCTTCCATTGAATTCCTTTTCTAGTGATAGTTTTTGTTGTGTTCATCAGAATAATAATGTGGACAAAAAGCATAGCTAATCGTATCCCTATTCTTATTTCAAACATATCTGTCAATTCTTTCCTCATGAAGAACTTCTGCATTGCATGTCCTTATATATTTACATTTTTAAATTAGTTAGTTATTCGACAGATCATCCTCATTGCACATCAAGCCATTCAGTCCATAAGTGCTCAGATCCCTTCCTCAGTAAATCCCGCAGCGTGTAGCAGCTAATGACACCAGTTCTGTGTTGGTTTATTAATCTTCTTTGGCTTCCTGCGTAGTGTTCTTGTTTGGTTACACCTCTTTTACCTTGCTGTTCTCACCGTCTCACATGGAATAGATTCACAGTCATCACTTGGTTCTCGCAAACGACTTACTTCTCGTACAGATTCAGTATATCAGCCTCGTCCATCCTTCACGGTAGCCTGACCTGCAAGCCGGCTTATTTCCTTGGACACCAGCATGCCCTGGCATGAAAACGAAACTAATCTTTGCCAACCATGACCGCTCCAGAGACAACAACCACTGTCTTCAGACCCACCCCATCGCTATCTTCCTGAGTATACTCATTGAGTCACCAAGGAAACATGCCTGAGTGAAGGTCTGTGTCTCAAGCCATGTAATTGCTTTATCTACTGCCATGACTTCCATAATCAGACTACTTGTGGTCAAGGCAAAAGCACCAGAATACTCCACCACAATTCTCCTTCCAGCTTGAGCCATAAAGGCACATGAACTTCTCACTCGTTGAACGACCGACCCATCTGTGTAAATGACAGCATCACCCTCTAAAGAATTCTCGAAGATCAAAGCCTGTACTTCTGCCTCCACAGCAGCCAGATTTTCTTGTCTGCATTTTCTGTCTAGTTGGATGCAAACTGAAAAGGACGTACAGAACTCTGCTGGCACTTGTACCCACTCCTCGCAAAGTTCTAAGACCTAAAGTGAACACACCTATTGAAGAATGTGTTCAGCTTGACCCATCCACAACTTTCCTCTTTTTAACCTGCTGCCCTTTACCTTCTTAATTTTACTGTGCAATGTGTTTGCATTGACTATGAGGTAGGCACGTGCTTGACAAATTTGTATTCTATCCTCCATAGTTGGAAAATCAAGAAGGTAGCACATCATCCTGCATGCTGTATCTCTTGTACACCCAAGCATAATACGTATAGCTTCATTCTGTATTCTCTCCATCCTTTCCATCTGCTCATGGCTGAGAGTCAGGATCAACATCGCATATTCAAAAACAGAAAGGACCAGATCCTCCTACAGAAGACATAGATGCGGCTGCTCACAGTTTGCCACTGCCATCATTTGCATTGAGTCAAACCCCACTTGGCCTTTATTACCACCTGGACAATGTGCTCAGTATAAGCAAGGCTTCGATCAAATCGTATTCCCATGTATTTCATTGCCTGCGTTCTTTCCACAGTCTCTGAGCATATTTATAAGTTAATAATCTTCAGTGGGATTCCATAGTGTCTCATCAATTTTCAAAGAGATTTCCAATCAAGGCTTTTTTTTATAGGCAACAAGTATACAGTGGCTAATTCATTTCAATGCTTTGCTCTATTATTAGGCATAATGTGACTATCTAGTCAGTGCAGGATCTATTTCATTGGAAGCTTGCCTGTTCATCCCTTAGTTGTTTGTCAGTGGCATCTCTTAATCTCTCCAGAATGATCCATTTTCCCAGGAACGGATAATAACATTATTCCTCTATAACTCTTCTGTGAAACTTTTTCTGTATTATGCACCTGACAAGATAGCAGACAATAAATTGTGCTATATATTGTTTGTGTCTTCATTATTCAAATTCACAACAGGAAACCATTGTTGTGTCTCTTAATTCTTTTTGCCCCAGGCAGTAGTTATATAAACACTGTTCTATTTATCAAAGTAATGTCCTCTGTCCCAGACAATGATTATGTTAACTTAGTAATTAACTACCATGTTTTCTACAGCACACTGTGTTTATGTTAACACCTTCTGGACCAGATATCTTCATCATATTGTGCATTGCCAGATGGCGTCGGCATTCATTTTCACAGATCTCGGTTTAATTCTAAGATATTCTTCCATGTCATTGTCTGAGGCCATCGAGCCTCATTTCTCTCAGTCTCCCCCATCTACCACTGATCTTTCCAATCATCGTAGTGGTTTCCCATGTCTCTCTTCTTATCAAAAGACCCCTGTCTTATTGTTGCATGTTCTACTTTTATTAGCTTTTTCAAAGCAATTGTTGTTGGTTATTCTCGTTGTTCAAGGTATTTGCAATATTTGTCTCAGAAGCCATACCTTCACTGCCTCCAAGCTCTCCTCCTTTATCCTGTCAATTGGAAATTACTGTCAACGGCTGAGGTATCCTACCCCCAATGTGGATGTTGAATTCACAGGGAAACAACCACATTATCTTCCCAAGTTTTAATGAATCACAGCCAGAGTCAGGCAGTTTCGTTAAAGAAATAACAACTAGAAACAGTATTACAAGTTTGAAAACGTATGAAAGAGTCAATGAACATTCACTGAGTTGCTTGGTACGGAATGAAGTAAATAGCAGTATCAATGAAAAATTACATCCACACTTTCATTTCACATGTTTCTAATTCAATCATTTCAAAGCCCAGTGTGCATATGTTATTCCTAAATGTCCTAACAAAGTATTTAATGGTTTACCTACGACAATGTTGACACACAAATTAAAATATTATTTTACAGTATATATACTAACATGTATAGATTATTTGAAAATCTCAGTCCACATAGGACTGAACATCTAAATTGGTGTATAATAAACTGGTAAACAGTGTTACATGTAAGCTAAGGATGAGAACAAACATTTTCATATTGGATCTTCAATTCATAAAATTATAAAACTTCCATAGTCGAAATTTAGCTGAACAGTTCAAGGTATATAATTTACACCTATAAACAAATAGGAAGGTATGTCAGAGAGGTGAACATGGTCAAATATAAAGCACACTGAGATCAGTTCAATAGTTTTTTTTTAAAGAAAACATGAAGAAGAAATATGTATACTTTGTTCTCTTCTTCTCTGTTCTTCTAGTAATATGTACACAACAAGTACGGTTATATGAATGTATGTTGCTGTATCTGAAAGTTGGCTGAGACTAACAAATACTGTATGTGCATTTTTTGCCTCTATGGCCCAATATGTAGTCCACAATTGACAACACATGGGGCAGTCCTGAAGGAAACTTTTCGACTGCCTGAGGACCGGGATGATGGAACCAACTTAGTCTGTGTAAGTAACTGTTCAATCTATTGTGTTCTGTTCTAATATGGAACAAAATCACGTTTAACCCAATCAAGGTATTATTTTAAAAACGTTGACTCACTTTTAACTCAAGTGCTGCCATTGTATGTGCTACTACTTTTGGTGCACTAGACTGAATTTTGTGTGTGGGTTAGCTTTCCCTATTACCAGTGTCTCTCACCATCAGGCGAACCCACTCTGACTCCTGAGGTACTAGTAATTTACGTCCCCAAGTCAAGGACAAGACATCAACATTTTATTCCAAGTGACATGGTAGTGGTTGAATCCGCTACCTCAGCATCAGCACACTGGAAGTTTAAGAGCAAGCACTCTTATCCATTTAGCCATGCTGACCGCCATCAAGTTAGTAATCTTGCCTCGTTGTTGGTTATGAGCAGATTTGTTCAACAAATGTATCACCAGATGAAAGACGGAACACATACAATACAGATTTCATAACAGAATTAAATGTAAAATATTACACTGCCTAGAGGCAGAGAAACAAAATAATCTGACATAATCAGACATCATATTCATAAGCTGACATAATGTGTACATAGTATTAATTTACAGTGTGCTATAACGAGAGGTCTATTTCTCTCTCATACCCAGTCCTCAGAAATCATGGGTCTCAATTTGGGTCTCATCTTTTACAAACACTATGGTGTTCATGAATCTCCAGCAGCCAGGGAAGGTTAACCCGGTCAACAAATGCCTGCAGAAGTCGGATGTGTCTGCCTAACGGTGCAAGAACGCAGCTCTGCTGTAAACAGGCACAACGTAATCACATCCAGAAAAAAAACTCCGGATGAACACAGAAGAAGAAGAAGAAGAATCTCCAGCAGTAAATAAAAATTACCGATATATTATTTTTAGCTGATCAAATATGATAGATCATAGCAAACAATGAAATCTTCAAAGGTAAAATATCTAAGTTAATTAAATTGAATTTAGCAATAGTTTTTCATTACAGACCACAAAATGTATAATAAACTACAACACAGCTGAAAATATAACAATGCTGCTTAAGAATTCAACATGTAGTCAAGTTGCAATAACATTTAGCAAGTAGCTTGAGGAATTCAACTAGAACACAACAAACCATGGGGTATAATCATAAAAACAGTCAATATTTCCATACAGTTATCAAGTCTAGATGACCTTGTATTTCAAAAAAGAAAAACGGTTATTAAGTACAAATAAAGATAAAAACATAAAGATATGTCAAAGAGGTGAACTTCATCAAGTTGATGAAAACTGAGGCCCATTCTGTTGTTTTTCTCTAACAAATAAATAGTGCCTTAGCTACAATTTAACCAGTTCAATATACAATCTTCTCAAAAGCCAGTTTGATTTGTGTGGTTGTTTGCTTATTTTTGGAATGCAGGTAAACAATGGCAGGGTAGGGGTATACCCTATCAAAGAAGAAGTAAAGTACCTCCTTCGCTCCTCTAGCTTGCAGGACATTCTTTGGGCAAAGTGGAGTGTATGTGTCATGGACGTTTTTTTAATGGCTTCTGATGTCTATGACACTACTTGGATGATGATGGCTCGCATATTGAAGACACATGAAACACGTCTTGTATGGTGTCTGATGTCTGTGATGCTACTTGGAAGATGATGGCTGGTACATTGAAGACACATCACAGATGTTGATGATTCATTAACAGTATTACACAGCATCAGGCTATAACAATATGTTTTAATAACAATGTGAATCACTCACACAGGAGGTATCCTATTCATGTTCTTGCCTAGATCACACCTGTAAGCCTTATATAACTGTTATGAGGTAGAGACAACCCGTTCTCAGCTCAGCCATGCTGGGCTCTCATGCTCCCTTGGAGTCAGCACTACAGCCCACAGATTCATCAAATGTCCATGCCTCTCCTGGCTGTCATTTATACTACCCTCAGATGTCTTCTGTAACTCACACTTCTCATTATACAATAGCAAGACAGCCCACAAACATGACTGGTTGGGTTTCTCTTTCACAAATGCTCTAGATGATGATAACATACTTATTATTATGCATGTACTTGAATGATAGGTCTGATGAATATCTTTCTGCCTGTTGCAGTTTGGGGAATGTCTGGGTCCCTGTTCTTCTTCAACCATAGGAAATACACAGAACCAGAAGTTGATTACATATCTCTCTCTTTCTCTGAAACATACATCTGTCCTTTACACAAATCTACCTTTGAACATCCAGTCTTCAATATCAGTCATCAGAAGAATGGCTTTTCTTGTTCAGTCACACACAAGAAAATACTTGGCCTTCGTGACATCTCAAGAGACATGTTATGATTGGTCTTTGTATAAATCTATGTATATTCTCGGTCCAGTAAACATTAATATTAACACTAACTATCCTGTCTATTATTTACATCAATCATATTGTCTCCACCATAACTCTTACATTCATGCTAGTAATATGTACATTATATACTCAGGACTGCAAACTTTCAACCCCACTGGATGAAATTAATGGTCATCATCATTCTTGATGGACAAACACCATACACATTAACTCATATATACATACAGAAAACCTCTAATATCTCTAATATGACCTATGACAACTCCCAGGTAATGTGAAACCATCACAGCAGGTGGCAGATTGAGTTTGTGAGCAGCTGACCGGTAGTTGTTGGTTTGGTCTCAAGTTGACAACAGTAGGTTCCCTTTACAGAGACAATGACTGCGATCACCAGCCAGTATGGGCACTGCCAAGAAGGAACAAAATGGCAAACTACCTTCTTTACAGAGACCTAGAAAACTATAGCTGTCAAAGAAATTATGGAAAAGGCTTTAATAGGGTCAAAGATCATACAGAAAAAGCCAATGGATGATGATGTGATAAACATTTTAAAAAATGTAAATAATATATAACCTCTAGTCTATCAAAGTACAAACATTTTTGTTGAAAGGCACTACAACACTAGACACAATCATAATTTTCACCACCGGCACGTACAAGAGTATGTAACATTAACAAATGCGTTGATGTATATTTATAATTCAACATTCAATTATTTGCTGAAAATGTCACTGTAAAACCCATGTGACATGTGAGCTGACCCCATTTAGTTTATGTGGTCTATTGTAAGCTAATCCCATCTAGTATATGTGATGTGTTGTAAGCTGATTCCCATGGTATGTGTGACTTGTTTCAAGCTGATCTAAGCTAGCATATGTGACATGTTACAAGCTGATCTCATCTGGTATGTGTGATATGTTACAAAACTCATCCCATCTGGTATATGTGACATATTTCAAGCTGATCTGATCTAGTATATGTGACATGTTGTAAGCTGATACTATCTGGGATATGTGACATATTTCAAGCTGATCTAATCTAATATATGTGACTTGTTACAAACTCATCCCATCTGGTACATGTCACATGTTACAAATACATCCCATCTGGTATATGTGACATGTTACAAACTCATCACATCTGGTGTATGTGACATGATACAAACTCATCTCATCTGGTATATACAATATGTCCATAAGTTGAACAAATATGATAGGGAAATTGTGTGAACGTTTCCTAGTGATAGGATTCAGAAACTAAATACCAACAGTGACATGTGTAGAAATATGCAAGTTTCTTTCATATCAAGCACAGAAGAAAGGCTGTGTATATAAAAGTTAAGCAACAACATATACACGACATTAAAACCAATTAAGGATATGGTGTTAGACCCATATGTTAAATGACTGGGAAAAAAAAAAAAAAGCACACACATACACAAATAGTCATCTCTAATAATAGGTTAATGTGTCCTTATACTCGTCGAAAAAATCTTCTAGTAACAAAGTCCATTTTATGATGGATTTTTTGAATTCTAATTGTTGAATAAGTCTTTTTCCACCAGGCTCAAGATGATTCCATATAGTACATCTCAAGGATAAATAAAAATATATTACAGAATATAAATCATCGCGTGGTTTTTTATTACTTCATTGAGGGCTTCCTAAGTAACATATATTACAGAAAATAAATATCACTGTATGGTTGATGGATTACTTCAGTTTGGGTTCCTAACATTTACAGGATGGAAGACCAGTATTTCTGCCAATATTTCCACAGTTAATATTCAACGCTGGCAAGTTTTGAGTTTTCTAACATTTACAAGATGGAAGAACAGGATTTCTGCTAATATTTTCAGTTAATATTGAACGTCAGCAAGTTTTGGGTTCCTTAACATTTACAGGATGGAAGACCAGTATTTCTGCCAATATTTCCATAGTTAGTATTCATCGCCAGCAAGTTTTACAAACCTGAATGTTTTCATTTTTTTGCAAAACAAAAAACTGACTTGGGAACTCTAAAGAGACTAAATAGATTAAACAATTCTGCATCAAAGATGGGACAACTCCCATGTCATTTAAGAATTATGAAGCAAGCAACTGTACTAATGGTTCTATGTCCCAGCAGGAACTGCAATTTAACCTTGATCTAGATATTGAAATAACTTTCCCAAATGTATTTGTCACCTTTTCATGTTTAGTTCAGTTCAGATTATCATCAGTGCACCATGGTCATGTCTATTGGTGCTCCAAACTCCTCCGTGGTAAATCCATAAGCGTACAGTGATTAACTGTGCTTGTGCTATGTTGACTGGTGAGCCTCCTCGTACATTTGGTGTGCTGCTCTTCCTTGACCATACCGATCTTCAAACCAAATGTTTGCAGTGTTACCACTGATGCCAATTCTGTCAGTTGAAAGTCCTCATTACGACTTGCCTCTCTAAGGGCATTTCATGTCAGCTCGATCCATTGCTGATCCTCTGATATAGTAGCAGTGCCAGCCAGCCTATCCACTCTTTCACTTACCACAACCTTTCATGATATATGAGCCAATACATATCTAACTAGTAAAGACAAGTATTAAATATCAACATAAATTACCTTGTGTAAAACTGTGCGGTTATTTAAAATTTGTTAAATTTGTATATGTTTAACTGTGTAAACAAAACATATTTACTTTTGGTCTGCTTAAAAACTGTTAATGCAAAAGCTTTTTATATAAACAGGGTGTTAGGACTACTCAGCAACTTCATCATCTATAGTTCAGCAATATGTTCTAAAGGAATGTATTTAAACAAGCCTTGAAACCGTGATGGCATTTTATACGCCATGCAACTGTTTTAGAATACAATGGGGAAATAACTCAAAACCAGTACTGAAACATTACTACAGATCAATCTTTTATAAAGTTGAACAATACAAAATAATATACTTGTCATTAAATGCATATTAAAAACAATGTATTAAATAGGGAGAAAAAATAAACAAAAATGTGGTGCAAGGCAGAAGGAAAATGGAATGCTTTGAAATTCAGTGCTATATATTAATTAACAGATTTAGAGACAGGCAATGTATTTTTATCTAAAAGGTAACATTAAACACACAGCAAATATCGTGCACTTTACAAATATTAGGCTACAGTTCACTGTCAATCTATTGTACAAAAATTCTATTTCTAACAGAAAAGTCAAAACTGTATGAGTTTTTACTTGTAAGTCTCAGATGCCACAATTCTAAAATACTTTTCTAATTATAGGAATAACATGCTGTACATCATATGTTGTAATGTCTATTTAAAATATTCTTAAAAACCATCAGAAATCGGTTGCCACTTTGGAAATTTTTATATGTACGAAACTAATTAACAGAATTCATTTAATCAATCGGGTGCCGTCTCCACAATGAAGGTTGGCTGCAATGGATCTCCAACACTGTCTGTCTCTCGCCATGACTGTACGTTTTGTCAGATTGATGTTCGTCCATCTCTTGATGTTATCTTCCAACTTGTATCATTGTCTACCTCTTGCTCGCTTGCCCTCATCCTTGCTCTCCAGTATGGTTTTTATAAGAGTATTATGTCTTTTAACGTGGGCAAAATATTTCACTTGCCTCTATTTTTATTTCTTTCATCAACTCTCTTTTCATTCCCAGTTTTTCTAGAACCTCAGTATTTGATTGTTTTTGTTTCCATAAAATATGACATATTCTTCTGTATATCCACATCTCCAGAGCCTCTATTCGACTTTCTAGTTGACTCTTCAAAGTCCAGGCTTCCGGGCCATACAGTAGTGTTGAATATACGCAAAATTTGACAATACAATCCATTATAAGTGTAAAAAATATGTCAAATTATTACATATCTCTCTCTCTCTCTCTCTCACGCATGCATGCACGCACGCACACACACACAATTTGAAACATTTTATCAATTAAAAAAGGTAAATATTAGTTCATGGAATGGGTGTTTTTTAAAGGTAACAGACAGATTACAAGTAACTATATGAAGTTGGCAGATGCTATTAATGAATGACTTGCCATTTATGTGGGGGACAACTGATTCAATATTAATTGCATAAGTACAATACAAGGCTACATACTTGTGATTTCAATTATCTACCTTCATTACGGTTGTAAGACACAGCTTTGTAAGGGAACTCTAATTTATTATTGCCATGGAGTATACTTGGTGTCTGGTTGATGATTCTGACTATCAGGTTGAGTGCTGATAGAGTGCTGCATGGTTAGATAGATACTGCTACTCTTGACTCTTGATTTATACAGCAACCCTGTGGCATTCTTTACTTTGATGATTGCTGGCAGGGAACACCTGCTAGTTTACACATGGCTCCTGATGTTGTAGACATCTCTCCTGCCACTTCTGATGGTCATTGCGCCTTTACAGTCTATACACGTCAACAACTTAGACTGACTCAACATAGCTTGCTGAATAGGACACTGGTGAAGTTTTTTCACAGTCTATTTTACTAACACGATACATTAGACGCTGTCGAGAACATCATCATTTGTTTCATACACGAGTTCACAAATGTACAAACAATATCTAAACATCACAATTCTACAAGAGCGGCATAATTTGTAGCCGCTGCTCTGTTGACAAGGACTAGGTCCAACACTGAACGAAGTCCAAGTCTGACTTACTCTAAAGTGACGTTTTGTTCTCGCCCAAAACATCCAGCCTACTTTTCATGTGTTTGTGAACAATGTTGTGATCGGTCACATCGCATGGTCTCTTTCTGTCGACCGCGCTTAATACGTCTCATGCCATGTCCCCAGCCTCTATCAACAGGACTATGGCAATTATGTTCAAACAAATTAAGTACTCTTTAGCATGAAGAAGTAAGGTCACAAATGTTCTCTGAAACTATCATGGTAAATTACATAAGCTGTGACTATGCCATTATAATGTTCAGGAAAATTCTGGCCTATTCAATAATAATAAGTTAGTTCCTATCCTTTTCTTCAGGCTCATTTGCGTATATACTTTACTTCATTGTGTCTGGATAGACCCACATTTTCTCATACACACTGGATCTTTTATGTTTAACTGATTCAGTACATACTTTTTGTAAACTGTGGCCAGAATTATTTATCATAAATCAATGTCCACATAATTTACATTTCCTGTAATATTACATGTAAAGAAGAGTAAATATATATCAAATTCTATACCACACTAAGCGAAAATAACGGACATAACAGATCTGTTCTCTTTTCTAGAATAGTTTATACTGAATGAATAATTACTGCAGCATGATAAAAAACACACATAATCCACATAATTTACAGAACAGAAGTCCACATAATTTACATTTCCTGTAATATTACATGTAAAGAAGAGTAAATATATATCAAATTCTATACCACACTAAGCGAAAATAACGGACATAACAGATTTGTTCTCTTTTCTAGAATAGTTTATGCTGAATGAATAATTACTTCAGCATGATAAAAAATACGAGAAAGTCTTTAGCAAGCATTGATAGGGAATCCCATTGAAAATTAATGAGGTACAGAAAATCATTAACTCCAAAAGGGGCAACATGTGAAAACATGAAATAGAGAGCTCTTCATGAGGGAAAACAAACACATGCACTTCAGATAAGAATAGTAGTGCAACAGGGATGCCTTTTGTCACCATTATTATTCTTACTGACTACAGACTGGATTATGAAGACAGCAAAAACTGCCGCCAGAATTGGAATTAAATGAACTCTGACAGAGCAGCTTGATAATCTGGACTTCACTGTCAACATTGCCCATGTGTCACATACACAAAATCTTATGCATGATAAACTAAAAATACTTTACAATAGGTCACAACAATTAGGCCTAAAAATGTATGGGAAAAAAGACAGAAATAATGAAAATAAATCAAGCAAATGATAACCTGATCTCCCTTGGTAAAACCTCACTTCAAGAGATGGAATCCTGTACCTGCTTAGGTATGAAGATGGGGGAACAGACAAGAGATAATGAAATAAGAATACAAAAAGCAAGAGAAAGTCGTTTCTCTGGAACTCTACGCACAAACAAAATAGAGGGCAAAATAGAGGGAGAGCTAAAAACACATGAAGAGAATTAGAGGCAGAGATGAATAACATGGGGAGGGCATGGAGGGAGTTGCAGGAGATCACAAATTAACGTGAGTTGACTGAGGGCTTATTCTCCAACGGGGGATAATGACAGAAGAGGAAATTACTATTTAAAATTAAAAAATGTTTAATGCCTGTAAATCAAATTACCATTGCAATCACATTCAGTAACTTTTCTTATATCTAAAGATTCACAAGTTTCCTAAAGAAATAGACAGATGCAAGCTTTTGATAGTAAACTATTCCTGTTTGCAGAATTCTGACCATCTTACAAAAAAGGAAATACAAAATAAATTAATTTAATTAAACTGAAATAAATTTCAGCATCTTCTATACCAAAACATGTATTTTCATGTTTACTCCTGTTCCAGATATAAATTTAGGTAACAATTAAAATTGGAATGAGGGATAGCAATATAACTAATATTGGTCTAATATTAGACTTTATGGTGATATTTCATGACCAGTTAATCTAATATTAGACATAATGTGCAGAATAAATTAAACAAAATAAGTTCTCTCCAGCATAAAGAAGCAGGTGTTGCAAAACATGTGTACAGTTTTAAAAAAAAAATAAAAATGCAGCAGAATGAGAGTTGATAGAAGACAAAATAGCAGCTATAAAGTGGAAAAACAAAACAAGTAGACTAAAGATCTTATAAATTGGGATCTTCATCAGTATATTCATCAATGTCACCATCCAAATCACGGGAAAAAGGTGGTTTTGGTTTCCTCAGAGGATTGCGGAGAGCAAAACAAGTGAAGACTATACCCAACAGCATACCCAGAATAAGACACGCAACAGCAACAATGGCCACTGTATCTGAGGAGAGAAGAGAGATATGGTTCAGTGTCAATGTACGTGTAGTGAATCACTTGAAGAGTTCTGTTTTCTGACAATCCAAAAGTGGGCTAAGATTTTTGGATTTTTAGTACTGAATACTGAATTTAAAATCAACGTCACTGCACTCGGGAATTCCCTCACAGCAATGTCCTGTAAAGGATATGCAAGTAACTTTTAACTGTCTTGGACTTGTTGCATAAAACACATATCACTCTACTCAGAGAAAAACGTAACGTTCAGTCTCATTACATGGTTGTTTAAAGTATGCATTACTGATAGCTTCCTAAAAGGTTAGACAATGCACACACATAAATAGTATGATGCTAGAGTATGCAGTCCCAATGAAACAAGTAAACATAGTGACATTTTGGGAAAGGCTCTATTTCTCTCACACTTATTTGAAATGTCAAAATATTTTATTGTTTCACTGACAGCATAGTACTTTACATATGTTATGTTTCACTGTGACAGTACAGTCCAGGCATAGACCATTGGCACCTTCCCGTCTTGACAGATGATAGTTTGTGCTTTAAAAAGGCATAATAACTTTTACCTAATGCGGTAGCGAATGTGACTGATAAGGCCAATTTGCGCTGTAAACGTCCGTTCACAGTGGGTGCATGTGAACACGTGGTCATTTCCACCATCATGCACCATCTTACGTCTCACACGCTCGGTGTGTGACTTATCTGCAATAATTTTTTCCTTTGTCTTTATTCCATTTCTGATGTTTGCCCTCCATGCAACACGTTCAGCAGCGACTTGCTCCCAATGTGCATTATCAATGCCTGTATCATTCATGTCCTGCTTACACACATCTTTGTAACGTAGTAGAGGCCGACCCTGAGATCTCTTACCCATCTGTAATTCACCAAAAAAGATGTCCTTTGGTATTCTACCATCATCCATCCTCCTAAGATGTCCTATCCATCTAAGTCTACGAAGACTGAGCATGGAATAAACTGTCACACAACCTGATCTTTCCAATACTTCAGTATTTGTGATTTTGTCTTGCCACTTAATACCAAGAATTCTTCACAGACACCGCATATGAAAGCTGTTTAAACGTTTCTCTTGGTGTGAGTAAGTTGTCCAGGTTTCACTGCCATAAAGAAGAGTACTAAGGACACAGGCTTGATAGACAAGGACTTTTGTTTTGGCAGTAAGCTTCCTGTTCTCCCAAACTCTTTTTCTTAACCTGTTCATTGTTGTTGCTGCCTTACCAATCCGGATGTTGATTTCCTGATCTAGGGATAATTTGCTATTTACCACTGATCCTAGATATGTAAAATGGTCTACCATCTCTAGTTCGGCGTCATCAATAAAGATTGATGGTACCCCATGTGCACCTTGTGACATAATTTGTGTATTTTTTTGCTAATTGTTAAACCAAATTCAGAACAAGCATTGGAGAATGCAGATAGTAGACATTGCAATTCTTCCTCTGAGTGGGTCGTAACTGCAGCATCATTTGCAAAAAGCAACTCTCTGATCAGTACCCTCCTAATTTTGGTCTTAGCCTTCAATCTCTGAGCATTGTAGAGGCCGCCATCTGAGCACGAGTGAATGTATATACCACCATCCTGATCACGAAAGTATATTCCAAAGAGGGTGGGAGCTAGTACACAACCTTGCTTAACTCCACTCTTGATTTCAAACTCTTCAGAAGTTGCACCATCAAACTTGATTATACCCTTCATGCCTCTGTGGAACGATTCCACAATGGACAGAAGAGTTGGTGGGCAGCCAATCTTCTTTAGTGCCTTGAACAGACCCTCACGACTGACCAAATCAAATGCCTTTGTGAGGTCGATGAAGGCAATAAACAGTGGTTGATTATGTTCACGGCATTTTTGTTGCATTTGTCGCAATGAGAATATCATATCAATGGTAGACCGGTTCTGTCGAAAGCCACACTGTGATTCGGGGTAGACTTGATCTCCTAGGACTTGAAGTCTGCGCAGAACAATTCTGGCAAATACTTTTCCAACAATACACAGAAGTGAGATACCCCTATAGTTGTTGCAGTCGCTCTGATCGCTCTTGTTCTTGTACAGTGTTATGATGCTTGAATCTTTGAAATCCTGTGGGACTTGTCCTTCTCGCCAGCATAGCTCTATTAGCTGGTGGATCTGTAGAGTGAGTTTGTCTTGCCCACTCCTGATAACCTCTATTGGAATCCCATCCTTACCTGGAGCCTTGCCAGATGCAAGTTCATTTATAGCACACTTAACTTCTGTTATAGTGGGAAGTGTGTCCAGGTGGTCAAGAGTTGGTAGAGCCTCTATGGCGTTGAGGGCATCATCCGCTAGTTTGGTCTCACTTGAGTAAAGCTCCAAATAGTGCTCTACCTATCTGTCCATCTGCTATTTCTTATCAGTGATGATTTCTCCAGTCAAGGTTTTCAATGATGCACTTCTTTTGATCACTGGACCACAGGCTTTCTTTATTCCTTCATACATGCTTCTTATGTTTCCCTTATCACTTGCGATTTGAATGGACTCACATAACTTGATCCAATAATCATTTGCACACTGCCTGGCAGCCTTTTGCACATCCTTCCTAGCTTGCCTTAACTCACTCAGAGTATTACTCGTTGGTCTTTCCTTGTTTCTTAAGAGAGCTATCTTCTTCTTATCAATAAGATAAGGTTTCATAGACCAGCACTGTACTATACATATGTAATGTTTCACTGCAACAGTATAGACCAGCAATGCACTATATATATATATATATATATGTATTGTTAGCAGATTCCATCATAATTTTAAAATTGAGTTTTTACTAATGAGATAATACACCACAGATAGATAGGCCTTTAAAAACCAAATCTAATGGTACCTCACTGATGCCTGTATGTCAATTCTAGGTAGATATATTCACAAATGAGTGTCGGTATCTCCAGGAAAAAATACTGACATGATTGCCATGACTTTAGAACTCTTCAGTGTGTCCAGTATCTCCATGCTGCCAAACGGGTCATAGACGGACATGAAAACTGACTTTAAAAATATGTTCCGTCATGTTAAATGATAAAAAAATAGTAAAAGTATACAGATAAATTATTAATAATCTTTAAACTTGTATTCTCTTTAACTTTAGTAGTTCAAATTGAACGTTTTGAGCCTAGCCGATCGATATTCCCGTCGACCGCCATCTTGAATTTCCATTCACAAAGACGAAACATGTGAGAAAAAATGATTTTTTTCTACCACCAATCATTGACGATCATCAATGAAACTTTCCACATATGTGTAAAAATGGGTGCAGAATTTGAATATACATCTCAAAATATCTCAGGACTTATGAGAACAGCATAGAAAATAAAATTAAGTACCGTATTATATATATATATATATATTTTAATTATATAAATGACAAAGGTAATTTCAACCAATCGCTGTGCACGGAATATTAGACTAACCTTTTCTGCAGAAGCAAAGATGGCGTCTGTTATTGTCATGTGATATTTGAATGAATGAATGACGTCGTAAGCATGAATGGTTATTACAGTAGCCATTTTGGGGACACAATGGAAAATTCTGGGGTGGTGCGTTATATCACTTCCGGTTTCATTTCGAGTCACCGCACGGTTGAACTCGCTAGTAATGTTTCTTGTAACAGCACAGACCAGAATTGTACTATACATGTGTAATTTTTCACTGTGCAACACAGTCAAGGATTTTACTCTATATATATGTAATGTTTCATTGAAGACCAGCATTGTTCTATATATATGTAATGTTTTATTGTGACAGCATAGACATATGTAATGTCCACACCTACTGCTAAGCATGCTAGTGGCACAAGCAATGACAAAAGTAAGTGTGTGGCTACCTGCCAAATATAACACTTATTATGTGTTATTTGTCCACCCTTGGTTCCCAACAATGGGTGCCCTATCAGCTCACTCACTATCACAGACCCCTGCATAACCATTGATCGAAGATCTTAAGAGATGATATGTCTATACAACAACCATTTAAACTACAGCTGCACATGATGCACCTTCTAAATCACACTCTGAGATATAATGGTAACTTCTGTATGTTCAGTCTCAGACAACCAACAGATTTCTGCTTCTATCCTCATACTGTATCATTTGTCATTTGCTAGTTCACTAACTGATCTGTCATCAGTTGCAATATGCATTTACAACAGTATTATTAACTATCTTGATTCCTCCGCAAGTAAGGTGCACTAATACTGGACTGAAGCAAGGCATTGACTGTGTGTTTTTATGATAAATTATCTTAATATTGATCTCCCTCCTGTACTGAAAGTCAGCTGTAGTAGTGTAGTGGCTAGCATGTTTGCCTGCCAGCTTGGTGGTCAAGTAATTGAACCCTCATCAAAATGAGGATTTTGTAAAAGCTGGCCAGTCTGATCCAGTCTAAAATGAGTAACTAGGAAATATTCTGGGAAGTAAAGGTGATCTGTATGATATAATGAGGTATACTGGTTTATAAAACCAATGGGCTAGCACTATATAGTCATTGCAGCTCAAAGCTACAGGGCTAGCACTATATAGTCATTGCACCTCAAAGCTATAGGGCTAGCACTATATAGTCATTGCACCTCAAAGCTATAGGGCTAGCACTATATAGTCATTGCAGCTCAAAGCTATAGGGCTAGCACTATATAGTCATTGCAGCTCAAAGCATGGACAAGAGTCATTTACTTTAGTTTGCTGAAAGTTGTTCATGTATTTACAAGTCAGGTTACAAGCCAAGCAATTTACCTACCATCCTAGCAATATGCCAGACATTGTTACACTGGAAACAAAAAATATACAACATACTAAAAGAGAATGCTTTTTATTGAAAATAGGAAACATTTGTTTTAACCGACGTTTCTCCAACACTCCATTTTACAAAACATGATGTTGAGTATATTTCTGTAAATAAGAAGTGGCAATATATTTGAAGTGGCAATGTATATGGAGGAGTCCTGATACCAGGATTAGAAACCAGATTGACTACATTCTGATTAGCAGAAGATTTAGAAACGCATTAACATTAGCAAAAACAGTTCCCAGTGCTGATTGTTATAGTGACCACAGATTACTCACAGGAACATTGAGGATAAAGTTGAAGAAAGTCAAGTATATAACAGGAAACACTAAATATGATTTGTGTACATTGAGTAATGACAAGGAAATACAAAACAAATTCAACATAGAAGTACAGAACAGATTTGAAATTTTGTCTGATCTAGAGATCCTATTCCAGGATGTGGATGATCAATGGGAAACGTTGAAGAATTCAATCAATGTGGCTGCAGAAACAACTATTCCAAAATTAAAGAAAGTGGGTCGTAAGAAATGGATGACTGAAGAAATATTACACCTCATGGAAACAAGAAGACTCAGCAAAAATAATTCTGTCAAATATGAAGAAATTCACAGACAAGTCAGAACATTATGTAAGGAGGCAAAAGAAGCATGGCTTGAGGAAAAGTGCTTAGAAATTGAAAGCCAACACAACAGTCAAAATACCAAATTAGTGCACAAAAGAATTCAGGAACTTACTAATAAAAGATCAAGTACATCAACCGGGTGTCTAAAAACTGAAGATGGTAAAATCATAATAGAAAAAGACCAGATTCTACAGGTATGGACAGATTATGTGAAACACCTTTATGATGATAACAGAGACGAACAGTATCATATTAGATTTAATAATGAAGGACCGCCAATTTTGGAGATGGAGGTTCGAAATGTTCTTAAGCATATGAAAGCTGGCAAGGCCCCCAGTGCAGATAACATCACAACAGAAATGATTAAAGCTTTAGAAGAATTTGGACTAGATCAAGTCACCAGACTGCTGAACACATTATATGATACTGGAGATATACCTCCTGAATTATGTAACTCTGTATTTATTGCAATCCCAAAGAAATCAGGAACCTTGGAATGTGATCAACATAGAACAATTAGTATAATGAGTCACATCACAAAGATTTTGCTAAGAATTATCATGCAAAGAATGAGGAAGAAGATACAACCTGAAATAGGGGAAGAACAATGCGGGTTTGTAGAAGGAAAGGGTACAGTAAATGCTGTGTATATGCTTCGAACAGTTATTGAACGTGCTATAGAAATAAACAAGGATATACATCTTTGCTTTATTGACTATACAAAGGCTTTTGATAGCGTTAGACATGTCAGCATGGTGGATATGCTTGCAGATCTACAAATTGATGGGAAAGACATTAGACTTATAAAAAAACATATATTGGAAACAACAAGCTGCAATAAGGATTGATAATGAAGTGGGACAGTATCAGCCAATTAAGAGAGGTGTTAGGCAGGGATGTGTGATGTCTCAAGATCTTTTTTCCCTGTACAGTGAAAATATTTTCAGAAATGTAGAGGATATAAATGGAATCAGCATTGGAGGACGAAACATCAATAACATTAGATATGCAGATGATACAGTATTAATTGCAGACAATGAGCAGGACCTGCAACAATTAGTAGATGCGGTTGTTGTACACAGTGATCAACTGGGGTTAGAATTAAATTGTAAAAAGACTCAGGTTATGGTCGTCAGTAGGAAGGAAGAGGTGCCACAATGTAATATACAAGTAAATGGAAATATTCTTCAACAAGTGAATCGGAACAATTATCTTGGAACAGTTATAACATCTGATGGGAGATGCCTTGAAGAGATTAGAACAAGAATCGCCATGGCGAAAGTAGCCTTTAGCAAGATGAAAAATATTCTGACCAATAAGAAGATGTCAATTGAAACGAGAAAAAGAGTGTTGAGGGGATACATAGAGCCTGTTCTTTTATATGGATGTGAAACTTGGACAATGAGCAGTCAAGCTGAAAAGCATCTGATGGCTGCAGAAATGTGGTTTCTGAGGAAAATGCAAAGAATACCATGGACAGACAGAAAAACCAATGACCAAGTACTACAGGAGACAAATGAACATCGTAAACTGATTAGAGAAATTAGACGTAGACAGTCAACATTTTTTGGACATGTTATGAGAAGAAATGGATTGGAGAACTTAGTGACAACTGGCAAGATCGAGGGGAACAGACCAAGAGGAAGACCGAGAGTAAAATACCTGGATGGCTTGGCCACATGGCATGGGCGAGACAGGAACAATGAGCTGATCCACGACACTGGTGATCGAGTGAAATGGCGAGTCATGACCGCCCACGCTTTCCAGCATGGCACATGATTGATTGATTGATTGAATATATTTGTAAATAAACCAACCTGCATAATACAGTCTTTCAGAGAGTGACTTTTGAGATGCTGACAGCACAAACTCATGAGCCACCCATGTCCACATATCCTGATCATTGATCAACTCTGTTGGTGCTCTGTTGGAGGCAAGATCATCACCGTACAACACCGCTACACCTGAGAGAAACACAGTTATAGCTCAAAGATCCAGTTAGTCAACTGCAATTACAGTAGCGAAAAATCTTCAGTCACCTGGAATCAATAATATGGTACAAAATCATGAAACTATGATATTTCTCACAAATTAATTAATACCCCATTAGCATTAAAAGAATGTTGAGTCTTCAGGCACTTATATTAAATATGCAGTTTATAGTCGAGTAGACAGCTGTCCAACAAACACAAGAAGCCCACACACACATTATTGCATAAGGCAGATGCCCAGAATGCCTAATCTTTGGTTAGTGGATCAGATTCCCAAACTGCTTGGACAAGGGTGACAGATAAGATGTCTTGTGTGCATGTCAGCATCCCCTCTTTACTTGGACATTGTAAACAGTATTTTTGACCTGTATGGCTGGCGACCTGACAACATTTCAAATTGAGAAAGCCTACCCACAACAAAACAATTTATAGTTTGCAGTGACACTAGTATACACACAATGGGAGTCTTGTTGTGCAAGAAGACCATGCACTGAACTGAGATCTCAAGGATCAGATGAGAACACTACTCAAGAGCTGTACTGTGAGCTGAAGATGGTCCTTGAATGCAATCATTTACAACAGTATAGTCTATGGCCACACTATGAAGATGTATGTTGACAGTGACAGTGTTCTTTAGTCACTGCTGGTTATAAGATCATTTCTTCACACGACAAATATCATCACAATGTGGCTAAGTTATTTTTATTTACTGAATCATTTTTCAACCTACAGCATTATCCTCTCTTTGTTCTGTTTGAGATGTGTTAATGTCCTTGGGTACTTCTCTACTACGAGGGATGGTCAATAAGTAATGCTTCCTATTTTTTATCTATGTAAATACTTTATCGGTGTGCAATGTATTAATTTAGTGGGATTCCTCAAACACTCTTCTGCACTATGTTTCAGTCTAAGGTTGCGCAACAGTAACGGTTTAAAAATGGCCACCAAAGAAGATTGGTTAAAGCAATGTAATTTTATAGAATTCCTCAATGCTGAAGGCGAGATCTCGATTCGCATCCACGAATGTTTGAGTATTGTTTATGGAGATTCAACGGTGGATGTTAGCACTGTCTGATGTTGGGTACATCGTTGTGACAAAGCTGAAGTAGGTCAATCCTCACTGGCTGAACATCATTCGTGGTGACTGTCGGGTAACACTGAAAGAACTGTGTTCCATGTTGTCCATTAGTAAAGGCAGTGCCCAGACCATCATTAAAGACCTGAGTTATTCAAAGGATTGTGCACGGTGAGTACCCAGAATGTTGACAGGCAGAAATAAAGAAGCAAGGAAATCCATAGCCATCATCCTCCTGCACCATTATGAAACTGAAGGAGAAGGTTTTTTATCGAATATTCTTACAGGAATGGCATCACACATCATCGCCGATAAGAAAGAAGTTAAAAATGTCATCATATGTAGGGAAAGTTATGGCCTCCATGTTTTGGGATGAGAAAGGTATGATTCTTCTCAACTTCTTGGAACAGTGAAACATGTTGAATGCTGACTGTTACAGTGAAACTTTGAGAAGCTTAGAGGGCATCTTCGATGACTTTACCCATTCAACGATCAGAGAACTGCACTGCAGTGCATGATAATGCCATCTCACACACCGCTAAACACACCATTAATATGACTGCAGAACTTTGCTGGACATTATTACCACATTTTCCTTACAGTCCCGATTTAGCACCTTCAGATTTCCATCTGTTTGGACCACTGAAAGATCTTTGTAGCATCACTTTGAGGACACCGAGACTCTTAAACACGTCGTACGCCAGTGATTTAGGAAAAAGGCACAAATGTTACCATGCGGGGGATACATGCCCTTGGGAAGATGGACAAAAACTATAATGAATAACGGAGACTACATTGAGAAATAAATTTTTTAAGTACAGGCTTCATTTCAATGTGAATTTTATCTTGTTTTTTTTTGCCTTTTGAATGAAATTAAAAATTATGAGGCATTATTTATTGACCACCCCTTGCAAGTATAGCAAGCTACCTTCCCAATTTCAGGATGATGAGCCTGTGTCCACAGCCCAATGTGTATCCCAATTATGGTTTGTTCTTCAATGGGAATGAGTCACACCCAGTTATCCACCACTCTTAATCTGAGGTCTGTGTATCTGCACGTATTTGTGTAAAGTTTACTTTCTCTAAACAGATTTCATCCTTGGCAGCAGGTTCTTTCTATACACGAGGAGGATTTCTGCTAATAGTTTTGCCACACAATATCCTTAAATCCTACTGTTTGTGATTTTCAACATACACAACTCGCACCTCCTGTTTTTTAACTTTTATGTGAGAAGCTTGACATCCAATCTCACTATTAAGAGATCAGAGAGAAATGTGACACCTTTAGAACCCAATGGTTTTGTAAATATTCCCAGGTCTACACTGGTAACTTCTAAACGAGATAGAGGTGGACACAAAAACATCTCGATCCCCTGATTTGGAAATAACAAGATAAACCAATTACATTTATGATTTGAGAGTATGAAGATTCATTTCTGCCTGCACCATTTTACACTTCTATTTTATACATTGACTAAACATACACCACCTGGTTTTCACTATCAGTTTGAACTGTTTCCCCGTTATTCAAAATAAAAATGTCTGCATGGTTGCCAATGTAAATTTTCTGAATTTGTCTTGATGCAAAAGATATGTTTAATCTGTTAAAGGCACTTATTAAATCATTTCTTTATTAACTAAAACTAATTCATATTAAATAATGGAAACTAAAAACACAGAGAAAAGCTAACAGATGTTACCTTTCAACTGTAGCTCTCCAACTAGCCTGTACTTGGTGATGAGACTGACTTGATCTTCAAACCACACCTGATGTTTACGGCTGTCATTGATGTTCTAGTGATCAGACAAGAGAATGAGTTATCACTGAATATTTGATGCTCATGTTGTTACTTTTGCTGTATGGTTAGTTTAAGTAAATGTAAAGAAGAAGAAAATATACATATACAGAGGAAACTTCAGAGGGTAATATATAAATAAGTCAAAGATAATCCCATGACAAAAACAGTGTAAGAGTTTTAGGTTTCTTCTTTTCGTTCATCCGGAGTGTTTTTTCAGATGTGATTGCGGTGTGTCTGTTAAGCACCCTTGGGCCGAAACCCGTAGGCCAACACATCCGACTACAGCATGCTTTTTTGACCAGGTAGCATTCCTGGGAGACTCTCACTTTTGTGGTACCATCTACAACCCAGCTGGCCAAGTTGGAACGGTCAATGGCAATGGTCATCCCTCAAAGGAAGGCAGGGACAGTCCATAGCATTTTCCGCCATCCAAGGTTGCTTCCATAGTTGCAGGGCCAACACATAGCGCCCTGGTGCTGGGCTCACCGAGGGAATCCTGCTCATGGCTGCTTTAAATCCTCACTTCAATATATTGGTCATTTCGTTTGCCCCGTGCCATTCCAGACAGGTTTGCAGACGGTATCCACTCAGCGAGTTTTCGGACATGTGCTTGTCGTTGCGCCCGTCAGAGCTGTTCCAGGCACGACAGACATTCGGAAAACTACCTAGTCAGAGCTGTTCCGAACAAGAGCGGCATTCGGAAACTAGGTAGTCAGAGCTGTTCCTTTCCTAGCGCGAGAGACTTTCGGACGAGACATTTCACTCGGACGTAATTGCGTAGTGTCAATTTTTAGTTTGCCACCCGTAGGACGACACTTCCGACTTCTGGCGGGCATTTTTTAATGAGGTTAGCCTTCCTCTGGTTTCGAGGCACGTTAGACTGTTGTGATGTCACCCTCATCTCAGCTGGTCAAGATAGAACGATCAACGACATCGCGGTCGGCCCTCAAGGGAAGGCAGGGGCAGACCATGGGCATTCCCTCGCTATCCAAGGAGGCTTCCATAATTGCAGAGCCGGCACATGTTGCTCTGAGACTGGGCTGACCCGAGGAGTTGCCACGTCCTGCTCATGGCTGCTTTAGTTCCTCACTTCCATGTGTTGGGCATATCGCTTGCCACTGGTCGCTCAACCACACACCAGGAGCGGTCAGACTGCGAGCGACATCCACTCAGTAAGCTTTTGCTTTTGACTTCGGACCACGCAATAGGTTCGCTCGCCGTGCGTTCCATTTCGCGTCATTGAGACGTTCTTCCACTTTTGTCTACACTCTCTATGAGTTAGATACAGACAGTTTTCGTAACCATTTCCCTCGACTGGGGCACTTTTCTGACTTTTTGTACTCGCTCACGAGGTAGGCTACATGTGCTGCCGGCTCAGCACCTTACCTTCGTGCAGCACTGAACGAGAAACGGCCAGGCTCTCTCATCCGGGAATCTCTCATATCCCCCAGCTGAGAGCCTTCGAACATGTGTCAGACCTGAGCATGTAGCTTGCTTAGTATCTCGCCCCTATTTTTCGGTAGGTGGGTATCGGCCCGGCTCTCAGATCCGAGGGTTTGTGGCTGCCACAGCCCTCGACAGGGAGCCTTAAGAGTTTTGTCCGGACCAAGAACTTCTGCCTTCGTGCACCTGATTTAAATTTTTGACTGCTATCCTCAGTCTAACCTGCAGAGCAGCAGGTTGTGTCTCTCTTAGTCTGGTCCCTATCCCATAAGCTGTCCGATATGTAGTTTTTCATCCATCGGCAAGCAAATGGGGTAGATGGGACACGCAAGCTCCCCCACCACGGCAAGGTGGAGACACATCGGGGGAGGTTTTAGGTTTAATTTGTTTTGTTTCTCAAATTTCCCAGTGCTATGAATGCTCCTCTTGCTTTTTATAATCTTTAATATCTCTGTTTGTTCCCCATCTGTGTCTACAATGCAACCTAAAGAGTGGACATTTAATAGATGACACAATTATGAGACTATGACATAATCATATTTTTGGGGAAATACAATATCTCTTCACAGAAAGACAGAGAGAAGGATTGAGACAGAGAGAGGCAGACAGACTAACAGAGAGTGAGGAAGAGAGAACAATCATGCACTAAACATGGCAAACGCTAACATCATTAAAGAGTTAAAAGTTCTGCCTACGTACATAATAGCTGAAAAATGGAGCACCATAAAATAAATTGAAAGTGTGCTTCTCATGTTCTAAAGCGTGTTCTTTCCAGATATCCCCATTTGACACTTTCTTCCTTCTGCTGAAGTTGCACTTTGTTGTTGAACTGTTACTGACCGTCAACTCTTGCAGACTGCAAATATCATTCTGTGTGACGAGAATTCAGTAAACATTTACAAGGTCAACATCTGAAAATGTTTTTAATTGAAACAAGACTTCTGCTAACAAACAATAATTGCAAAGAAAATATTTGTACATTCTTAAATGAGCAACATATTTATCAGTGTGACACCCTACAGCATCATTTCTTCATGACCATCATTCTGCTCCAAGAAGAGCATATGCTCATTAGTGGTGTTGATTCCCTTGTAAGAAAATAGTGATAAGGCACCAATTTTCCCAAACGTGATCATTTGCTTCCATTCACTTAGTTCATACTTGTCAAGTTTCCAAATTAATAAAGGAAATCTTTAGTCATCGTATTTTTCTGTATCTTCTTCCTTCCTTCCTGTGTGCCACCTGTGAATATTTCTGTTGAAGTCAGGCTGCTTCACTTCACTGACCTTGTACTGGTCTGCTATTTCTTCATTTAGTTAAGATTCTTCCATGTTTCATTGTTTCATAATTTGTTACATGCTACATTTCTTGCTTGTTCAAAAAAGACTGCCCATGACAGTCTAGAAACTAGTGCTATTATCTATCAACACTGTGCTTATGGGCAGAGGCTGGGTTGCATTGTTTATGACTAGTTTGAGGGGCGGTTGAAGACTGGTTTTGTCAATATGTATCCTATGCAGCGCCAGCTTTTTTTCCTCACCCTTTCTTTCACTGAATTTTATTTAGATCTCTCCAAAAGCTCCAGATTAGTGATTTTGTCTTATCATTTTAGTCCCTCTATTCTAGGCTGGAGTTGACTGCGACATCCTGTAAAGGATATGCAATTAACAACAACAAGAAATGCTATGCGGGCACCTCTTAATGTGTGTAAATTATTATTACCTTGTTTGCAGTTTCCTGTCTCTAATTCAGACTAATTTGATGTTACAGTTCACATTGTAAGTTTGATAATGTTTTTAATTTGTTTTAATTTCCCTACATTTCCTTCTTGTCTTTTGTATTCTTATTTTGAAGCCTCAGTTTGTTCCCTCAACTTTGTGTCTATTGCAATATAAATATATGTATGACTCCACATATTGAGAAATCGACAATACAACTTCAAAAAGATTAATGCTAGCAAGATTGAAAAATAAGGTTTGTGACAGTAATTACAGAAAGAAATCAAGGTAGTATCAGGCATACATTGTTTCAGGAGTGCAAATTACAACATTTACATACAACGGGTCTCAGGTTTATAAAGTAAAATATCTAGCTCCCTGTTTCGAATTCAATTATGTTGATATAAAATAGAAGATGAAACTTACAACTAGAGTCTCACAAGTGTAGTCATAACCATGCCAGGGCACACCCAGAATAATCCTGTTGTTGGGGACATGATGAGAATTGTATTCACTGATACCTACATTCAATGAAAATAAAGATACATGTGATCAACATGATCTCATTATAATCGAAAGATGTCATTTAACAACATGGATGTCAAAGGAACAAAAAAAACATGAACAATTATTTTGTATGCTTGAGATAAGCAAATCTCAATGAAGAACCATCAAATACTCATTTCCTGTGTGATACCATTCTGCCTTGGATCCAAGAGTCATATTGTGTATCTGAAGCCCTATTAGCTAGGTATTAATCTTTTTATATACTTTTAATGTCAACAGAATGGTGTTTCTTTTCTTTGCCAGTTCAGCTCAGGGTGAAATTATTATTCTGTTAACATTATAAATTGTGAGAATAGACATTGTGAAGTCAAAATTGAAGCTTTTGAAATGTGGTTATATAGATGAATATGAAGAATAGTATGATAGGAGAAGAATACAAAATAACAAAGAATTACAAAAATTGGGATTCAAGAAAACCTCATTGAATGAGATCAAGGACAGAGGGTTAAGGTACTTTGGTCATATAAAGAGACACAGCTCCTTTTAAAAGGTTATGCTGGAGGAAGAGTACAAGAGAATGACAATGCTGCACAGCAATATCAAGAGATGAACTGAAAGAAGCCTGCACAAATGCACAAGAAAGATGCAAGACAGGTTGCAAATCTATTTCTGAGACTAATCCACATAAAAACACAGAAAAAAGTCAGAAAACAGTATTGGACAAATAGTTTCTTAAAGTTTTACATATGTCAGACAAACTCTTTGAGAAAACGTCACTAAAAGACTACAAAACTCTACTACTCAAACACTACTCAAACAAAGCTATAAACTAACAAAAACATTATAATTCACACATTTAAGGTCAGCATAGCTAAATGGATAAGAACGTGTGTTCTTAAACATCCGGTGTGCTGATGCCGAGGTAAGGGGTTCAACCCCTTTATCAGACAGTTGGACTAAAATTCTGACCGCTCGTTCTTGACTTGGGGACGTAAATTACAAGTACCTCTGAAGTCAGAGTGGATTCACCCGATGGCGAGGGACACTGTTAATAGAGAAATCTAATGCACACAAAATTCAGTCCAGCACTACAAGAAGTAGTGTGTATGGACTACGCTTGAGTTCAAAGCGAGCAAACATTTAAAGAAAAAAAAATATCACACATTCTTGCTCAAAATAAATTACTTACAACTTTAAATATGAATCTTACAAAAATGTATTCATTGCTTACTTTTTGTTTGTTTACTACTTGGAAAGCAATGGCAAACTACAGGACGTAAACTTGCCACGAAATCACAAACAGTTATAGAAAGGGTGGGGTTGACTGTGAAGTCATGTAAAGGATATGCAGCTAACTTTAACTTTACTACTTGGATATATCAAGGGGAAGTGCCATACTAAACCGATTGTGTACCTCCATGATCTAACAAGATAAAGTGATATTTAACATTGCAAAAACATGTGCAACTTATATAAACTTAATTACCATTAAAGTCACTTTCAGCAACTTTTTGTTTAAGTTTCCTCTACTAAAAGATTATCACAAGCTATCGATAGTAAACTATTCCTACTTGCTAAAACTGAGACCACTATACCAGTCGCAAAAGCACACATGCATAACTAACAACAAATTCACACTAACTGGAACAAAGCATGTGTTTTAGTCATATCGGAAATTTCCGAACTGGAGCAGAGTGGTATAATTAGAAGTGTATTAGGACTTATAAATTATTACCAAAAGTTCATTCCTAACTTCGCTGAGATGACAGCAACTTTTTCAGAACTATTAAGGAAAGGTCAACCTACTAAGATTACATGGACAGATGAACATGATAAACTCTTACAACAGATTAAGACTCTTTTTAGCAATTGTCCAATACTCAAACTACCGGATATTTCTAAAGACTTCATTTTGCAGACAGATTTGGGTAAATATGCAACAATGTACTAGGAAGTATCAATAAAACTAACCAGAAATTAACATAATGTGTAATACCAGAAATAAACGGTCCTTGGGTCTAATATTAGATGTTATGTAATAAATCAACTGACAAATGGCAATTCTTGCTTAAATCTGTGCAAGGTTCAAAGCAGAAAAAAAAGCAGAATATAAGGAAACAATAAGTGAATTATTAGTACTCTTGGTTGTTCTTGCTTTTTTCAATCATTATGTGTATGCGGTACAGTTAAGGGCCAGTGACTGCTAAGGGGGAAATCATGGATGGCCCAGGCGAAGGATACAATCAGACAAGTGTGCCCCTTGGAGAACATTAGGCGAGGAGAGGAGTGGGTCAGAGTGCCAGCGGAGCAGTCAGACTTATGAAGTTATATAATCACATTGAGCCGGGAGTGCAGGGAGTGGCCAGCAGGGGCCACAGAAGTGGAAATCCAGCAACTAATTCAGGATAATGCTCGCCCGGGTGATGTGATTATCTACACAGATGGTTCGGTGTTGAGATGTAGTAGAAGTGCCTGGGGTTTCTTGGCAAAGGCTAATGGTCGACGTTTGGTGCAGGAGAGCTTGGCATATGATACCACAACATCTAGCTTAAGAATGGAGGTGGAGGCAGTCAGTGCAGCTTTCTGCTGGATGGAGAATACGATACACACACACATCGTGATTG
This sequence comes from Cepaea hortensis, assembly GCA_963921405.1. Lineage (NCBI taxonomy): Eukaryota > Metazoa > Mollusca > Gastropoda > Stylommatophora > Helicidae > Cepaea > Cepaea hortensis. The sequence continues at coordinate 190,446,253 of OY992876.1, forward strand.
TAACTGACTCAGAAAGCATGCTGAGTAGGGTGAGGACAGGCAAGCTTCATGCCGAGTGGCTTGCTTCGCTTCGGAAGTAACGGGTGGCAAACATCGTCTGGATCTTTTCTCCGGGGCAAGCTGGTGTGCTGGGGAATGAACAGGCAGACAGATTGGCTGGCTCTGCAAAACATGGTGGAGTATTGATGCATGATAAGGCAGACGTGGTTGCGGCCTTGTGGGAGCACGTGTACACCACAGAGGAACAAATAGATCACCATGGTCTGGCAAGAATGCGACAGTGTGGAGTCACGAGGGGATCTGGCCGATGCTTGATGCTTAGAGGAAAGGTGAGACGCACATATAATTAGATTGCTACTGGTACTATTGGGGTTGGATGCCAAGTAGCAGCGCAGATGATATGACGCAAAACAGAGTTGGTGAGAAAATTGCGAACCAAATCTTACGAGAAACTAGGAGGCTGACGTAAAACGGAGAAGACGTCAGAAAGATTGTCAACAATAACAAACAGTCAGATCTTAGAGCTTGAACGAGGAGGCAGCATGATTCGATGCTCAGCAAGAAGAGAACTTATGTACTGGCTTGACACTTACTCTGATGGCTAACCAATATGGGAAAGAAGGATGAGACTATTAATGCGGGATGTATATCGGCCTGAAAGCCACTGACAAATGCGACAATATTAGAATAGGACTCAGTAAGTCAGAGCAGGCTGACACATAGGCAAAGTCGTGAAGGACAGAAGTACCGGGACATGATGGTTATAAATATTTAATATGTTCAACCGTTCACAATTCATATTTAATCATGTTTCTCTACCGTCCCGCCTGGCCATAACAGGCACGGTAACAATAAATTGGAATTGATGATTTGCATTATAACGTGTAATAAGTTGGATTAGGCAAATAAATATTACCTCAGCATTCTACATACCGGCTTTGAGTCCTTCATCACAGTTTGTTTGAAGCTTCTGGACACTGTTATATTGGTGCAATCCCTGGACCGTTGAAAGTTTAATGATGTTCGCATTCTGTATTGCAAGTTACCGATGTTCGCATTATTTATTCTAAATCACCTTATAGCATTGGAACTCTTCGCTGGCTTCTGAGGATGGGGACGGAGCGCTTATGGGAATGCCCCAAATGCTGTGATGTCGGTTCTTAAATCAATCAATCAATCAATCATGTATATATTCGCATATGAGACAAACAAAATCAAATAACACTAAAATAATAAGAAACAACCAACCATATAGTAACTTGGATATTGGGATATTTGCGCTTGCTCTGCATTTGACAAGGTCTAGGTCAGTAAAACTGTCCGGATTGATGACAAAATAATCACAGACATCCTTGGAGAGGCTGGTAAAATCACAGAAAGGTTCACTCTCTGTACAAGGAGGCTTCCATGGGATGACACAAGCGACCTGTGGCAGATGACAAATTAATCATGAAACTGTTCATGCGTTCACACTCACAAACATGGTATTATTTGTAACAATATGATGTGTATGATGTCTGAAGTGTTACACTCACATTAGAAAAATATGAAGAGGAAAAAATAACTGCTGGCACTGTCTTCTGTTATCTTTTTTTTTTTTGCATAGCCTATTTACAGGACATTTGTTGTCAACACCAGCATTTTTCTGCCGTTGTTGTCTTGGCAAGTTTTACATTCAGTAGTTTGCCATTGCTTTCTGAACGACCGGCTTCCATACCAAGACGTTAAAACCGCAGCGTGACTCGGTCTGCTTCCAAATCGGTCGTCGCTGTGTTTCGAACGTGTGATAAGTGGCTTGCAAATCACCGGAGACCGTCCTTTTGTTATCTATTCCCGTATAATCACCATAATGTGCCAAATATGATACTTGTGAGCAATCATTGTTTGGTTTCTCACATGATCACCAATTTCAAATCAGACTTGTATTCTTGTCCTAATTATGTCATTGGCCTAAACCATCTTGGTATTTATCACTTTGTCTTTTGTTGGCTCTTTCCAGTTAAGTTTGCTAGTTGTTACACAAAGTTTTCAAATTTATTCCTCCTCATGACATTTCCAAAACATCCTGACTGCCTGCATCTAATTTACCTAATCACTGTATCTCCATAATGATGATGATTTTTGGTCCAGATTTCCCATTAAGCAAAGTAGTTGAAGGTTTAAACTTCCAGCCCAATATGCTGCCTTATAACAAATATCTTATATTTCTTTAATTTGATGGCAGTTTATATGAAATAACTTCTGTGCTAAAAGGATTATTAAATTCTGCCACACCTGCTCATATACCTTTTATACGTTTGTAATACAGCCATTAGTATGGGTCTCATTCGATCACGCCTCATATTACAATAAAACAAAATTAATGTTGTACCAATATAATGTCTTGCTGATTTATCAACAACATGCAGCAGTGAGTAGAAGATGTCGAAGAATTATGGATGCTTATATTTCCAGAGGCTAATTTGTTATGTACACCTCCTTTACAAAGGTCAAGATAATACGCACATAAGAGACTGAAGTGACCTTGAGCTGCAACTTCAAGAACCCCCGAAGAATAGAAAATGGGTCATGCCAAGGACAATTTGATGGAGAACTAATGAAACAGAGATAAATAAAATAAATCACTATTAGGGAAGCAAACAAAGAATGACAATGAGCCAAGAAAGATAAGGTGGAGAATATGTTGTGGCTCCTCAAGATATCCTCAGATATGGCCATGTCTGTGTCAAGTAATGGTGAAAGGTACAAGGCAAGAGATCAAGAATGAAAGTCAATGTTAGTGCAACTGAACACACAGAAACAAATTGTGTTTGGGAGCCGCTGCAGCATGGCGGCTGGATGCTTGCCCGGTCATGGGTTGGAATCTGGACTGGAGTGGATTTTTAAAATGGACCTGGGCTTCAAGGTCGACCCAGCCTAAAATGTGTACCAGGAGATGTCCTGGGATGTAAAGCGGGGGGCGCCATGATAGTGACCACATCAAGCTACTGAGTGCTGATTGGTCTATAAGATATATGGGTCTAGCACCGTGTGCATAAAGCACCTTAATGGCATGTAAAAGTGTCCCTTGCTTTATTTTTTAAAAATAAATTGTATTTATTTCATCTCATCTCGTTCCTCTTGTACCTATTTAAAACTAACTATTCATTAATTCATTAACCAGTCTCCGTGGCCAAAGGCTTGCGAATGCAGTTCGTGAGCAGGGTACCAGGCGTTCGAAGCTCAGCTGCGACTGATTTGTAAAGCAGACTGTGTCGCATTGTATATGTTGGTATGGGAGCCGTTCGTTCAGAAAGCAATAGCAAACTATTGAACGTAACACTTGCTTAGTACATCAACAACAGCTGAAAAATGCTGGTGTTGACTGCAACGTCCCGAAAGGGATACGCAACAACAACAAAATATTCATTAATTCATAAAACTTACATAAACAGCTTTGCTTGAATGTTAAATATACTTAAACTGTACAACGTGCTGTAGCTTTTTGTTACATGTATAAATCACAGTTACGACAACCTCTTTACTGTGAAACTTTCACAACAAATAATCCAACATTATGCATGGTTGGTTACACACACACTATGTTTGCTGAATGTTGTGTTGTAGTTGAGCTTTCTCATTTAACAACTCAAGCGTTTACTCACAAATAAATGTGGCGTAACTTGAGACTGAGAAGCCACGTGGTGAGTTCTGTCTGATGAACATAATAGTCCAAAAATTACAAACAAGACCTGAAGCAGAAACTTGCTATGAGCTGTGATGTGCTAGGAGCATCACATTTTGTAGGACTAAATGTGATGTGCTAGGAGCATCACATTTTGTAGGACTAAATGCACCAGGAATAACTGGCCAGTAAGTCTTAGACTCACTCTAGCAGACGACTAATGCAGACATTGAATCCTTGTCCAAACCAGCTCATCACATTATTAGCATAGCCCCTTAGCAATGACACTACTGCGCCCACTAAGATAATAGTCATTTCATCACAATATCTTACAGATAACATAGTTACCAACTGGGGCAGTTACCCGGAAGCGTATTGAATGTCTCTCTGACTGACAGTAAGCACTCATGTTACCTCTGTAAAATACATACCGCTTCAGGATCACAGAGGTCTAAAGAACAACATCAAAGCCCTCTCAGGGACATGGTTTTCTTTGGTAATGATGAACAAACAAACAGCAAGTTTTATTAACCTTGTGACTAAACAGACCAGATTTCCCAGTGAGCAGATGTAATGATCAGACAACACAAACCTTGACAATATCTGATAAAGCAGTGACATTTTCTCGCATGTGACTCAATATCTTCACTAAAGCAATATGATCATGCTCAAAGCTAGATGTATCTGATGAGAAATAGGGCAGCAGATTAACTGTGATGATCTCTGCATGCCAGGCCTGCTGCTGGGACAACACAGAATGTATCCACTGTATGGCTTCAGGCGAAGTGTCATTAATCTGTCTTGACAAACTTAGGTCCACTGTAGACATAAAAAAAAGTGTGCATTCAAACCAACAGCACAGCTTTTTGTAGATTCCATCGAAGGTATAACACACAATCTCAACCTAGTTCAGGCAATACGCTAGGCTCGACATGTTTGGTGGAAAAAAGAATGTTCTATTCCCAAGGTCTTTTCAAGGTCAAGCAAAGATGGCATAATTCAAGAGGTGATTATATTAAAAGGAATAAACACCGTACACAATTTCACTTCTCTATGACATTTTCTTCATAGTCAAGGTAAAGTTGTGATTCGTCCCTAGAATGTCAAGAGAGCTTCAAGAAATACCAAGCTTGATCTAGCAAAACTTGAGTCAAATCAAGAAATTAGTGAGAGAAGCGCCATTACTAAATAGAATAGGTACAATGTTATAGAATAGATCAGCATAATAAATATGAGCAATGGCAGATAATCAAGAACTCAATACAACAGACAACAAAAAAGATAATCCAGAAATAAAGAAAACAGCGAAGAAGAAATAGATGCCAGAGGACATTCTACAACTGAAGGATATCTTCTTCTTCTGCGTTCATCCTGAGGTTTGTTTTTTCCGGACGTGATTGCGTTGTGCCTGTTTACAGCAGAGCTGCGTTCTTGCGCCGTTAGGCAGACACATCTGACTTCTGCAGGCATTTGTTGACCGGGTTAACCTTCCCGGCAACTGATGGATATTAGAAGTAAACAAATTCTGGAAGAATGTAAAAGAATACATACAGAAATGAAAATGTAAGACAGTGAAATAAGCTTGGCTAAATAGTCAGTTTAAGGAACTTGAGAAGCAGCAAGACAACACACAATCTTTGTACAGAAAGATACAGAAATTGTTAGGCATTAGAAAGCATGCTGTAAAGAGTTGTTTGAGAACAAAAGAAGGTAAAACATTAATGGACAAAGAGAAGGTAATTGAAAGATGGACAGAGCATATAAAAGAGTTATATGTTGACTATGGTAGATCGGATACACTCAAGACCAATGTGAAGTACCACCAATAATGAAAGTAGAAGTAGATAAGACACTATACGACACATCAAATCAAGTAAATCCCCCAGGCCAGATAATATCATTGTTGAAGATATACAAGTTGGTGATCTAGGCATGGAAGTGATAGAATTATTGACTGATATCTACCATATTGGATATGAACCTGATGACCTCTTGAAATCTACTTTCTTACACACTGACCTGGGTGCCCAGAATGACCCAGCCTAAAACATGTACCAGGAAATGTCTGAAGAAGTGATACAGACCACTTCACCCACAAAGGGCCAACTGGTCTATAAAACTATGGGTCTAACACCATATACCCAATCATCTTTAAGGCATGTACAAGAGTCCATTACTTTACTTGCTACTAAAGCCAACTGTACAAGAGTCCATTACTTTACTTGCTACTAAAGCCAACTGTACAAGAGTCCATTACTTTACTTGCTACTAAAGCCAACTGTACAAGAGTCCATTACTTTACTTGCTACTAAAGCCAACTGTACAAGAGTCCATTACTTTACTTGCTACTAAAGCCAACTGTACAAGAGTCCATTACTTTACTTGCTACTAAAGCCAACTGGTGAAAAATGAAATGCAACAACAAGAAATGACAGATATAATTTCTACAGAAGACCGAAAACAAAGGTCTTAATATGAATTGCAGAAAAACAGAAGTAATGGCAATTACAATTTTTGAGTTAGTTAATTAGTTAGTTAGTCGTGGTTCCAACATCACGGCAACGGGTCGTCCCCATATTGCTGCGTTCTGTGCCAGTGAATACCACACAAAATGCTCCTCACTGCCCAATGTGAACAATGGAATAGACAGGAGTATTGGCAAGCCAACAGTCCGCACAGGTACACTGTGTATAATGCGATGGTTATCCTGACTCTTAGCCGTAAGCAGATAGAAAGGATGGAAAGGATACAGAACGAAGCCATGCACATTATTCTTGGATGTACAAGAGATACAGCATGCAGGGTGATGCGCTACCTTCTTGATTTTCCAACAATTGAAGACAAAATACAAATTTGCAGATCATGTGCCTACCTCAGAGTTAACGCAAATACACAACATCCACTGCATAGTGAAATTAGGAAGGCGAAAGGCAGTAGGTTAAAAAGAGGAAGGATGGGTCAAGCCGAGGACATTCTTCAACAGGTATGTTCACTTGAGGACTTAGAACCTGGCGAGGAGTGGGTACAAGTGCCAACAGATTTCTGTACGTCTCTTTCAGTCTGCATCCAACTAGACAGAACATGCAGACAAGAAAATCCGGCTGCTGTGGAGGCGGAAGTACAAGCTTTGATTTTCGAGAATTCGTTAGACTGTGGTGCTGTCATATACACAGATGGGTCAGTCGTCCAACATGTGAGAAGCTCATGGGCTTTTACGGCGCAGGCCAGAGGGAGAATTGTGAAGGAGGACTCTGGTGCTTTTGCTGAGACCACAAGTAGCCAGACTATGGAAGTTATGGCAGTAAGTAAAGCAATAACATGGCTCGAGACACAGACATTAACTAGGGCTTGTTTCCTTAGCGACTCAATGGGTATGCTCAAGAGGATAGAGATGGGGTGGATCCGAAGAGAGTGGTTGCTGTCTCTGGAGCGGTCTCGGCTGGCAAAGATTAGTTTCATCTTCGTGCCAGGGCATGCGGGAGTACAAGGAAATGAGCAGGCTGACAAGCTCGCAGGTAATGCTACTGTGGAGGGCGGACACGCTATGGACCAGGCTGACATTCTGAATGCTCTACGAGAAGTAAGACTGTTGCGAGAACCAAGCTATGACTGTGATTCTACAACCATGGTCAAACTGCAAGAACTGCAAATTAAAAGAGGTGTTGCCAAACAAGAACACTACGCAGGAAGCCAAAGAAGATTGATTAACCAACACAGAACTGGTGTCGTGAGCCGCTACATCAGGGGTGGCCAACACGAGGCCCGCGGGCCGCATGCGGCCCGCCGGGAGTCATATTGCGGCCCGCGGAGTGGGAAGCGACAATGTGGTCAAGGCTGTAGCAAGCTTGCTTGCTTAATTTAATTAACAAAAACAAATTAGGTAAGTGGCCCGGCAGGAAATATTATTTCTGAAATTTTGCCTGCCTGCTAAAGAGGTTGGCCACCCCTGCGCTACATGCTGCGGGATTTGCTGAGGAGGGGATTCGAGCACTTATGGACTGAATGGTTCGATGGGCAATGAGGATGATCTGTCGACTAACTAACTAACTAACTAACAATTATAAATGTCTTCCCAAATGCATCATTAAAGTAAATGGAACTAGTCTGCAACAAGAGGCGAGTTGAGCTAAGAACCAACATCACTGCACTCAGGACATTCCCATATGCGCTCTGTCCCCTCGTTCAACAGCCAGCGAAGAGTCACACCACTAATCGTTCCCACCGCTATCTGATTGAAAGTTCTCCTGGTCTTCCCTCTCAGTTTTGAGATTCTACCAGAATCCCTGCCAATCCCCCGCAATCTCATCCTTTCCACATACGGGTTCTCAATCTGTTCCTCCACCTTCTCCACCTGGTCCCACAGGCACACGACCACCTCCCCCTTGTCCATAAGAAATCTACCACCAAGAGGTGCATTCCCTGCTAACCTATCAACCTGTTCATTCCCCCGCACCCCCTCATGGCAAAACATCCATACAATTCTTACAATCTGTGACCTCTGAAGTGAGGTGAGCCATTCCAAACAAAACATTCCTTTCTCCACTTTACTAAGCATACTCCTTGAGTCTGTGACTGCTTCCACCTCCATTCTCATAAGATAATGTCTTTAAGTATTTAGGTACTTTGATAACAGCAGATGGAAGAGGTATTAAAGAAGTTAATGTAGAATAGGCAGAGGCAGCATTTCACAAGATGGAGAATATTCTATGCAATGTATCATCAACTGAGGAGAGACGGTACTACCTGCTTTCTGTTAGTGCTGAATGTTGGGTGGCGCTCACCAAACCTGGCACCCCACATTGTGCCAACAGCTTCAGGCGAGTGTGGGCAATTAGGAGGACACAAGCCTTATCATGTGCAAGGAAATGCAAGTTAAAGACTAAATGTCATGGCAGGGCAGACCAGGTCCTAAGCCTTGGTTGGCAACTGGTCTAGGATCGAAGCACTGACAGGCAGACAGTTAGAGCATTGCTTTGCTGATCTAGCAGCTTCTGCAGCTTGTATTGTTCCAGATGTATTGGTGTTACCATTCCTCTGGAGTAAACAAGGACAGAGAGAGAGAGAGAGAGACAGAGAGAGAGAGAAAGAGAGAGGGGGGGGGGAATCATGCTGCATGGGCAAGACAGTCTATAAAAGGCTTTATGCTATGGAGAGGTATAACTCCATTTATTGTCTTAACTGGTCAGAAGAGAAAGAGAGTACTTAAGAACTGTATTGCAGTCAATCATGATGTACAGAAGTGAATCACGGACAATCAGCAGATTAGTGAAGAATTATGTAAAAGCGTCAGAGATGTGATTTATACAAGAATGTTGAAAACGCCATGGATAGGTAAAAAGCATAATGAAGATATCTTGAAAAAAGTTAACTCACAAAGAAAACTAGTTACTCGCATTGGAAGAAGATAATCAACATTCTTTGGGCAATAGTGAGAAGGGAAAATCAAGAGTATGTTGTGACAATGAGAAAGCTGAAGGGGAAGAGAGGCAGGAGAAGGCCAAGAGAGAAGATGCCGGACAGTTTGACATAATGGCATGAAGGAACATTATATCAGAAATGAATAGCAGTAATTGAGACAGGAGACTAGGGAAAGACATGATCACAAATTGCCACACAGCATGGACTATAAGAATTTTGACAGTACGCGAGACAGAAGGCTGTGGAAAGACAAGACGATCAATGCCACAGGCTATAAAAAGATGCCAAGATGATGCTGGCCTATGCCATTACAGTAAATAAAAAACTCAAACTTCCACCATGCATAAATGCTAGTATGGACCAAAAGTCATCATCAATATGGGAGTAGGTAGCAGACAGACAGAACACAGCTTTTATACCATTATTGGCAATGTTATATTTTCACATACAAAACATACTACTGTACTTCCCTTCAAGAATACCTTCTTCTGTGTTTAGTCTCTTAAATTCTGTAACTTCCATTCATTTACTTTAAATGTTGTCCTGTTCATTTACACCATAATAAAATCAGTACACATACAATCTGAAGAAAAGAAATATGTGTAATTGTGTGGATATACCTCATGTAGATCTTCCAACTGAATAATCATAACTGTGATTGTGGTTACATCAGGGTTGAAAGTTAAAATGTTAGCACCATTAAACCACTTGCTTAGGCAGACGGAACACGTTAACTATATGAATCCAATCCAGCCCAGTTGTACAAATGTGTATTATCTACAGTTATTTACCTGTTATGCCAAACTTTCTGCCATGTTTGTGAGCAGTACACATGGTATTGGCCTGCTGTTTGTTGTTGACGCTGAAGCTGGATGGCACGATGAGAGTTGTGATAGTGTTCCAGCTCCAGAGATGTACATCAGTTGTGCCGTTACTGAACACGAACACCTAAAGCAAGTATAATGGTATCCATGATGCATAACCACAATGCTGTAAATCGGATCTATTGTATTCCTTAGTTGTGAGCCAACACACACACACATCACCATTACTGCTGACATTCTTTCCCAGGTAAAGGCCCATCACAGATCTTGTTAGTAAAACAGATTAAAGGTAACTCCATCCCATATTATGGCAAGAGTGTGGAAGTATTGTCAAACACTATCATTATGGCACCTGTAGCAGTGCTGGAATTATCAGAAACACAGAAGAACTGAGAGTTTAAGGCCGCTTACCCTAGAGTAGTCACCAGCCAGTATACAGGCTGATTGTTACTTCACCTTCAATAGAAACAAATCTGTTTTCTTATTGATATCCTCATTGACAGGCCAATATCCTACTCATCTTGCCACCAGCTCTTCAAGAAGTTACAGGGCTTCACTTAAACTCACCACCCTCCCTCTCCAATGAGACATAAATTCACTAGTATAGACTGCCATTAATAGAAAAGAACTAGAGATTAGAGGACACACTAGACAGTATAAAAATTGAAAGCTATAAGCACACCAGGTGTGATCCTATCACCTTCAAATGACAACAGCACTTTGCCAAAAGAACAACTGTACTTCAATGCACAGTCAACTAGTCGCCCTAAAAGAAGGTGTCATTCTCAGCTAGGTCTACCTCCCATCTGAACCACAACTATGGAATATGGACAGAATTTGTACCTCAGCCAGATCTACCTCCCATCTGAACCACAACTATGGAATATGGACAGAATTTGTACCCAGCCAGATCTACCTCCCACCTGAACCACAACTATGGAATATGGACAGAATTTGTACCTCAGCCAGATCTACCTCCCATCTGAACCACAACTATGGAATATGGACAGAATTGTACCTCAGCCAGATCTACCTCCCATCTGAACCACAACTATGGAATATGGACAGAATTTGTACCTCAGCCAGATCTACCTCCCATCTGAACCACAACTATGGAACATGGACAGAATTGTACCTCAGCCAGATCTACCTCCCATCTGAACCACAACTATGGAATATGGACAGAAATTGTACCTCAGCCAGATCTACCTCCCACCTGAACCACAACTATGGAATATGGACAGAATTTGTACCTCAGCCAGATCTACCTCCCATCTGAACCACAACTATGGAATATGGACAGAATTTGTACCTCAGCTAGGTCTATCTCCCACCTGAACCACAACTATGGAATATGGACAGAATTGTACCTCAGACAGATCTACCTCCCATCTGAACCACAACTATGGAATATGGACAGAATTTGTACCCAGCCAGATCTACCTCCCACCTGAACCACAACTATGGAATATGGACAGAATTTGTACCTCAGCCAGATCTACCTCCCATCTGAACCACAACTATGGAATATGGACAGAATTTGTACCTCTGCCAGATCTAACTCCCACCTGAACCACAACTATGGAATATGGACAGAATTTGTACCTCAGCCAGATCTACCTCCCACCTGAACCACAACTATGGAATATGGACATAATTTGTACCTCTGCCAGATCTACCTCCCATCTGAACCACAACTATGGAATATGGACAGAATTTGTACCTCAGCCAGATCTACCTCCCATCTGAACCACAACTATGGAATATGGACAGAATTGTACCTCAGCCAGATCTACCTCCCATCTGAACCACAACTATGGAATATGGACAGAATTTGTACCTCTGCCAGATCTACCTCCCATCTGAACCACAACTATGGAATATGGACAGAATTGTACCTCAGCCAGATCTACCTCCAATCTGAACCACAACTATGGAATATGGACAGAATTTGTACCTCAGCCAGATCTACCTCCCACCTGAACCACAACTATGGAATATGGACAGAATTTGTACCTCAGCCAGATCTACCTCCCATCTGAACCACAACTATGGAATATGGACAGAATTTGTACCTCAGCCAGATCTACCTCCCATCTGAACCACAACTATGGAATATGGACAGAATTTGTACCTCAGCCAGATCTACGTCCCATCTGAACCACAACTATAAAATATGGACAGAATTTGTACCTCTGCCAGATCTACCTCCCACCTGAACCACAACTATGGAATATGGACATAATTTGTACCTCAGCTAGGTCTACCTCCCACCTGAACCACAACTATGGAATATGGACAGAATTTGTACCTCAGCTAGGTCTACCTCCCACCTGAACCACAACTATGGAATATGGACAGAATTGTACCTCAGCCAGATCTACCTCCCATCTGAACCACAACTATGGAATATGGACAGAATTTGTACCTCTGCCAGATCTACCTCCCACCTGAACCACAACTATGGAATATGGACAGAATTGTACCTCAGCCAGATCTACCTCCCACCTGAACCACAACTATGGAATATGGACAGAATTTGTACCCAGCCAGATCTACCTCCCACCTGAACCACAACTATGGAATATGGACAGAATTTGTACCTCTGCCAGATCTACCTCCCATCTAAACCACAACTATGGAATATGGACAGAATTTGTACCCAGCAAGATCTACCTCCCACCTGAACCACAACTATGGAATATGGACAGAATTTGTACCTCAGCTAGGTCTACCTCCCACCTGAACCACAACTATGGAATATGGACAGAATTGTACCTCAGCCAGATCTACCTCCCATCTGAACCACAACTATGGAATATGGACAGAATTTGTACCTCTGCCAGATCTACCTCCCATCTGAACCACAACTATGGAATATGGACAGAATTTGTACCTCTGCCAGATCTACCTCCCATCTGAACCACAACTATGGAATATGGACAGAATTTGTACCTCAGCTAGGTCTACCTCCCATCTGAACCACAACTATGGAATATGGACAGAATTGTACCTCAGCCAGATCTACCTCCCATCTGAACCACAACTATGGAATATGGACAGAATTTGTACCCAGCCAGATCTACCTCTCACCTAAACCACAACTATGGAATATGGACATAATTTGTACCTCAGCCAGATCTACCTCCCATCTGAACCAAAACTATGGAATATGGACAGAATTTGTACCTCAGCCAGGTATACCTCCCATCTGAACCACAACTATGGAACATGGACAGAATTGTACCTCAGCCAGATCTACCTCCCATCTGAACCACAACTATGGAATATGGACAGAATTAGTACCTCAGAAAGATCTACCTCCCACCTGAACCACAACTATGGAATATGGACAGAATTTGTACCTCAGCCAGATCTACCTCCCATCTGAACCACAACTATGGAATATGGACAGAATTTGTACCTCAGCTAGGTCTACCTCCCACCTGAACCACAACTATGGAATATGGACAGCATTTGTACCTCAGCTAGGTCTATCGCCCACCTGAACCACAACTATGGAATATGGACAGAATTGTACCTCTGCCAGATCTACCTCCCACCTGAACCACAACTATGGAATATGGACAGAATTTGTACCTCAGCCAGATCTACCACCCACCTGCACCACAACTATGGAATATGGACAGAATTTGTACCTCTGCCAGATCTACCTCCCATCTGAACCACAACTATGGAATATGGACAGAATTTGTACCTCTGCCAGATCTACCTCCCATCTGAACCACAACTATGGAATATGGACAGAATTTGTACCCAGCCAGATCTACCTCCCACCTGAACCACAACTATGGAATATGGACAGAATTTGTACCTCAGCCAGATCTACCTCCCATCTGAACCACAACTATGGAATATGGACAGAATTGTACCTCAGCCAGATCTACCTCCCATCTGAACCACAACTATGGAATATGGACAGAATTTGTACCTCAGCCAGATCTACCTCCCATCTGAACCACAACTATGGAACATGGACAGAATTGTACCTCAGACAGATCTACCTCCCATCTGAACCACAACTATGGAATATGGACAGAATTTGTACCTCAGCCAGATCTACCTCCTACCTGAACCACAACTATGGAATATGGACAGAATTTGTACCTCAGCCAGATCTACCTCCCATCTGAACCACAACTATGGAATATGGACAGAATTTGTACCTCAGCTAGGTCTATCTCCCACCTGAACCACAACTATGGAATATGGACAGAATTGTACCTCAGCCAGATCTACCTCCCATCTGAACCACAACTATGGAATATGGACAGAATTTGTACCCAGCCAGATCTACCTCCCACCTGAACCACAACTATGGAATATGGACAGAATTTGTACCTCAGCCAGATCTACCTCCCATCTGAACCACAACTATGGAATATGGACAGAATTTGTACCTCTGCCAGATCTACCTCCCACCTGAACCACAACTATGGAATATGGACAGAATTTGTACCTCAGCCAGATCTACCTCCCACCTGAACCACAACTATGGAATATGGACATAATTTGTACCTCTGCCAGATCTACCTCCCATCTGAACCACAACTATGGAATATGGACAGAATTTGTACCTCAGCCAGATCTACCTCCCATCTGAACCACAACTATGGAATATGGACAGAATTGTACCTCAGCCAGATCTACCTCCCATCTGAACCACAACTATGGAATATGGACAGAATTTGTACCTCTGCCAGATCTACCTCCCATCTGAACCACAACTATGGAATATGGACAGAATTGTACCTCAGCCAGATCTACCTCCAATCTGAACCACAACTATGGAATATGGACAGAATTTGTACCTCAGCCAGATCTACCTCCCACCTGAACCACAACTATGGAATATGGACAGAATTTGTACCTCAGCCAGATCTACCTCCCATCTGAACCACAACTATGGAATATGGACAGAATTTGTACCTCAGCCAGATCTACCTCCCATCTGAACCACAACTATGGAATATGGACAGAATTTGTACCTCAGCCAGATCTACGTCCCATCTGAACCACAACTATAAAATATGGACAGAATTTGTACCTCAGCCAGATCTACCTCCCATCTGAACCACAACTATGGAATATGGACATAATTTGTACCTCAGCTAGGTCTACCTCCCACCTGAACCACAACTATGGAATATGGACAGAATTGTACCTCAGCCAGATCTACCTCCCATCTGAACCACAACTATGGAATATGGACAGAATTTGTACCTCAGCCAGATCTACCTCCCATCTGAACCACAACTATGGAACATGGACAGAATTGTACCTCAGACAGATCTACCTCCCATCTGAACCACAACTATGGAATATGGACAGAATTTGTACCTCAGCCAGATCTACCTCCTACCTGAACCACAACTATGGAATATGGACAGAATTTGTACCTCAGCCAGATCTACCTCCCATCTGAACCACAACTATGGAATATGGACAGAATTTGTACCTCAGCTAGGTCTATCTCCCACCTGAACCACAACTATGGAATATGGACAGAATTGTACCTCAGCCAGATCTACCTCCCATCTGAACCACAACTATGGAATATGGACAGAATTTGTACCCAGCCAGATCTACCTCCCACCTGAACCACAACTATGGAATATGGACAGAATTTGTACCTCAGCCAGATCTACCTCCCATCTGAACCACAACTATGGAATATGGACAGAATTTGTACCTCTGCCAGATCTACCTCCCACCTGAACCACAACTATGGAATATGGACAGAATTTGTACCTCAGCCAGATCTACCTCCCACCTGAACCACAACTATGGAATATGGACATAATTTGTACCTCTGCCAGATCTACCTCCCATCTGAACCACAACTATGGAATATGGACAGAATTTGTACCTCAGCCAGATCTACCTCCCATCTGAACCACAACTATGGAATATGGACAGAATTGTACCTCAGCCAGATCTACCTCCCATCTGAACCACAACTATGGAATATGGACAGAATTTGTACCTCTGCCAGATCTACCTCCCATCTGAACCACAACTATGGAATATGGACAGAATTGTACCTCAGCCAGATCTACCTCCAATCTGAACCACAACTATGGAATATGGACAGAATTTGTACCTCAGCCAGATCTACCTCCCACCTGAACCACAACTATGGAATATGGACAGAATTTGTACCTCAGCCAGATCTACCTCCCATCTGAACCACAACTATGGAATATGGACAGAATTTGTACCTCAGCCAGATCTACCTCCCATCTGAACCACAACTATGGAATATGGACAGAATTTGTACCTCAGCCAGATCTACCTCCCACCTGAACCACAACTATGGAATATGGACAGAATTTGTACCTCAGCCAGATCTACCTCCCATCTGAACCACAACTATGGAATATGGACAGAATTTGTACCTCAGCCAGATCTACCTCCCATCTGAACCACAACTATGGAATATGGACAGAATTTGTACCTCAGCCAGATCTACGTCCCATCTGAACCACAACTATAAAATATGGACAGAATTTGTACCTCTGCCAGATCTACCTCCCACCTGAACCACAACTATGGAATATGGACATAATTTGTACCTCAGCTAGGTCTACCTCCCACCTGAACCACAACTATGGAATATGGACAGAATTTGTACCTCTGCCAGATCTACCTCCCATCTGAACCACAACTATGGAATATGGACAGAATTTGTACCCAGCCAGATCTACCTCCCACCTGAACCACAACTATGGAAAATGGACAGAATTGTACCTCAGCCAGATCTACCTCCCATCTGAACCACAACTATGGAATATGGACAGAATTTGTACCTCAGCTAGGTCTACCTCCCATCTGAACCACAACTATGGAATATGGACAGAATTTGTACCTCAGCCAGATCTACCTCCCACCTGAACCACAACTATGGAATATGGACAGAATTTGTACCTCAGCTAGGTCTACCTCCCATCTGAACCACAACTATGGAATATGGACAGAATTGTACCTCAGCCAGATCTACCTCCCATCTGAACCACAACTATGGAATATGGACAGAATTTGTACCTCTGCCAGATCTACCTCCCATCTGAACCACAACTATGGAAAATGGACAGAATTTGTACTTCTGCCAGATCTACCTCCCATCTGAACCACAACTATGGAATATGGACAGAATTTGTACCCAGCCAGATCTACCTCCCACCTGAACCACAACTATGGAATATGGACAGAATTTGTACCTCAGCTAGGTCTACCTCCCACCTGAACCACAACTATGGAATATGGACAGAATTGTACCTCAGCCAGATCTACCTCCCACCTGAACCACAACTATGGAATATGGACAGAATTTGTACCCAGCCAGATCTACCTCCCACCTGAACCACAACTATGGAATATGGACAGAATTTGTACCTCTGCCAGATCTACCTCCCATCTAAACCACAACTATGGAATATGGACAGAATTTGTACCCAGCAAGATCTACCTCCCACCTGAACCACAACTATGGAATATGGACAGAATTTGTACCTCAGCTAGGTCTACCTCCCACCTGAACCACAACTATGGAATATGGACAGAATTGTACCTCAGCCAGATCTACCTCCCATCTGAACCACAACTATGGAATATGGACAGAATTTGTACCTCTGCCAGATCTACCTCCCATCTGAACCACAACTATGGAATATGGACAGAATTTGTACCTCTGCCAGATCTACCTCCCATCTGAACCACAACTATGGAATATGGACAGAATTTGTACCTCAGCTAGGTCTACCTCCCATCTGAACCACAACTATGGAATATGGACAGAATTGTACCTCAGCCAGATCTACCTCCCATCTGAACCACAACTATGGAATATGGACAGAATTTGTACCCAGCCAGATCTACCTCTCACCTAAACCACAACTATGGAATATGGACATAATTTGTACCTCAGCCAGATCTACCTCCCATCTGAACCAAAACTATGGAATATGGACAGAATTTGTACCTCAGCCAGGTATACCTCCCATCTGAACCACAACTATGGAACATGGACAGAATTGTACCTCAGCCAGATCTACCTCCCATCTGAACCACAACTATGGAATATGGACAGAATTAGTACCTCAGAAAGATCTACCTCCCACCTGAACCACAACTATGGAATATGGACAGAATTTGTACCTCAGCCAGATCTACCTCCCATCTGAACCACAACTATGGAATATGGACAGAATTTGTACCTCAGCTAGGTCTACCTCCCACCTGAACCACAACTATGGAATATGGACAGCATTTGTACCTCAGCTAGGTCTATCGCCCACCTGAACCACAACTATGGAATATGGACAGAATTGTACCTCTGCCAGATCTACCTCCCACCTGAACCACAACTATGGAATATGGACAGAATTTGTACCTCAGCCAGATCTACCACCCACCTGCACCACAACTATGGAATATGGACAGAATTTGTACCTCTGCCAGATCTACCTCCCATCTGAACCACAACTATGGAATATGGACAGAATTTGTACCTCTGCCAGATCTACCTCCCATCTGAACCACAACTATGGAATATGGACAGAATTTGTACCCAGCCAGATCTACCTCCCACCTGAACCACAACTATGGAATATGGACAGAATTTGTACCTCAGCCAGATCTACCTCCCATCTGAACCACAACTATGGAATATGGACAGAATTGTACCTCAGCCAGATCTACCTCCCATCTGAACCACAACTATGGAATATGGACAGAATTTGTACCTCAGCCAGATCTACCTCCCATCTGAACCACAACTATGGAACATGGACAGAATTGTACCTCAGACAGATCTACCTCCCATCTGAACCACAACTATGGAATATGGACAGAATTTGTACCTCAGCCAGATCTACCTCCTACCTGAACCACAACTATGGAATATGGACAGAATTTGTACCTCAGCCAGATCTACCTCCCATCTGAACCACAACTATGGAATATGGACAGAATTTGTACCTCAGCTAGGTCTATCTCCCACCTGAACCACAACTATGGAATATGGACAGAATTGTACCTCAGCCAGATCTACCTCCCATCTGAACCACAACTATGGAATATGGACAGAATTTGTACCCAGCCAGATCTACCTCCCACCTGAACCACAACTATGGAATATGGACAGAATTTGTACCTCAGCCAGATCTACCTCCCATCTGAACCACAACTATGGAATATGGACAGAATTTGTACCTCTGCCAGATCTACCTCCCACCTGAACCACAACTATGGAATATGGACAGAATTTGTACCTCAGCCAGATCTACCTCCCACCTGAACCACAACTATGGAATATGGACATAATTTGTACCTCTGCCAGATCTACCTCCCATCTGAACCACAACTATGGAATATGGACAGAATTTGTACCTCAGCCAGATCTACCTCCCATCTGAACCACAACTATGGAATATGGACAGAATTGTACCTCAGCCAGATCTACCTCCCATCTGAACCACAACTATGGAATATGGACAGAATTTGTACCTCTGCCAGATCTACCTCCCATCTGAACCACAACTATGGAATATGGACAGAATTGTACCTCAGCCAGATCTACCTCCAATCTGAACCACAACTATGGAATATGGACAGAATTTGTACCTCAGCCAGATCTACCTCCCACCTGAACCACAACTATGGAATATGGACAGAATTTGTACCTCAGCCAGATCTACCTCCCATCTGAACCACAACTATGGAATATGGACAGAATTTGTACCTCAGCCAGATCTACCTCCCATCTGAACCACAACTATGGAATATGGACAGAATTTGTACCTCAGCCAGATCTACGTCCCATCTGAACCACAACTATAAAATATGGACAGAATTTGTACCTCTGCCAGATCTACCTCCCACCTGAACCACAACTATGGAATATGGACATAATTTGTACCTCAGCTAGGTCTACCTCCCACCTGAACCACAACTATGGAATATGGACAGAATTTGTACCTCTGCCAGATCTACCTCCCATCTGAACCACAACTATGGAATATGGACAGAATTTGTACCCAGCCAGATCTACCTCCCACCTGAACCACAACTATGGAAAATGGACAGAATTGTACCTCAGCCACATCTACCTCCCATCTGAACCACAACTATGGAATATGGACAGAATTTGTACCTCAGCTAGGTCTACCTCCCATCTGAACCACAACTATGGAATATGGACAGAATTTGTACCTCAGCCAGATCTACCTCCCACCTGAACCACAACTATGGAATATGGACAGAATTTGTACCTCAGCTAGGTCTACCTCCCATCTGAACCACAACTATGGAATATGGACAGAATTGTACCTCAGCCAGATCTACCTCCCATCTGAACCACAACTATGGAATATGGACAGAATTTGTACCTCTGCCAGATCTACCTCCCATCTGAACCACAACTATGGAAAATGGACAGAATTTGTGCTTCTGCCAGATCTACCTCCCATCTGAACCACAACTATGGAATATGGACAGAATTTGTACCCAGCCAGATCTACCTCCCACCTGAACCACAACTATGGAATATGGACAGAATTTGTACCTCAGCTAGGTCTACCTCCCACCTGAACCACAACTATGGAATATGGACAGAATTGTACCTCAGCCAGATCTACCTCCCACCTGAACCACAACTATGGAATATGGACAGAATTTGTACCCAGCCAGATCTACCTCCCACCTGAACCACAACTATGGAATATGGACAGAATTTGTACCTCTGCCAGATCTACCTCCCATCTGAACCACAACTATGGAATATGGACAGAATTTGTACCCAGCAAGATCTACCTCCCACCTGAACCACAACTATGGAATATGGACAGAATTTGTACCTCAGCTAGGTCTACCTCCCACCTGAACCACAACTATGGAATATGGACAGAATTGTACCTCAGCCAGATCTACCTCCCATCTGAACCACAACTATGGAATATGGACAGAATTTGTACCTCTGCCAGATCTACCTCCCATCTGAACCACAACTATGGAATATGGACAGAATTTGTACCTCTGCCAGATCTACCTCCCATCTGAACCACAACTATGGAATATGGACAGAATTTGTACCTCAGCCAGATCTACCTCCCATCTGAACCACAACTATGGAATATGGACAGAATTTGTACCTCAGCTAGGTCTACCTCCCACCTGAACCACAACTATGGAATATGGACAGCATTTGTACCTCAGCTAGGTCTATCGCCCACCTGAACCACAACTATGGAATATGGACAGAATTGTACCTCTGCCAGATCTACCTCCCACCTGAACCACAACTATGGAATATGGACAGAATTTGTACCTCAGCCAGATCTACCACCCACCTGCACCACAACTATGGAATATGGACAGAATTTGTACCTCTGCCAGATCTACCTCCCATCTGAACCACAACTATGGAATATGGACAGAATTTGTACCTCTGCCAGATCTACCTCCCATCTGAACCACAACTATGGAATATGGACAGAATTTGTACCCAGCCAGATCTACCTCCCACCTGAACCACAACTATGGAATATGGACAGAATTTGTACCTCAGCCAGATCTACCTCCCATCTGAACCACAACTATGGAATATGGACAGAATTGTACCTCAGCCAGATCTACCTCCCATCTGAACCACAACTATGGAATATGGACAGAATTTGTACCTCAGCCAGATCTACCTCCCATCTGAACCACAACTATGGAACATGGACAGAATTGTACCTCAGACAGATCTACCTCCCATCTGAACCACAACTATGGAATATGGACAGAATTTGTACCTCAGCCAGATCTACCTCCTACCTGAACCACAACTATGGAATATGGACAGAATTTGTACCTCAGCCAGATCTACCTCCCATCTGAACCACAACTATGGAATATGGACAGAATTTGTACCTCAGCTAGGTCTATCTCCCACCTGAACCACAACTATGGAATATGGACAGAATTGTACCTCAGCCAGATCTACCTCCCATCTGAACCACAACTATGGAATATGGACAGAATTTGTACCCAGCCAGATCTACCTCCCACCTGAACCACAACTATGGAATATGGACAGAATTTGTACCTCAGCCAGATCTACCTCCCATCTGAACCACAACTATGGAATATGGACAGAATTTGTACCTCTGCCAGATCTACCTCCCACCTGAACCACAACTATGGAATATGGACAGAATTTGTACCTCAGCCAGATCTACCTCCCACCTGAACCACAACTATGGAATATGGACATAATTTGTACCTCTGCCAGATCTACCTCCCATCTGAACCACAACTATGGAATATGGACAGAATTTGTACCTCAGCCAGATCTACCTCCCATCTGAACCACAACTATGGAATATGGACAGAATTGTACCTCAGCCAGATCTACCTCCCATCTGAACCACAACTATGGAATATGGACAGAATTTGTACCTCTGCCAGATCTACCTCCCATCTGAACCACAACTATGGAATATGGACAGAATTGTACCTCAGCCAGATCTACCTCCAATCTGAACCACAACTATGGAATATGGACAGAATTTGTACCTCAGCCAGATCTACCTCCCACCTGAACCACAACTATGGAATATGGACAGAATTTGTACCTCAGCCAGATCTACCTCCCATCTGAACCACAACTATGGAATATGGACAGAATTTGTACCTCAGCCAGATCTACCTCCCATCTGAACCACAACTATGGAATATGGACAGAATTTGTACCTCAGCCAGATCTACGTCCCATCTGAACCACAACTATAAAATATGGACAGAATTTGTACCTCAGCCAGATCTACCTCCCATCTGAACCACAACTATGGAATATGGACATAATTTGTACCTCAGCTAGGTCTACCTCCCACCTGAACCACAACTATGGAATATGGACAGAATTGTACCTCAGCCAGATCTACCTCCCATCTGAACCACAACTATGGAATATGGACAGAATTTGTACCTCAGCCAGATCTACCTCCCATCTGAACCACAACTATGGAACATGGACAGAATTGTACCTCAGACAGATCTACCTCCCATCTGAACCACAACTATGGAATATGGACAGAATTTGTACCTCAGCCAGATCTACCTCCTACCTGAACCACAACTATGGAATATGGACAGAATTTGTACCTCAGCCAGATCTACCTCCCATCTGAACCACAACTATGGAATATGGACAGAATTTGTACCTCAGCTAGGTCTATCTCCCACCTGAACCACAACTATGGAATATGGACAGAATTGTACCTCAGCCAGATCTACCTCCCATCTGAACCACAACTATGGAATATGGACAGAATTTGTACCCAGCCAGATCTACCTCCCACCTGAACCACAACTATGGAATATGGACAGAATTTGTACCTCAGCCAGATCTACCTCCCATCTGAACCACAACTATGGAATATGGACAGAATTTGTACCTCTGCCAGATCTACCTCCCACCTGAACCACAACTATGGAATATGGACAGAATTTGTACCTCAGCCAGATCTACCTCCCACCTGAACCACAACTATGGAATATGGACATAATTTGTACCTCTGCCAGATCTACCTCCCATCTGAACCACAACTATGGAATATGGACAGAATTTGTACCTCAGCCAGATCTACCTCCCATCTGAACCACAACTATGGAATATGGACAGAATTGTACCTCAGCCAGATCTACCTCCCATCTGAACCACAACTATGGAATATGGACAGAATTTGTACCTCTGCCAGATCTACCTCCCATCTGAACCACAACTATGGAATATGGACAGAATTGTACCTCAGCCAGATCTACCTCCAATCTGAACCACAACTATGGAATATGGACAGAATTTGTACCTCAGCCAGATCTACCTCCCACCTGAACCACAACTATGGAATATGGACAGAATTTGTACCTCAGCCAGATCTACCTCCCATCTGAACCACAACTATGGAATATGGACAGAATTTGTACCTCAGCCAGATCTACCTCCCATCTGAACCACAACTATGGAATATGGACAGAATTTGTACCTCAGCCAGATCTACCTCCCACCTGAACCACAACTATGGAATATGGACAGAATTTGTACCTCAGCCAGATCTACCTCCCATCTGAACCACAACTATGGAATATGGACAGAATTTGTACCTCAGCCAGATCTACCTCCCATCTGAACCACAACTATGGAATATGGACAGAATTTGTACCTCAGCCAGATCTACGTCCCATCTGAACCACAACTATAAAATATGGACAGAATTTGTACCTCTGCCAGATCTACCTCCCACCTGAACCACAACTATGGAATATGGACATAATTTGTACCTCAGCTAGGTCTACCTCCCACCTGAACCACAACTATGGAATATGGACAGAATTTGTACCTCTGCCAGATCTACCTCCCATCTGAACCACAACTATGGAATATGGACAGAATTTGTACCCAGCCAGATCTACCTCCCACCTGAACCACAACTATGGAAAATGGACAGAATTGTACCTCAGCCAGATCTACCTCCCATCTGAACCACAACTATGGAATATGGACAGAATTTGTACCTCAGCTAGGTCTACCTCCCATCTGAACCACAACTATGGAATATGGACAGAATTTGTACCTCAGCCAGATCTACCTCCCACCTGAACCACAACTATGGAATATGGACAGAATTTGTACCTCAGCTAGGTCTACCTCCCATCTGAACCACAACTATGGAATATGGACAGAATTGTACCTCAGCCAGATCTACCTCCCATCTGAACCACAACTATGGAATATGGACAGAATTTGTACCTCTGCCAGATCTACCTCCCATCTGAACCACAACTATGGAAAATGGACAGAATTTGTACTTCTGCCAGATCTACCTCCCATCTGAACCACAACTATGGAATATGGACAGAATTTGTACCCAGCCAGATCTACCTCCCACCTGAACCACAACTATGGAATATGGACAGAATTTGTACCTCAGCTAGGTCTACCTCCCACCTGAACCACAACTATGGAATATGGACAGAATTGTACCTCAGCCAGATCTACCTCCCACCTGAACCACAACTATGGAATATGGACAGAATTTGTACCCAGCCAGATCTACCTCCCACCTGAACCACAACTATGGAATATGGACAGAATTTGTACCTCTGCCAGATCTACCTCCCATCTAAACCACAACTATGGAATATGGACAGAATTTGTACCCAGCAAGATCTACCTCCCACCTGAACCACAACTATGGAATATGGACAGAATTTGTACCTCAGCTAGGTCTACCTCCCACCTGAACCACAACTATGGAATATGGACAGAATTGTACCTCAGCCAGATCTACCTCCCATCTGAACCACAACTATGGAATATGGACAGAATTTGTACCTCTGCCAGATCTACCTCCCATCTGAACCACAACTATGGAATATGGACAGAATTTGTACCTCTGCCAGATCTACCTCCCATCTGAACCACAACTATGGAATATGGACAGAATTTGTACCTCAGCTAGGTCTACCTCCCATCTGAACCACAACTATGGAATATGGACAGAATTGTACCTCAGCCAGATCTACCTCCCATCTGAACCACAACTATGGAATATGGACAGAATTTGTACCCAGCCAGATCTACCTCTCACCTAAACCACAACTATGGAATATGGACATAATTTGTACCTCAGCCAGATCTACCTCCCATCTGAACCAAAACTATGGAATATGGACAGAATTTGTACCTCAGCCAGGTATACCTCCCATCTGAACCACAACTATGGAACATGGACAGAATTGTACCTCAGCCAGATCTACCTCCCATCTGAACCACAACTATGGAATATGGACAGAATTAGTACCTCAGAAAGATCTACCTCCCACCTGAACCACAACTATGGAATATGGACAGAATTTGTACCTCAGCCAGATCTACCTCCCATCTGAACCACAACTATGGAATATGGACAGAATTTGTACCTCAGCTAGGTCTACCTCCCACCTGAACCACAACTATGGAATATGGACAGCATTTGTACCTCAGCTAGGTCTATCGCCCACCTGAACCACAACTATGGAATATGGACAGAATTGTACCTCTGCCAGATCTACCTCCCACCTGAACCACAACTATGGAATATGGACAGAATTTGTACCTCAGCCAGATCTACCACCCACCTGCACCACAACTATGGAATATGGACAGAATTTGTACCTCTGCCAGATCTACCTCCCATCTGAACCACAACTATGGAATATGGACAGAATTTGTACCTCTGCCAGATCTACCTCCCATCTGAACCACAACTATGGAATATGGACAGAATTTGTACCCAGCCAGATCTACCTCCCACCTGAACCACAACTATGGAATATGGACAGAATTTGTACCTCAGCCAGATCTACCTCCCATCTGAACCACAACTATGGAATATGGACAGAATTGTACCTCAGCCAGATCTACCTCCCATCTGAACCACAACTATGGAATATGGACAGAATTTGTACCTCAGCCAGATCTACCTCCCATCTGAACCACAACTATGGAACATGGACAGAATTGTACCTCAGACAGATCTACCTCCCATCTGAACCACAACTATGGAATATGGACAGAATTTGTACCTCAGCCAGATCTACCTCCTACCTGAACCACAACTATGGAATATGGACAGAATTTGTACCTCAGCCAGATCTACCTCCCATCTGAACCACAACTATGGAATATGGACAGAATTTGTACCTCAGCTAGGTCTATCTCCCACCTGAACCACAACTATGGAATATGGACAGAATTGTACCTCAGCCAGATCTACCTCCCATCTGAACCACAACTATGGAATATGGACAGAATTTGTACCCAGCCAGATCTACCTCCCACCTGAACCACAACTATGGAATATGGACAGAATTTGTACCTCAGCCAGATCTACCTCCCATCTGAACCACAACTATGGAATATGGACAGAATTTGTACCTCTGCCAGATCTACCTCCCACCTGAACCACAACTATGGAATATGGACAGAATTTGTACCTCAGCCAGATCTACCTCCCACCTGAACCACAACTATGGAATATGGACATAATTTGTACCTCTGCCAGATCTACCTCCCATCTGAACCACAACTATGGAATATGGACAGAATTTGTACCTCAGCCAGATCTACCTCCCATCTGAACCACAACTATGGAATATGGACAGAATTGTACCTCAGCCAGATCTACCTCCCATCTGAACCACAACTATGGAATATGGACAGAATTTGTACCTCTGCCAGATCTACCTCCCATCTGAACCACAACTATGGAATATGGACAGAATTGTACCTCAGCCAGATCTACCTCCAATCTGAACCACAACTATGGAATATGGACAGAATTTGTACCTCAGCCAGATCTACCTCCCACCTGAACCACAACTATGGAATATGGACAGAATTTGTACCTCAGCCAGATCTACCTCCCATCTGAACCACAACTATGGAATATGGACAGAATTTGTACCTCAGCCAGATCTACCTCCCATCTGAACCACAACTATGGAATATGGACAGAATTTGTACCTCAGCCAGATCTACGTCCCATCTGAACCACAACTATAAAATATGGACAGAATTTGTACCTCTGCCAGATCTACCTCCCACCTGAACCACAACTATGGAATATGGACATAATTTGTACCTCAGCTAGGTCTACCTCCCACCTGAACCACAACTATGGAATATGGACAGAATTTGTACCTCTGCCAGATCTACCTCCCATCTGAACCACAACTATGGAATATGGACAGAATTTGTACCCAGCCAGATCTACCTCCCACCTGAACCACAACTATGGAAAATGGACAGAATTGTACCTCAGCCACATCTACCTCCCATCTGAACCACAACTATGGAATATGGACAGAATTTGTACCTCAGCTAGGTCTACCTCCCATCTGAACCACAACTATGGAATATGGACAGAATTTGTACCTCAGCCAGATCTACCTCCCACCTGAACCACAACTATGGAATATGGACAGAATTTGTACCTCAGCTAGGTCTACCTCCCATCTGAACCACAACTATGGAATATGGACAGAATTGTACCTCAGCCAGATCTACCTCCCATCTGAACCACAACTATGGAATATGGACAGAATTTGTACCTCTGCCAGATCTACCTCCCATCTGAACCACAACTATGGAAAATGGACAGAATTTGTGCTTCTGCCAGATCTACCTCCCATCTGAACCACAACTATGGAATATGGACAGAATTTGTACCCAGCCAGATCTACCTCCCACCTGAACCACAACTATGGAATATGGACAGAATTTGTACCTCAGCTAGGTCTACCTCCCACCTGAACCACAACTATGGAATATGGACAGAATTGTACCTCAGCCAGATCTACCTCCCACCTGAACCACAACTATGGAATATGGACAGAATTTGTACCCAGCCAGATCTACCTCCCACCTGAACCACAACTATGGAATATGGACAGAATTTGTACCTCTGCCAGATCTACCTCCCATCTGAACCACAACTATGGAATATGGACAGAATTTGTACCCAGCAAGATCTACCTCCCACCTGAACCACAACTATGGAATATGGACAGAATTTGTACCTCAGCTAGGTCTACCTCCCACCTGAACCACAACTATGGAATATGGACAGAATTGTACCTCAGCCAGATCTACCTCCCATCTGAACCACAACTATGGAATATGGACAGAATTTGTACCTCTGCCAGATCTACCTCCCATCTGAACCACAACTATGGAATATGGACAGAATTTGTACCTCTGCCAGATCTACCTCCCATCTGAACCACAACTATGGAATATGGACAGAATTTGTACCTCAGCTAGGTCTACCTCCCATCTGAACCACAACTATGGAATATGGACAGAATTGTACCTCAGCCAGATCTACCTCCCATCTGAACCACAACTATGGAATATGGACAGAATTTGTACCCAGCCAGATCTACCTCTCACCTAAACCACAACTATGGAATATGGACATAATTTGTACCTCAGCCAGATCTACCTCCCATCTGAACCAAAACTATGGAATATGGACAGAATTTGTACCTCAGCCAGGTATACCTCCCATCTGAACCACAACTATGGAACATGGACAGAATTGTACCTCAGCCAGATCTACCTCCCATCTGAACCACAACTATGGAATATGGACAGAATTAGTACCTCAGAAAGATCTACCTCCCACCTGAACCACAACTATGGAATATGGACAGAATTTGTACCTCAGCCAGATCTACCTCCCATCTGAACCACAACTATGGAATATGGACATAATTTGTACCTCAGCTAGGTCTACCTCCCACCTGAACCACAACTATGGAATATGGACAGCATTTGTACCTCAGCTAGGTCTATCGCCCACCTGAACCACAACTATGGAATATGGACAGAATTGTACCTCTGCCAGATCTACCTCCCACCTGAACCACAACTATGGAATATGGACAGAATTTGTACCTCAGCCAGATCTACCACCCACCTGCACCACAACTATGGAATATGGACAGAATTGTACCTCAGCCAGATCTACCTCCCATCTGAACCACAACTATGGAATATGGACAGAATTTGTACCTCTGCCAGATCTACCTCCCATCTGAACCACAACTATGGAATATGGACAGAATTTGTACCTCTGCCAGATCTACCTCCCATCTGAACCACAACTATGGAATATGGACAGAATTTGTACCTCAGCTAGGTCTACCTCCCATCTGAACCACAACTATGGAATATGGACAGAATTGTACCTCAGCCAGATCTACCTCCCATCTGAACCACAACTATGGAATATGGACAGAATTTGTACCCAGCCAGATCTACCTCCCACCTAAACCACAACTATGGAATATGGACATAATTTGTACCTCAGCCAGATCTACCTCCCATCTGAACCAAAACTATGGAATATGGACAGAATTTGTACCTCAGCCAGGTATACCTCCCATCTGAACCACAACTATGGAACATGGACAGAATTGTACCTCAGCCAGATCTACCTCCCATCTGAACCACAACTATGGAATATGGACAGAATTAGTACCTCAGCCAGATCTACCTCCCATCTGAACCACAACTATGGAATATGGACAGAATTAGTACCTCAGCCAGATCTACCTCCCATCTGAACCACAACTATGGAATATGGACAGAATTTGTACCTCAGCCAGATCTACCTCCCACCTGAACCACAACTATGGAATATGGACAGAATTTGTACCTCAGCCAGATCTACCTCCCATCTGAACCACAACTATGGAATATGGACAGAATTTGTACCTCTGCCAGATCTACCTCCCACCTGAACCACAACTATGGAATATGGACAGAATTTGTACCTCAGCCAGATCTACCACCCACCTGCACCACAACTATGGAATATGGACAGAATTTGTACCTCTGCCAGATCTACCTCCCATCTGAACCACAACTATGGAATATGGACAGAATTTGTACCTCAGCCAGATCTACCTCCCATCTGAACCACAACTATGGAATATGGACAGAATTGTACCTCAGCCAGATCTACCCCCCATCTGAACCACAACTATGGAATATGGACAGAATTTGTACCTCAGCCAGATCTACCTCCCATCTGAACCACAACTATGGAATATGGACAGAATTGTACCTCAGCCAGATCTACCTCCCATCTGAACCACAACTATGGAATATGGACAGAATTTGTACCTCTGCCAGATCTACCTCCCATCTGAACCACAACTATGGAATATGGACAGAATTTGTACCTCTGCCAGATCTACCTCCCATCTGAACCACAACTATGGAATATGGACAGAATTTGTACCTCAGCTAGGTCTACCTCCCATCTGAACCACAACTATGGAATATGGACAGAATTGTACCTCAGCCAGATCTACCTCCCATCTGAACCACAACTATGGAATATAGACAGAATTTGTACCCAGCCAGATCTACCTCCCACCTAAACCACAACTATGGAATATGGACAGAATTTGTACCTCAGCCAGATCTACCTCCCATCTGAACCAAAACTATGGAATAAGGACAGAATTTGTACCTCAGCCAGGTATACCTCCCATCTGAACCACAACTATGGAACATGGACAGAATTGTACCTCAGCCAGATCTACCTCCCATCTGAACCACAACTATGGAATATGGACAGAATTAGTACCTCAGAAAGATCTACCTCCCACCTGAACCACAACTATGGAATCTGGACAGAATTTGTACCTCAGCCAGATCTACCTCCCATCTGAACCACAACTATGGAATATGGACAGAATTTGTACCTCAGCTAGGTCTACCTCCCACCTGAACCAAAACTATGGAATATGGACAGAATTTGTACCTCAGCTAGGTCTATCGCCCACCTGAACCACAACTATGGAATATGGACAGAATTGTACCTCAGCCAGATCTACCTCCCATCTGAACCACAACTATGGAATATGGACAGAATTTGTACCCAGCCAGATCTACCTCCCACCTGAACCACAACTATGGAATATGGACAGAATTTGTACCTCAGCCAGATCTACCTCCCATCTGAACCACAACTATGGAATATGGACAGAATTTGTACCTCTGCCAGATCTACCTCCCACCTGAACCACAACTATGGAATATGGACAGAATTTGTACCTCAGCTAGGTCTACCTCCCATCTGAACCACAACTATGGAATATGGACAGAATTTGTACCCAGCCAGATCTACCTCCCACCTGAACCACAACTATGGAATATGGACAGAATTTGTACCTCAGCTAGGTCTACCTCCCACCTGAACCACAACTATGGAATATGGACAGAATTGTACCTCAGCCAGATCTACCTCCCATCTGAACCACAACTATGGAATATGGACAGAATTTGTACCTCTGCCAGATCTACCTCCCATCTGAACCACAACTATGGAATATGGACAGAATTTGTACCTCAGCTAGGTCTACCTCCCATCTGAACCACAACTATGGAATATGGACAGAATTGTACCTCAGCCAGATCTACCTCCCATCTGAACCACAACTATGGAATATGGACAGAATTTGTACCCAGCCAGATCTACCTCTCACCTAAACCACAACTATGGAATATGGACATAATTTGTACCTCAGCCAGATCTACCTCCCATCTGAACCAAAACTATGGAATATGGACAGAATTTGTACCTCAGCCAGGTATACCTCCCATCTGAACCACAACTATGGAACATGGACAGAATTGTACCTCAGCCAGATCTACCTCCCATCTGAACCACAACTATGGAATATGGACAGAATTAGTACCTCAGAAAGATCTACCTCCCACCTGAACCACAACTATGGAATATGGACAGAATTTGTACCTCAGCCAGATCTACCTCCCATCTGAACCACAACTATGGAATATGGACATAATTTGTACCTCAGCTAGGTCTACCTCCCACCTGAACCACAACTATGGAATATGGACAGCATTTGTACCTCAGCTAGGTCTATCGCCCACCTGAACCACAACTATGGAATATGGACAGAATTGTACCTCTGCCAGATCTACTTCCCACCTGAACCACAACTATGGAATATGGACAGAATTTGTACCTCAGCCAGATCTACCACCCACCTGCACCACAACTATGGAATATGGACAGAATTGTACCTCAGCCAGATCTACCTCCCATCTGAACCACAACTATGGAATATGGACAGAATTTGTACCTCTGCCAGATCTACCTCCCATCTGAACCACAACTATGGAATATGGACAGAATTTGTACCTCTGCCAGATCTACCTCCCATCTGAACCACAACTATGGAATATGGACAGAATTTGTACCTCAGCTAGGTCTACCTCCCATCTGAACCACAACTATGGAATATGGACAGAATTGTACCTCAGCCAGATCTACCTCCCATCTGAACCACAACTATGGAATATGGACAGAATTTGTACCCAGCCAGATCTACCTCCCACCTAAACCACAACTATGGAATATGGACATAATTTGTACCTCAGCCAGATCTACCTCCCATCTGAACCAAAACTATGGAATATGGACAGAATTTGTACCTCAGCCAGGTATACCTCCCATCTGAACCACAACTATGGAACATGGACAGAATTGTACCTCAGCCAGATCTACCTCCCATCTGAACCACAACTATGGAATATGGACAGAATTAGTACCTCAGCCAGATCTACCTCCCATCTGAACCACAACTATGGAATATGGACAGAATTAGTACCTCAGAAAGATCTACCTCCCATCTGAACCACAACTATGGAATATGGACAGAATTTGTACCTCAGCCAGATCTACCTCCCACCTGAACCACAACTATGGAATATGGACAGAATTTGTACCTCAGCCAGATCTACCTCCCATCTGAACCACAACTATGGAATATGGACAGAATTTGTACCTCTGCCAGATCTACCTCCCACCTGAACCACAACTATGGAATATGGACAGAATTTGTACCTCAGCCAGATCTACCACCCACCTGCACCACAACTATGGAATATGGACAGAATTTGTACCTCTGCCAGATCTACCTCCCATCTGAACCACAACTATGGAATATGGACAGAATTTGTACCTCAGCCAGATCTACCTCCCATCTGAACCACAACTATGGAATATGGACAGAATTGTACCTCAGCCAGATCTACCCCCCATCTGAACCACAACTATGGAATATGGACAGAATTTGTACCTCAGCCAGATCTACCTCCCATCTGAACCACAACTATGGAATATGGACAGAATTGTACCTCAGCCAGATCTACCTCCCATCTGAACCACAACTATGGAATATGGACAGAATTTGTACCTCTGCCAGATCTACCTCCCATCTGAACCACAACTATGGAATATGGACAGAATTTGTACCTCTGCCAGATCTACCTCCCATCTGAACCACAACTATGGAATATGGACAGAATTTGTACCTCAGCTAGGTCTACCTCCCATCTGAACCACAACTATGGAATATGGACAGAATTGTACCTCAGCCAGATCTACCTCCCATCTGAACCACAACTATGGAATATAGACAGAATTTGTACCCAGCCAGATCTACCTCCCACCTAAACCACAACTATGGAATATGGACAGAATTTGTACCTCAGCCAGATCTACCTCCCATCTGAACCAAAACTATGGAATAAGGACAGAATTTGTACCTCAGCCAGGTATACCTCCCATCTGAACGACAACTATGGAACATGGACAGAATTGTACCTCAGCCAGATCTACCTCCCATCTGAACCACAACTATGGAATATGGACAGAATTAGTACCTCAGAAAGATCTACCTCCCACCTGAACCACAACTATGGAATCTGGACAGAATTTGTACCTCAGCCAGATCTACCTCCCATCTGAACCACAACTATGGAATATGGACAGAATTTGTACCTCAGCTAGGTCTACCTCCCACCTGAACCAAAACTATGGAATATGGACAGAATTTGTACCTCAGCTAGGTCTATCGCCCATCTGAACCACAACTATGGAATATGGACAGAATTTGTACCTCAGCCAGATCTACCTCCCATCTGAACCACAACTATGGAATATGGACAGAATTTGTACCTCAGCTAGGTCTACCTCCCACCTGAACCACAACTATGGAATATGGACAGAATTGTACCTCAGCCAGATCTACCTCCCATCTGAACCACAACTATGGAATATGGACAGAATTTGTACCCAGCCAGATCTACCTCCCACCTGAACCACAACTATGGAATATGGACAGAATTTGTACCTCAGCCAGATCTACCTCCCATCTGAACCACAACTATGGAATATGGACAGAATTTGTACCTCTGCCAGATCTACCTCCCACCTGAACCACAACTATGGAATATGGACAGAATTTGTACCTCAGCCAGATCTACCTCCCATCTGAACCACAACTATGGAATATGGACAGAATTGTACCTCAGCCAGATCTACCCCCCATCTGAACCACAACTATGGAATATGGACAGAATTTGTACTTCAGCCAGATCTACCTCCCATCTGAACCACAACTATGGAATATGGACAGAATTGTACCTCAGCCAGATCTACCTCCCATCTGAACCACAACTATGGAATATGGACAGAATTAGTACCTCAGCCAGATCTACCTCCCATCTGAACCACAACTATGGAATATGGACAGAATTAGTACCTCAGAAAGATCTACCTCCCATCTGAACCACAACTATGGAATATGGACAGAATTTGTACCTCAGCCAGATCTACCTCCCACCTGAACCACAACTATGGAATATGGACAGAATTTGTACCTCAGCCAGATCTACCTCCCATCTGAACCACAACTATGGAATATGGACAGAATTTGTACCTCTGCCAGATCTACCTCCCACCTGAACCACAACTATGGAATATGGACAGAATTTGTACCTCAGCCAGATCTACCACCCACCTGCACCACAACTATGGAATATGGACAGAATTTGTACCTCTGCCAGATCTACCTCCCATCTGAACCACAACTATGGAATATGGACAGAATTTGTACCTCAGCCAGATCTACCTCCCATCTGAACCACAACTATGGAATATGGACAGAATTGTACCTCAGCCAGATCTACCCCCCATCTGAACCACAACTATGGAATATGGACAGAATTTGTACCTCAGCCAGATCTACCTCCCATCTGAACCACAACTATGGAATATGGACAGAATTGTACCTCAGCCAGATCTACCTCCCATCTGAACCACAACTATGGAATATGGACAGAATTTGTACCTCTGCCAGATCTACCTCCCATCTGAACCACAACTATGGAATATGGACAGAATTTGTACCTCTGCCAGATCTACCTCCCATCTGAACCACAACTATGGAATATGGACAGAATTTGTACCTCAGCTAGGTCTACCTCCCATCTGAACCACAACTATGGAATATGGACAGAATTGTACCTCAGCCAGATCTACCTCCCATCTGAACCACAACTATGGAATATAGACAGAATTTGTACCCAGCCAGATCTACCTCCCACCTAAACCACAACTATGGAATATGGACAGAATTTGTACCTCAGCCAGATCTACCTCCCATCTGAACCAAAACTATGGAATAAGGACAGAATTTGTACCTCAGCCAGGTATACCTCCCATCTGAACCACAACTATGGAACATGGACAGAATTGTACCTCGGCCAGATCTACCTCCCATCTGAACCACAACTATGGAATATGGACAGAATTAGTACCTCAGAAAGATCTACCTCTCACCTGAACCACAACTATGGAATCTGGACAGAATTTGTACCTCAGCCAGATCTACCTCCCATCTGAACCACAACTATGGAATATGGACAGAATTTGTACCTCAGCTAGGTCTACCTCCCACCTGAACCACAACTATGGAATATGGACAGAATTTGTACCTCAGCTAGGTCTATCGCCCACCTGAACCACAACTATGGAATATGGACAGAATTGTACCTCAGCCAGATCTACCTCCCATCTGAACCACAACTATGGAATATGGACAGAATTTGTACCCAGCCAGATCTACCTCCCACCTGAACCACAACTATGGAATATGGACAGAATTTGTACCTCAGCCAGATCTACCTCCCATCTGAACCACAACTATGGAATATGGACAGAATTTGTACCTCTGCCAGATCTACCTCCCACCTGAACCACAACTATGGAATATGGACAGAATTTGTACCTCAGCCAGATCTACCTCCCACCTGCACCACAACTATGGAATATGGACAGAATTTGTACCTCTGCCAGATCTACCTCCCATCTGAACCACAACTATGGAATATGGACAGAATTTGTACCTCAGCCAGATCTACCTCCCATCTGAACCACAACTATGGAATATGGACAGAATTGTACCTCAGCCAGATCTACCTCCCATCTGAACCACAACTATGGAATATGGACAGAATTTGTACCTCAGCCAGATCTACCTCCCATCTGAACCACAACTATGGAATATGGACAGAATTGTACCTCAGCCAGATCTACCTCCCATCTGAACCACAACTATGGAATATGGACAGAATTTGTACCAAGCCAGATCTACCTCCCACCTGAACCACAACTATGGAATATGGACAGAATTTGTACCTCAGCCAGATCTACCTCCCATCTGAACCACAACTATGGAATATGGACAGAATTTGTACCTCAGCCAGATCTACCTCCCATCTGAACCACAACTATGGAATATGGACAGAATTGTACCTCAGCCAGATCTACCTCCCATCTGAACCACAACTATGGAATATGGACAGAATTTGTACCTCTGCCAGATCTACCTCCCATCTGAACCACAACTATGGAATATGGACAGAATTGTACCTCAGCCAGATCTACCTCCAATCTGAACCACAACTATGGAATATGGACAGAATTTGTACCTCAGCCAGATCTACCTCCCACCTGAACCACAACTATGGAATATGGACAGAATTTGTACCTCAGCCAGATCTACCTCCCATCTGAACCACAACTATGGAATATGGACAGAATTTGTACCTCAGCCAGATCTACCTCCCATCTGAACCACAACTATGGAATATGGACAGAATTTGTACCTCAGCCAGATCTACGTCCCATCTGAACCACAACTATAAAATATGGACAGAATTTGTACCTCTGCCAGATCTACCTCCCACCTGAACCACAACTATGGAATATGGACAGAATTTGTACCTCAGCTAGGTCTACCTCCCACCTGAACCACAACTATGGAATATGGACAGAATTTGTACCTCTGCCAGATCTACCTCCCATCTGAACCACAACTATGGAATATGGACAGAATTTGTACCCAGCCAGATCTACCTCCCACCTGAACCACAACTATGGAAGATGGACAGAATTGTACCTCAGCCAGATCTACCTCCCATCTGAACCACAACTATGGAATATGGACAGAATTTGTACCTCAGCTAGGTCTACCTCCCATCTGAACCACAACTATGGAATATGGACAGAATTTGTACCTCAGCCAGATCTACCTCCCACCTGAACCACAACTATGGAATATGGACAGAATTTGTACCTCAGCTAGGTCTACCTCCCATCTGAACCACAACTATGGAATATGGACAGAATTGTACCTCAGCCAGATCTACCTCCCATCTGAACCACAACTATGGAATATGGACAGAATTTGTACCTCAGCCAGGTATACCTCCCATCTGAACCACAACTATGGAAAATGGACAGAATTTGTACTTCTGCCAGATCTACCTCCCATCTGAACCACAACTATGGAATATGGACAGAATTTGTACCCAGCCAGATCTACCTCCCACCTGAACCACAACTATGGAATATGGACAGAATTTGTACCTCAGCTAGGTCTACCTCCCACCTGAACCACAACTATGGAATATGGACAGAATTGTACCTCAGCCAGATCTACCTCCCACCTGAACCACAACTATGGAATATGGACATGATTTGTACCCAGCCAGATCTACCTCCCACCTGAACCACAACTATGGAATATGGACAGAATTTGTACCTCTGCCAGATCTACCTCCCACCTGAACCACAACTATGGAATATGGACAGAATTTGTACCCAGCAAGATCTACCTCCCACCTGAACCACAACTATGGAATATGGACAGAATTTGTACCTCAGCTAGGTCTACCTCCCACCTGAACCACAACTATGGAATATGGACAGAATTGTACCTCAGCCAGATCTACCTCCCATCTGAACCACAACTATGGAATATGGACAGAATTTGTACCTCTGCCAGATCTACCTCAAATCTGAACCACAACTATGGAATATGGACAGAATTTGTACCTCAGCTAGGTCTACCTCCCACCTGAACGACAACTATGGAATATGGACAGAATTGTACCTCTGCCAGATCTACCTCCCATCTGAACCACAACTATGGAATATGGACAGAATTTGTACCTCAGCTAGGTCTACCTCCCATCTGAACCACAACTATGGAATATGGACAGAATTGTACCTCAGCCAGATCTACCTCCCATCTGAACCACAACTATGGAATATGGACAGAATTTGTACCCAGCCAGATCTACCTCCCACCTAAACCACAACTATGGAATATGGACATAATTTGTACCTCAGCCAGATCTACCTCCCATCTGAACCAAAACTATGGAATATGGACAGAATTTGTACCTCAGCCAGGTATACCTCCCATCTGAACCACAACTATGGAACATGGACAGAATTTGTACCTCAGCCAGATCTACCTCCCATCTGAACCACAACTATGGAATATGGACAGAATTAGTACCTCAGAAAGATCTACCTCCCACCTGAACCACAACTATGGAATATGGACAGAATTTGTACCTCAGCCAGATCTACCTCCCATCTGAACCACAACTATGGAATATGGACAGAATTTGTACCTCAGCTAGGTCTACCTCCCACCTGAACCACAACTATGGAATATGGACAGAATTTGTACCTCAGCTAGGTCTATCGCCCACCTGAACCACAACTATGGAATATGGACAGAATTGTACCTCGGCCAGATCTACCTCCCATCTGAACCACAACTATGGAATATGGACAGAATTTGTACCCAGCCAGATCTACCTCCCACCTGAACCACAACTATGGAATATGGACAGAATTTGTACCTCAGCCAGATCTACCTCCCATCTGAACCACAACTATGGAATATGGACAGAATTTGTACCTCTGCCAGATCTACCTCCCACCTGAACCACAACTATGGAATATGGACAGAATTTGTACCTCAGCCAGATCTACCACCCACCTGCACCACAACTATGGAATATGGACAGAATTTGTACCTCTGCCAGATCTACCTCCCATCTGAACCACAACTATGGAATATGGACAGAATTTGTACCTCAGCCAGATCTACCTCCCATCTGAACCACAACTATGGAATATGGACAGAATTGTACCTCAGCCAGATCTACCCCCCATCTGAACCACAACTATGGAATATGGACAGAATTTGTACCTCAGCCAGATCTACCTCCCATCTGAACCACAACTATGGAATATGGACAGAATTGTACCTCAGCCAGATCTACCTCCCATCTGAACCACAACTATGGAATATGGACAGAATTTGTACCTCTGCCAGATCTACCTCCCATCTGAACCACAACTATGGAATATGGACAGAATTTGTACCTCTGCCAGATCTACCTCCCATCTGAACCACAACTATGGAATATGGACAGAATTTGTACCTCAGCTAGGTCTACCTCCCATCTGAACCACAACTATGGAATATGGACAGAATTGTACCTCAGCCAGGTCTACCTCCCATCTGAACCACAACTATGGAATATGGATAGAATTGTACCTCAGCCAGATCTACCTCCCATCTGAACCACAACTATGGAATATGGACAGAATTTGTACCTCAGCTAGGTCTACCTCCCATCTGAACCACAATTATGGAATATGGACAGAATTGTACCTCAGCCAGGTCTACCTCCCATCTGAACCACAACTATGGAATATGGACAGAATTGTACCTCTGCCAGATCTACCTCCCATCTGAACCACAACTATGGAATATGGACAGAATTGTACCTCTGCCAGATCTACCTCCCATCTGAACCACAACTATGGAATATGGACAGAATTTGTACCTCAGCTAGGTCTACCTCCCATCTGAACCACAACTATGGAATATGGACAGATTTGTACCCAGCCAGATCTACCTCCCATCTGAACCACAACTATGGAATATGGACAGAATTTGTACCTCAGCTAGGTCTACCTCCCATCTGAACCACAACTATGGAATATGGGCAGAATTTGTACCTCAGCTAGGTCTACCTCCCATCTGAACCACAACTATGGAATATGGACAGAATTTGTACCTCAGCCAGATCTACTTCCCATCTGAACCACAACTATGGAATATGGACAGAATTTGTACCCAGCGATTCTTATAGGGCAGAGTTAAAAGTTAGTTGCATGTCCCGTACAGGACACAATCAGTCACAGCATTTATTGGCTGTCTATGATGTTCTTGGCAATTTTACATTCAGTAGTTTGCCATCGCCTGCTGGCTGACACTCAAACCATCGTGATGGTATACATGTAAACTGTCCGTTATGCTACTAGAGTTCCCGTGCTCAAAATACAAGTTGTAAAGTACTTCACATGCTCCTACAGTGATGCTATCTGCAGCAATGCTTTACTGATGAGGTTCTGGCCACACCCAGATCTACTGGGCTGCCCAACAGTATACTTTACAGTGATCGTATCTACAGCGATGTTTTACTGATGAGGGGTAGATCAAAATGTGCTTGACAAATAATATTCAGAAATGGACAGGAAAAACAATGGATGAAGCTGACATGCTGGCAACACTGGGTGAGGGTTTACACTCCACTGGAAGATAACAGGCAGAAAAAGAAGAAGCAGA
This sequence comes from Cepaea hortensis, assembly GCA_963921405.1. Taxonomy (NCBI): domain Eukaryota; kingdom Metazoa; phylum Mollusca; class Gastropoda; order Stylommatophora; family Helicidae; genus Cepaea; species Cepaea hortensis. The sequence continues at coordinate 190,487,596 of OY992876.1, forward strand.
AAAAGAAGACGAAGAAACATATTTATAAACTTAGCAAGATGAAGAAGAATATGTAAGTAAATGCAGAGACATATTTTTTATTAAGAACAAAAGAAATGCTTCCATCCAGCAGGTATCAATACTGTGGTGGACGCTACTGTATAACTATGCCATCTTCCCTCTATATATTCATATCTAACTGTTCACACGCCTCTATTTATTCATATTCAACTGTTTAAACTATGCCGTCCTCCCTATATATTCATACCTAACTATCCACACACCTCCATATATTCATATCCGACCATTCACATATCTTTGGCAGCATACATCTTATCTGGCCCCCTGGCAGCCTAACTATACGTAAATTTTGTAGCCAAAAGAGCGCCTTTAACCACCATTTCTGCTCCCACATGGGAACCCAGCAGTTGTGCCTATTTTATTGTTTTTTCATTTTTGTTTTTTTATCTGTTTGCGGTGTTCTGTCCTTGACAAAGATTCTTAGAATCGAAACGTTGGCCGTCCTTTGCGTCCTATAGTACTTACTTTTGTATTTTATTATTTCATTCTATATATTTATTGATTGTTTCTGATTATGGATGTTACACTTCATTTTCACCTGTGTTATGATAGAGTTCTTTGTAAGAACACATGGTGTCTGTGTTTAGTATGTCCCTTCCTTTCTCAGGAGCTAAATATACCTAATTGTATGCAATCCATATTTTATTAAACAATGAACATGACATCAATTAGGAGAAAAATTAAACCAAATTGTTATATTTCATTGATTAATCCTCAGTTACTCAGCTCCATTAGTAAATACAATTTTTACATTTCACTGATGAATCTTAAACCATACAGCTACATTACTAAATCTCATCTCATCTCATCAAGTTCCTCTTGTACCTTGCAGTGTTGAGGTGAAGTATAAACAGCCGGAGAGTGCCCGCTTATAGGCTCCATGTATCGATATTCTCATGGACTCTGCTATTCCCTCCGTCCATCGTTTACGTGGTCGGCCTCTTCCTCTGCTTCCCTCCGGTCTGTACATCATTGCTTGTTGTGGTGTACTATTAGTTGGTAACCTACTTGCATGGCCAAACCATTTGACTTGCTGCTTTCTAATAACATCTAGTGCAGCTATAACCCCAACTTTAGTCCTGATTTCTTCATTTCTGATCTTATCTCTTCTTGATATATTGAGTATTCTTCTCTGGAATCTCATTTCTGTTGTTGTGATTTTTCTTTTCTCTTTTTCTGTCATTGTCCAGGTTTGGCATTGGTAACATAGAGTTGGTAGGAAGATTGTGTTGTAAAGTGTTTGTTCTTTAGTATTGGTGCCATTTGTTCAATGAGTTGGTTTGCCTTATTGCATCTAGTTTCGATCTCGTCTTCCGATTCGCCATTTGATGATATTATACTTGCTAGGTAAGGATGACTCTCATGTCTTTTCAGGACCCATCCCCCACTGGTCCAAGCCTGACACCCAGCTCGTGCCTGTGGCTCCTAGTAGCTGTCAGCATGCGACAGCAGCCACCCCCCGGGCAACAGCTGTGAGAGGCTGGCTAAACCAGGCATGGGTATCCGATTTGGTATCAAACCAAGAGGTAATCTAGGGTATGCCTACCCAGCATGTGAAGACAGGATTCGGCAGACTGCGCGGAAGAAATCATTCCTGATTCAACGGGCAAGACGGCGTTTAGCTGCAAAGCGTTGTGGAACGTAATGAGCACGGCAAGGCACGTAGAGCGCCCTGGTCATCCACTGCACCTGTATTCATCTCCAGTCGTCTCGACTTGTCTTGCCACTGGACTCAGGCGAGAGAGTGAGGTCGATGAATTGCGCAACTCTTCCTCACTTTAATCCAAGTCATCGCGCAAGTCATTCTTCATCCAACGTCATATACCTTCAACCCCACTGGATGAAATGAATGGTCATCATCATTCTTGATGGACAAACAACAACAACAACAACACTTGCTAGGTACTTGAATCTCTTTACTTGTTTCAAGGGATGTTCGTTTAGTGAATCGTTGTTGCTTTTTCTTCTTTAGTTACAGTCATTACCTCTGTTTTGCTTGTGCTAATTTTCATGTTATGTTCCCTACACATTTCATTTACACTATTCATGTGGTCAACCATTCTTGGTCGTCCGCAAACAGGAGTTCTCTAATGGTTAGATTTGAAGATGGTTCTTCTTCTGTGTTCTCGTCATGCGGTATTCTTGCGGTCTCTGTTTGGCTGGTTTCTTTACATATGTTATCTATATATGAACAAGAGAGGGGACAGGACACAACCTTGTCGTACTTCAGATCATATGGTGATGGGTTCTGAGTGTCCTCCAGTTGCTCTCACTATGCATTCACTGTTGTTGTATAAGCTTCTACATAGGTTTGTTAGATGTGTACTCACTCCATATTGTTTAAGGATTTCCCGCAGCTTGTTTCTATCTACTCTATCAAATGCCTTTTCTTGGTCGACAAAGGCTAAGTAGAGTGTTTCATTGAATTCGATTGGTTTTCTATAAGTTGTCTAAGAGCAAAAATGGCATCTGTGCATCCTTTGTTTTTCCTAAATCAAAGTTGCGTTTCGCTTAGCTGGGGTTCTATAGTAGTTCATAATCTTTTCTCAAGAATTTTGCAAAATATTTTCCCAGTATGACTCAACAGTGAAATGCCTCTGTATTGTGTGCAGTCTCTTTTGCTGCCTTTGTTTTTCCAAATTGGGATAATTATAGCATTTCACCAGTCTCGTGGTGTCTGTTGTTCTACCCAAACATGGTTGAATAGTCTATTTAGCCATGCTGTTCCTACTTCTCTTGCTGCTTTAATTAGTTCATTTAATATTTCATCTTGTCCTGGTCATTTGTTCAAAGGGGCTAATCTGATGGCTTTTATAATTTCTTCTTTCAGTATGTCTGGTTCTAGTTCTTCGGTGGCATCTGTGTTGATTTCTTGAATCTCTGTGACATCTGATGGGATGTTGAGAAGTTGTTCGAAGTACTGTTTCCATCTTATTAGGATTTGCTTTTGTTCACTTATTTGTTCTCCATTTTCGCTGTTAATTATTTCAGTTGGGTTAAAGGGGTTTCCTCTGGTTTTCATTGCACTTATCTTTTTGTAGAAGTTTCTAGTTGCCTCCTTGTAGTTTTTATTTAGGGTTTCTCCATACTCCTTGGGAGATTTTGGTTTTTCTCTCTTTACTATTCTATTCATATGTCTTCTTGCTATTCTATATGTCAAAGACTGAAATAGATAGGAGGGAAGACCACCCTGAATGAGTGGTCTACCTCAAGTAGAGTAGAGGTAACCCAGTGCCCCAACATGAGGGCAGGGTAGGTGTAGGAACTAGATAGGGAGGGGAACTGTAAACAGTTCTCTCATGAGTCACGGAAGTGTCAACCAGAGAGTAAGCACTCTGGTCACGGTATAATCACGCCAACGTGATAGACACGAAGAACTAGAATGGAACTCAAGAGTAGGCTACTACTCTAAGCGTGTTGAATGATGTAGCACGCAAAAGCCGGAGTGCGCCCGAGGTCCTTCCGCGTACTGTGTAATCAGCACGCGGAGAATCGTCAGACTGGGGACAGACTTCGTAGGGAACACATCGCTTAGCGTCGATGCGTATTTCTTTAGATGAGTAGATAGATTTAGCAGTAGGGCCAGGGACGACTAGTGATAGGAAATTCTGTGTATTCATGTGTGATGCATTAGAGACAGTTTTGTGCATTTATGTAATGTAAAGAGCCAGTGGCAATAAAATGTGTAATCAATTCCTCTCGTACGACTGACAAATCTTTTTGTGTGGTGCGAGAGAAGTTTATCCCGTAATGCCTGTAGCATCGCTTGATGACAGGCTAGGATAAAAGTGGTGTCAGAAGTGGGATTGGACAATTGTTCAAGCAAAAACACTCACCCACGGCTCTAGAATAGTATTACTGTCAGTTAATCACAGGGTTTAATTTGTGTTAGTGTGAAAAAGCGTGTGCAGACTAGAACAAGTTGCGAGCTGTGCCCATCGTGACCGATTAACATTTATTTATGCTTATTGAAATGTTTTGAGCTTTATGAACATGTTCTCTTCTAATCTGTAAGTATTATTATTATAGTTTTGTATCATTTATTTCAACAATTAATGGTTTATTTATGAGTATTTGTCAAACATGATTCACGGCGGAGCAATACATAAAAAAATGAGCCGGCGACAATATCGATTTTTCCAATCTAAAAATAGCGCTGCGCCTGTGACGTATCGCGGTTGACAAACAGCTGCCCTACGCCATTTGCAATCAGCAACAGATTGTTTACAAATCGCCAAGCGGCTGCTCACCTGAATCTTTGGCTTATATTGAATATTAGTCGTTTATACAATCTATTTATTGAATATATTTATTTATTTAAACATTATTATTACCTTTATATTTATTTCAAAGCGTGTATTTAATTATTTGTAGCCTTTTTCTATTTTCTAACGTCACGATGGCACTACTTTCTTTATGCAAATAAGATTCCGTCTGCACAGCACTTTCATAAATTAAACAGCAATAGTTAGGGAACGCAGAAGACATTAGAACGAAGACAGGACAGTGACACTTACTTTAACTATACCACATCGTGTTGTCCGGGGGCATGTGATTGTAAATGTCAAACAAATGTCTAAAGTCATATGTCGTTTACAAATAGTTAATTATTGATGCTCTTATAAACCAGGTATAACAAGAGCGGTGTATAAGAGTAACGCAAGGTGTATGTCGAGGTGCCAAACGATTGTACCTGAGGTGCCAAACGAATGTACCTGATTGTTCTGGATTGCTGAGATGAGTATACCCAAATTATTTTGAATGCAATATAATTAATAATGCATCTCTTTTTCAGAGGGTAATCTGATAATATTTTTTGTACACAGGCATTTAAAAACTCAACATAGCTAATATACCTGAGTAAATATTTGAGTACCTATCAACTCTAGCTAATTATCCAACAACATGTCAACTTTAGCTGATTTCATACAAGCAGGCAAGGCATTAGGACACACCGGACAGGAATTAGAGCAATATGCTGATCAAAAATTTAGAGAGGTAAAAGATGCTGAGAGAGATGAACATGCACGAGAAAGACAACATCAGATGGAGATTAAACAAAAAGAATTAGATCAGGAGAGAGAGTTAAAGCAAAAACAATTAGATCAGGAGAGAGAGTTAAAGCAAAAACAATTAGATCAGGAGAGAGAGTTGAAGCAAAGAGAGATAGATGAAATGGCAAGAGTGAAAGAAAAACAAATACAGAGTGAATCAGAGACACAGTTAAAGATGAAAGGTATGGAAGTAGAGTCACACTCAGAGATCTCCGCTATAAAACTAAAGAGTCAGCAAGAAGAGAATAAACTTAATAAATACAAACATATTATTAAGCCATTCTGTAAAGAAGATTCCATATCAGCTTGGACAGAAAATGTCGAATATCAGCTTAAATACCATCAAGTACCAATCGATATGTGGGCCATGATCTACATGAAAAACCTCAGTGGGGAGCCCCTTAAAGTTATTGAATCAATACCAACTGATCTTAGATCTAACTATCAGTACATTCATGATAGGATAATGCAACATTTTTTACTTGATGCCCCTGGGTATCAAGTACAGTTTTCTAACTGAAAACCAAAACCAAGTGAGACCTTCATCGATTATGTCTCGAATGTCCAAAGTGTACTGAATAGATGGCTTAACGCAGCAAAAATAGGAAAGGACTTTGAAAAACTTAAAAATTTAATAGCCATGGATAAAGTCATATCCACAATCCCATCTCCTTTCGCTAAATTTCTTCAGCAGTCAGACATCGAAACAATAGAGCAATTTGAGAAGAAAGGCTCCGCATATTTTTCCTCGAATAGGGAAATTTTTAAAACATCAAACATCGACTCTGAAATAGTCTCATTTGTTAATGACCAACCTAAAAGCTATCGTAGCAATAAAAAACCATTTCAGAGAGTCGACAAGAAAGATCAAAAATTGCCTAAATGTGTGTATTGCCAACTTTTTCATGATACTTACGCTATGTGTGATAAATCACCAAACTATCCGGCACATCTTGAGATGGTCATTAAGAAACAACAAAACAAGAGAAGTGCATACAGGCGTGCAGTCAAATGTTTCTTCTGTTCTAGCTACGGGCATTATTCCAATAAGTGCCTAGGCCGACAAAGAATGAAGGCCAACAGTGCAATGTTGATTGATACATCTTCTGATAGTGGGAGTGAGACTGAGTGTGAGGTTGAAAATGAATTACCTGTTAATCAATCTGAAAATGTTTGTTGTGTAAACGATATTTTAAGCTTTGACAGTTGTGAACGATGTCACCAATTTCATGCAGACGGAAAATTAGAATGTGGACATACAGTACCATTCTCCACTGAGAGTGTAAATGCAGCATTAGCCTCCAGAGGCAATTTGGTGTTCCACAATGCATTGGTCAACGAAATACCATGCCAATGTTTGCTTGACAGTGGGAGCACTCTTATCGGTCTTAGAAAGGAACTGGTGAATCCAAATGATTATACAGGTGACTCAGTCAAATGCCGAACCTTTTCGGGTAATATCGAAATTTACCCACTGGCAAGAGCCCGTATTAACACTCCTTTCCTTTCTGGTACCTTTACATGTGCTATTTTAGATAACCCTTGTACTGATTTAATTTTGGGATGCTTACCCCAAATGAAACATTGCACTAACGAAGAAATAGCTGCATGGGAGAAATTAAATGCAGCTAATGCAACAACCAGAGCAGATACTATTAAGCACCAAGACACACTACAGGAGGAAAGACTACTGTTGCTATCACCAACTAGCACGGATGATACCACCAGACAAAAGTTCATAGACCAGCAAAAAGCTGATCCAAGTGTGTCTCCATATCTAAAACTATTAAAAGAAAAAGCCAAAGTAACAAAAAACGCATCATGGTTCTTTAAACTTAATAATGGTATTCTTACTCAAACGGTGTTACCTGTACAACACCGCCAAACTGTGCTAAAGATTGCACACGAGTCACCGTTTGCTGGTCACCTTGCATACGATAAAACCAGGGCCAGAATTCAGGCTCATTTTTACTGGCCGGGTTTTTGTAATGACATAAAAGTATTCTGTCGTTCATGTAGTGTCTGTCAACAACTAGTACGTAAGGGTAGACATCCTACAGCTGAAGTACAACCGACAACACTGGCCTCTAGACCATTCAAGAGTGTGGCGGTGGATATTGTTGGACCCCTGAACCAGGTGTCCAGCAAAGGAAATCGCTTCATCTTAACGCTAGTAGACCTATGTTCAAGGTGGTAGCTTTGAAATACATCACCTCCAAAGATATTGCCAATGTATTTCTACATTTGTTCTCACGATTCGGATTTCCACGGACCATCTTATCCGATCGTGGAACCCAATTCATATCGGCTGCAACGCAAGCCCTTACGAAAATGTTAGGAATTAAATTAGCATTTTACAACAGCTTATCATCCAGCCAGCAATGGAATAGTAGAGAAAATTAACGGAGACCTAAAGCATATGCTGGCTAAGGTGACAGCAGAAAACCCAGCTGATTGGGATACACTGTTGCCAACAGTGCTGTTCGCCTATCGGGAGATTCCCCATTCAAGCACGGGTTTCTCACCGTTTGAATGAGTATACGGGGCTAACCCACGTGGACCCCTAACAATTTACCATCAGTTAGTAACTAATGCGATTGAAATCCCAACCCCTAAAACACCTTATGAGATGGTAACAGAAACACGAGATAAAATTATGAAATCGTGTATCATAGCTAAGGCAGCTTTGGAGAGGAAGGGTCAAATCTACCGCCAATACGCAAATAGAGGTGCGAGGACTATTAATCTTGAACCAGATCAAGACATACTGCTTCTACTCCCAGACAAATGGAATTTATTATTGACCTCATGGCAAGGGCCATTCAAAGTGGTACGAAAAATTTCGGATGTCGATTATGAAATATCGATAAACGGACACTTAAAGATATTTCATATCAACATGTTGAAACCCTACTTTTCACGACAAGAGACAGAACTAGAGACAGACGAACACAATGCACCCACACCTATTGATGAGACGACGGACATACATAACGCAACTACACTAGTTAGCGAGACTGGCAAAGCCGACGATATGCATACACCTAGTGAGCATACAGAAAACGCACTTAGCACCACAACCGTACTGAATCAAGTAGACGACGACGGGATGGAACTACCTGTTCCAATTGTAGACAAGACTGCAACATTAGATTGTATATGGTTAGAACAGGGACTAACAGAAGAGCAACGACGACAGACATTAGAATTAGTAACGGAGTATAAGGACATTTTTTCCGACATTCCAGGTAGGATGGACAGAATCAAGCACTCCATCCTTCTTTCGGACTCTAAACCTATCAAATGCAGGCCGTACTCTATCCCACTTAGCTACAGAGAAAGTCTAAATAAGGAAATTCTTAATTTAGAAGCTAGTGGAATCATCCAGAAATCTACATCTGAGTACTCCTTTCCAATCGTCTTGGTCAAGAAAAAAGACTCCACAATTCTTCTTTGTGTGGACTATAGGAAACTTAACAGTGTCACTAAGATCGACGCAGAACCAATTCCTTCCTGCGAAGATCTTATTCTTGATATGTCCACCTCCAAAATCTTCTCTAAATTAGACCTTACTAAGGGATATTGGCAGGTCCCTATGCAGACTCAATCCATCCATCTTACTGCATTCTCAACACCTTTAGGTCTTTACGAGTGGCGGTTTCTTCCTTTCGGACTTCGTAACGCTCCTGCCACTTTCGTACGCTTAACTAGAGATTTACTACATGGAGTGACGAATACGGTGACATATATAGATGATATTTGTGTCCATACAGATGACTGGACAACACACTTACTGAAACTCAGACATGTCTTCGATAGGTTGCGACTCTTCGGTCTCACTGTCAAACCGAGCAAAGTTGAACTGGGCTACAAGAAATTGATTTTTTGGGTCATGTCATTTCACAAGGACAACTAAAAACTGACAATAAAATTGTTACTAAAATTATGAACCTGACCATGCCTACAACAAAGAAGCAGGTCAGGAGCCTTTTGGGTTTAGTAAATTATTATAGTAAGTTCATACCGAACTTAGCAGAAATAACAAGTGTATTTTCAAATGTTTTGAAAGCATCAGTAAAATTAGATGTCAAAGATGCATTATTAATTTCTGCATTGTCAAAATTGAAACTCCTATTTAGTAATGTACCAATCCTGCGTTTGCCTAATCCTAGGCTCGTTTATTATCTTAGGACAGATGCCAGCAGGATTTCCATCGCTGCAGTACTAGGCCAGTTTTACAATGGCATCTTCCATCCAATTTGCTACGTGAGCCGCAAGATCACACCTGCTGAGTCCAGATATTCCATATCAGAGTTGGAAGCCCTAGGTGTCATCTATTCAGTAAGGAAGTTACATCGATTTCTAGCGGGTAATCACTTCGTATTACAGACCGACAACTCCCCAATCACAGTCATACAAAGTGGGGTACATCGCAATGACCGCATTTACAGGTGGTCGTTAATATTACAAAACTATACTTTTAGTATAGAGCATATTAAGGGTAGGGACAACATTCTGGCTGATACCCTTAGTCGACCATCTGAGGTAGAAATACCTGATACTCCACATGAAGGTTGAGTCTAAGATATGTAATTTAGTACACTTAGAATATCCTGTGTAAAATATCCTATGTAATACATAGACATCATGATCAGGACTGTGTGCTAAGAACAGTGAACTACCATGTGTCCATAGACAGCAGAATAAGAACTGTGCTCCAAGAACAAGTGAATAACCGTGTGGACATAGACAGCTCGTTACGTACTACGCTCCAATTGTGTTCCGGTGAATCACCTGTGTTAATCATGGAAGAACAGTGTCAGAACAATGCATAAATAACAGACACGAATATACATGTCTACGACACCAGCGGACTCTACGAGTGGGAGAATACCCATAAGACACAAGTATGACTGTGTAAGTTTAATTTAATACACCCAGGACAATTGTGTATCTATGAACTGTGCCAACAAAAGCAATTTCTGAACGGTATGGCAACCACTAACGTGGGGTATTTAAATACCATGTATATATATTTATTTATTGTGATATGTATTATAACATGTTTTTAATATAGTGATAAATTATAGTTAGATTAGTTACTTTAATATACATTTCAATTAGATTTAGGAAATATAATAGATTTTTTTTCTGTAGTTTAGATAAATCACTAATTTACCCACTTACTTAGAATAGTACTTTAAAGTTAATAATAGCTAATTAAAGACGAGGATAAAAAGTTAAGATAGGAACAGTACCAGTTAGTACATTTCATTTCACATTATTTCATTCCATCTTGATAAACACTTTAACAACCTCATCATTTAGAATTAAAAATAGTTTAGACCTTATAGGATAAAAGGATAAAAGTAGAAACTAGATAGGGAGGGGAACTGTAAACAGTTCTCTCATGAGTCACGGAAGTGTCAACCAGAGAGTAAGCACTCTGGTCACGGTATAATCACGCCAACGTGATAGACACGAAGAACTAGAATGGAACTCAAGAGTAGGCTACTACTCTAAGCTTGTTGAATGATGTAGCACGCAAAAGCCGAAGTGCGCCCGAGGTCCTTCCGCGTACTGTGTAATCAGCATGCGGAGAATCGTCAGACTGGGGACAGACTTCGTAGGGAACACATCGCTTAGCGTCGTTGCGTATTTCTTTAGATGAGTAGATAGATTTAGCAGTAGGGCTAGGGACGACTAGTGATAGGAAATTCTGTGTATTCATGTGTGATGCATTAGAGACAGTTTTGTGCATTTATGTAATGTAAAGAGCCAGTGGCAATAAAATTTGTAATCAATTCCTCTCGTACGACTGACAAATCTTTTTGTGTGGTGCGAGAGAAGTTTATCCCGTAATGCCTGTAGCATCGCTTGATGACACTATATTCTATGTAATCACATTCCTGTTTGCTCTTCGATCACTTTTTATATTTTTCCTTTTTGTCTTTTACAGCTTTCTTTACTTCTGCGTTCCATCAACTTGTTATTTTCTTTATTTGTGTTTTGCATTTTTTCGTGGTTCCACATGTTATTTTTGCAGTATTTAAAATGCTTGATTTGAACATCTCCCATTCTTCTTCCTTTCTCTTTCTTTCTATAGGTAATTTTACAAAGATTTCAGATAGTTCTTTCTCATAATTTTCCCTCCCTGCCTCGTCTTTGAGGTTTTTTAAGTTTACCAATTCGCATGTCTTGTATTTTCCCGGTCTTTGCTTTCTTCTATTGATGGTTCTTGTTGTGGCAACGACTGCTTTGTGATCAGTGTTTATACTTAAGTTGGGCACTGCCCTTGCATCTAATATATTTCTCTTTCTGTTATTTCTTAATATAAAATCAATTTGGCTTTTAGTATCTGGATCGTTCCATTTATACCAGATGTATATTTGTGAGTCTTTGTGTTTACAGAATGTGTTTGTTATATAGAGGTCGTATTGGCCGCATAGCTCTTATCAGTCTACTTCCGTTATCATTTCTTTCATTATGTTGGTCTCCAAATGCTTCAAGATGTTTTTCTATGCCCGTTCTGTTGTGTCCTAGTCTTGCATTGAAGTCTCCCATAACTATGATGTTGTCCCGGTTATCTATTTTATTTAGTAATTCCTCGCATTCTTGCTCATTATTGTTTGTATTACATGGTGTGTATATTTGTACATATGTTGTAATTGTTTGTTCTTTTATTCTCACTGTTATGATTCTTTCTGATATATATTTTATTTCTAGTATTCCTCTTGCTAGCCGTGGTTCAATGACTATTCCCACACCGTGTCTTGCCCTTTCTTGTTGTTCCACTCCAGAGTAGACAAACGTGTAACTGTGGTGGATCTCCTTGCATCCTTCCCTTTTTATTCTGGTGTCCGCTATTCCCATCAGTCCAATTTTCCTCTCTTCCATTGTTTCTATAAGTTCTTCTTCTTTACTATTAAAACCGCAGACGTTCATTGTGCCTATTTTTTTAATCGCTGATCTATCTCATAGTCCATTAACATTGCCGGGTCTATATCTGTTTGGGTCAGTCCATTTATACTTCTTAGTTTTTCTACAAGCAGTATGAAGATCGCCTGCCAGCTTGCTAGGCCAGTCGCAGGTTTGGGACAAAAATCTGACCATAGGGAATCCATCCTCTATGGCGAGCCATAGCCCATGACCTCGCTGTTATGGTTTCCCAGTCTACACCACATGGAGGTGGGGTTGACTTGTGTAGTCTGCGGGTCATCGGCAGGCTACTAATTTTCACTTTTCAACCCTCCTGGGAGAGGCTAGCCGATCCTAACCCTGCTGGCTGCAGGGATTACTAAATCTAATTTTTCACCAGTGAAATATAATAATTAGATTTTTTTAAAAATATATTACTAAATATAATTGTTATATTTCACTGGTGAATGCTAAGTAATACAGCATCATTAATAAATACAACTATTATATTTAATTGGTGAATCAGAAGTCGCACAGCTGTTACTAAATACAAACCTCTTTATGTGACCCAATATCTCGTGATGGAGGATCACAATCCTTCGGGCTTGGGCATGGGCAGTTACTGTTATGTAGTTCTGCTTCTATAAAATGAATTCTGCTGACAATGCAAAGAGCTGCAAATACCAGCTTCCACTTCATTTTTATATTTCTGATCTGAAAATACCAAAAGGTGTTATGAGATACTGAACTCATACTAAACCTTGCCATTGATCATGTGAAGTGTACAGGGTGTCCGTAAAGACTGGATACATAGGATAATTGGATATTTTTCATTTCATTCAAATGAAATACAAAATTCAAAAATGTTAACAGATTTCCCTAATTGGATTGGAAGACGTGGTCATGTGGAGTGGTCTCCTCGTTCACCAGACCTTAGTCCTCTTGATTTCTTCTTCTGGGGCATAAATCTGTTTTCTCGGGAGAGTTTTAGCGACCCTCGAGTCACTTCCGGTTTTTAACCATATCTCATTTGATTCGATGTATTCAAAACCAACATGACACGACGTCATGGGAAACAACTCTAATAATTGCAGTAGGGGTCCGTCTGTTAAACTGCAAGTGTTTGCCGTTGAGAAACTGTCTTCTCTTGAATTTCTTGAAGTTTATTTATCCACAGTAAATTAATTTGTCTTATAACTCCTGTATTTTAAAACAACCTTGACTTTTTGTTGCATTTTTGAATTCTCCATACAATTTTACATATATATGAAGAGTTTCAACAATCATGGCTTTCAATAGCGTTCAGGAAAGAATATTTAGCACAATCAGGAAAATGAGATATGGCAGTCATAACACAAAGTTCAAGATGGTGGCGCCCATACATTAGTACTAAACTATAGCGGACCTGTATTTATTTATAATTAGAACTGGCAATTTAACTACTAAAATTAAACAGAATACAAGTTTCGTTTGTAGCAGTAATTTATCTGTGTCCTTGTATAATTTTTCAGCATTTTACATAACTGAAAATAATTTTGAAAGCCAGTTTTCAGACCCGTCTGTAAATCTGTATAGTGTAAGGAGTACTTTTTTTCTAAGCAGTGCAGCAGTACATAATTATTTAAATTTAAATAAAATGCTGTTAAATAAGTTATGTTTTAAAATAAAAGTTATTATTTAATTATTAATTGCTCACTTTTAGATACAGAACAGTTTAGTTTAGTTTCTAAACTAAAAAGAGTGTAATTATAGAGCAGAAGTAGAAATCAATTATTAGCGAAAGTGACTGCTTAATTTATGTAGCAGTTACAAACTTATTTACTTACATAATGCATGATATTTAATCAACAAAAGAAAGATGTCGCAACATAGTGGTTACATTAAGACAATGTGAGTACATTTTTATGAATTGTTCTTTAACTAATTACGAACATTTCACATGACATTTATTTAATATAAAAGGGCAGCTATTTATAACATTTAATTAGGTCACAGCACATCCTATCGAAAAGTGTTAAAAGTCAAGGGCATTTTTCTCATAGACTCTGAGACTCTCATGCTTTGTGCGATACTTTTGGCAGGCCATCCTGCGGAAAGAGACCGAGCCATATGGGATAAAACCCAGTGCAATGAAATCAATCATCTCGATTCTGTCGACATTCTATCGAAAGAGGAATGCGACTTTTACTTTCCTGTTACCAAAATGCACTATAAAGTATACATCTTGTCAGGTTTGTTAGTGATGTGACAGACTTTTAATGAATAATAAACTATTGGTGGCCATTTTGAATTGTTAATTAGGTCCAGGCACATCCTTTAGAAAAATAGATAATACATCAAGTTAGGCCTCGTCACCCCAGATGCAATGATATACAAGGCAGAAGTTCTCAGCACCCAATTTATTGGGCCATGATCAGCTGTGTTCAATTTACTAAGATTCCTTACTTTACACTTCCTGGTTGTAGATCACGACACAAAATATTAATAACTCCTCTTAGAATTAACGTACAGTCTTCATTGAGATACCGTTGGATTCGTCTTGTCAAACTGTATCCAACTGCCATTGTTTCATAAGTAAAAACACAATTTTTTAATATTGTCTATATATGATATATATAATAATATTGATCACAATAAATGGATAAATCAGTGGGTCTTGTGAAACGTCACTATGAATCACAATGACTGATGCACATGTTTTAACACTCAGACTTGAGTATCAACTTTATTTAAGATGGCTAGCTTGCTTTGGGGTATCAGTGGAGTATCACAGAAGAGAAGAATAGAAAGATAGGGAAAAAATGAAGGGTGAAGACAATCAGACAATCATAATGTGAGGATGAATTTTAAATGGCCGAACCATTGACATTCAATCACTGAATGCAGCAAAATAATAACACTGGTGGGGAAAAAATCCATAATGTCTCAGATGCACATTAAATAAACAACGACGGCGAGACACTATAGAATTTTACTGTGTAACTGACTGTATGACTGTTTGGTATGGAAGAACACACCTTGATCTTAATGCACAACTTCCGGGTGTTAGTTACCAGGTACGCCAAGGATTATCGCACCTGTTTCGCCATAACTGTTTCTTCATCGAAATGTGTCCGTTTCCTCAACACTATACTATACTTAGGTATTCTGATAATGATTTTCAGCTTGGGTATTTACCAATGGGATCACCACACATAGATAGGCCTTGAAATACTATACAGTAGCACATGTACTGTGGTGGTCAACTCAGGGCAGCTGGTCTAGACAACTGCCCCCCCCCCCCACACTCACACATGTTATTTTATATATATAGGTAGCCTTTTGCAAGATGGAGTGATAAAAAACGGATGGAGTGAGTGAGCAAACACGGCAGGGGTTCTCTGATCGTCAGACTGTGGTCCCCTTCCTCGAATGTTTCGGCCTGTTTACCTTCTTAACACTCTCTAGGGGCGGGCCCGTCCGGGTCATGACTCCGGGCGTCTTTCCCCTCCCGTGCGAGACGTTCGATCGATAGTGCTGTCCCTGTTGTTTCGTGCTTGTCCCTTAGCTGTGAACATGGCCACTCTCAAGCCCCCCCCCCCCCCCCATCTGGTAGGAGAGACTGTGCAAGTGTGCACCTGGTGCTTGGTCACACCATCCTAGCACCTGCCTCTGTCACCTCCTTTCGTCTTCGTTGCCATGTTCCTTTATCGTGACCCGTCCACGGCACTGCACTCAGGGAAGCCGACTCTCCCTCTGGGTTCCTCGACTCTTCTTTCAGTCTTTGTTGCGGAGTGCGGCTTTCGGAAGACGACTACCGCCCTGGTATGGAGGTTGCTTGCTTGCTTGGTTCAAAAACAAAAATTCCAAATTCGGCCTTGTTCAACCTGCTTCTTTCAGCTGTGGTTATTGTTGAGGTCCGTGGCTTTTGCGGGTTTATTCACCCTAATTCTTGTCTTGTGCGCTCTTACGAGTTGGTCCTGCTCCGGACTGGTTATGTCGGCTTTTGTGTCTGTGACATCATCGGGGGAGAGGGGGTATGGGGTGGCTGTCTTTTGTGCCCGTCTCCTCTTGTTGTTTTCTTTGATCGTGCTGTTTCCTGGCTCGTCTGGCTTGGCTGGGTGCAGTCCTTATACGGACTTTTTATTTGGTATTTTTGCCTCCTTTTCTGTGTATTGCCTGTAGAAGCTTTTCAGTGTGATGATATCCCTCCTTGCGCCTTTCTTCACTTTCGCGTTTTGCTGTCTTTCGATTGCTTCCTTCGTGGTCAGCCATGGGACGATCTCTCCGTCATCTATATAGTATTGCCATAGGTGTTCGTCATCCTCCCATAAATCTGGTTCTTCAGCGGTACAGCAGAGTATTGACTATTGGTTTCCCCTTGTGTTTCTTGTACTTTGCTTTTTCTTCCATGCGCCTTCTGTATTCCGTGCACTTGAGTTCGTGTATCCTTTTTATCTTTGCGATTTCTTCATCGGTAAATACTGGCGGCAACGGGGCGTCCTTTATGCCGTCGTCAAGGCGCACATCTCGGTTTTCATCTGATGTCTGGTGGGATATTGGCTTCCCTTTGAATGTATCGGGCATCGTGGTTGAGGCTGCTGGCTTTCACTTGCGATTCAGGCTCGGTCTCTTGGTTTTCATCTTGTGGTTTCTCTGTTCTTTCATGTATGGCTTCTGTTGTTTTATTTCGGAAAAGTTCCATTTCAGCTTTCTGTAGTTCTCGCTATGATTTAATGGTTTATAGGATTTCTTCGTTCTCCTTCTTTATCAGTGCCATATGTTCCACTTCTTGCTTGATGTTTTGCTGGATCTCATTCATTTCCGTCAGTAGTTTTTCGTTGTCGCTGGTCGGAGTCGGCGTCAGCAGTGCCTTGACTTCTTTCTTCAACTCGTCTATCTGTTTTTGCAGTTGATCTCTTTCAGCTTGTGATATATCCGTGGCTGTCTCGCACCTCCGCATTGCTTCGTTGTATCATATGGTGTTTTTGTGTTGATGACGAGCTTTATTACGTCACTGTGTCGTTGCAGGTACGGACAGCCTAAGTATCTTGCTCCATGCTTGCCCAGGCAGTTGGCGCACTTTCTTTTGTTGTTGGGAGGTTGGAATTCGGCCGACTGTATGATTTGGCGACTGTTATCGTGCGGCGACTTGCCCCACCGAACAGCTCCGTCCATATTCCGGTGCACTACACTCGCTCGGAGTGAAGGCTACAGACTACAGAGTCGACATGAGACAGTGCAAGTTCTAGCTCTGATTGGGAGATTGGTTCATTCCAGTATTTTCAGTAATAAACATCTGTCTCTTATTGTGACCAAGCCCAGACAACTTCCTTTGGGAAAACATATAAACATTTTTGTTGCTTATCTATCCCTTACGGGACGTTGCAGTCAACACCAACATTTTCAGCTGCTGTTGATGTACTAGGCAAGTGCTGCGTTCAGTAGTTTGCCATTGCTTTCTGAACGGAGAAAATATACTGACCAGTAAAAAGATGTCATTTGCAACGAGAAAAAGAGTGTTGAGGTGCTACACAGAACCTGGATGTGAAGCTTGGACAATGAGCAGACAAGTTGAAAAACATCAGATGGCTGTGGAAATCTTTTTTCTGAGGATAAATGCAAAAAAATAAAATGGACAGACAGAAAAACAAATGACCAAGTCCTACAAGAAACAAATGAAAACCGTAAACTGATTAGAGAAATTAGACGTAGGCAGTCACAATCTTTTGGAGACGTTATGAGAAGAAATAAATTGGAGAACTTGGCGACAACTGGCAAGATTGGGGGAGGGGGGAGGTGGAGAAATAAATGCTTGGCCACGTAGTATAGTCGAGACAAGAACACTGAGCTGATCCACGACTTTGGTGATCGTGTGAGATGGCAAAACATAACCGCCTACGCTTATCGGCATGGCACATGATGATGATGATATAAACCACATTATCAAGCAAGTGTTCATTGGTCTATACCAGGAGTCGCCAAACATTTTTGTTCACAGGGCCGGATAACTGACAAAATGACGAGCGCGGGCGGCATAATCATTCTGTACAATACCTGCAAGCCACAAGGAAAGCTCTGGGATAAAAGACGAAAAACTAAGTTTAGTATTCCATGCTAATCAAAGATAAGTGGCGTGCAAGGCACGCACGCACGCACGCACTAAAAAAAGGAAGACAACCAACATATTTATTTACTTAATCTGTAATCACTGGAGCTTTGGGATGTCTGTAATCATTTGAGTTTTGGGGTGATTACAATCACTGGAGCTTTGGAGTGTCTGTGATCACTGGAACTTTGGGGTGTCTGTAATCACTGGAGCTTTTGGGTGTCTGTATTCACTGGAGCTTTGGGATGTCTGTAATCAATAGAGCTTTGGAGTGTCTGTAATCACTGGAACATTGGGATGTCTGTAATCACTGGAGTTATGGGGTGTCTGTAATCACTGGAGCTTTGGGGTGATTACAATCACTGGAGTTTTGGAATGTCGATAATCATTGGAGCTTTGGGGTAACTGCCATTACTAGAACTTTGGGGTGACTGCAATTACTGGAGCTATGGGGTGACTGTGGAATGTACGGACACTATATCGAGCTGAAGCGGCTGAAGAACTAACCCAAGAACTGGTTGAATATCAAATGGATATAACAGCAATTCAAGAAATAAGGTGGCCAGGAGAGGGTAATTTAGAGCAAAATGGAATGATTATATATGGAGGAAACACCCAAACTAAACATGAATTAGGAACAGGTTTTGTCATAAAAAAATAGTTATGGGGGAACGTTCTAAACTTTAAAGCTGTTAATGACAGAATTAGTAAATTACGAATAAAAGGTAAATGGAAAAATATAACGATGATTAATGTACATGCACCTACTGAAGAGAAAGAAGATGACTTTAAAGAAGACTTTTATAATAATTTGGAAGATGTCATAGAAGAAACCTCCAAACAGGACATCCTGATTGTGCTGGGAGACTTCAATGCAAAAATAGGTAGAGAGCAAACTCATAAAAAAGTGGCCGGTATGGAAAGCCTACATACAACTTCAAATGATAATGGATGGAGAGTCATCAACCTGGCAGAAGCCAAAGGACTGCAGATTAGTAGTACCAGACTACAAAGAAAGGATATATACAAACAAACTTGGAAATCATGTGACAAGAGAACCTATAATCAAATAGATCACATTTTAATTAACAACAGAAATGCATCAAACATACAGCAAGTTAGAAGTTATAGAGGAGCTGAGTGCCACAGCGACCACTTCCTTGTTGGAGCAAAATTTAAAATAAAACTTAAGATAGATTTCTATACTAAATTACAAAGATTACACCCAACATATAACAGAGAAAAACTACAAGAAATTACAGTCAAAGAGAAATTTACAGATGAAATAAAATGTAAACTTGAAACTCTGCAAAACCCTTTGGAGGAAAGCGTTGACCAAACTTGGTTGAACATCAAGAATACAATTCAATCTACCGCAGAAGAATGTCTCGGTGTGTTAACCACGCATAGAAAGAACAGATGGTTCAATCAAAAATGTGAAGAAGCAGTCATTAGGAAGAAGAATGCCAGACATGTATGGTTAAATGACATCAATAACATCCAAAAGGAAGAGCATTATAGAAATGAATGTAAAGAGGCTACAAAAATAGTCAGACAGCAGAAGCGAGAATATATGAGTAATATAATCAAAGATATGGAAACTAATCACCAGAAAAATGAATCCAGAAAATTTTTTAAAGAACTGAAGTCAATGAAACGAGGGCACCAACACAACACATATGGTTTAAAAGACAAAAATGGGAATATGATAAATATCAATGAGGAAATGTGCAACACATGGAAAGAATATTTTGTTGAATTACTAAATTGTGAAGCTCCAAGTAACACTTTCCCACAGGAAGAGGTTCTAACGTGTGAACCACAAACTGAAGAACCTGCATTTGAAGAAATCCTATATGTAATCGCACGACTTAAAAACAATAAAGCAACAGGGGCTGATGGAATTGCTGCTGAATTTATAAAGGCAGGTGGCCATGCATTACATCTAAAGCTATACGAACTAATAATAAAAATCTGGAGGACAGAAGAATTACCCCATGACTGGAAAGAGCCATTATTGATACCTATCTTTAAGAAAGGAGACAATTTCCAATGTGAAAATTATAGAGGAATATCACTACTGTCCAAAAGCTATAAGATACTATCTGCAGTATTACTAAATAGACTAAAACCATATTCAGAAGACATATTAGGTGACTACCAGGCGGGTTTCAGACAAAACAGATCAACAATAGATCAGATATTTATCTTACGACAAATAGCTGAGAAAAACTGGGAATATAAAAGAAATCTCCATAACATTTTTGTGGATTTTAAAAAAGCTTATGATAGTGTCCATAGGAATAGTCTATGGAATGCTATGCAGGAATTTGGAATACCAAGGAAGTTAATCAACATGACCAGACTATGCATGGAAGATACTTATAATATAGTAACATATAAAGGCAGGAAATCAGACCGTTTCCAAATAACATCTGGCTTGAAACAAGGTGATGCACTATCGCCGCTACTCTTCAATCTGGCTCTAGAAAAAGTTGTAAGGAAGGTAAAGGAGGAATGTGATATCGGAGGAACATCCAGACTGCTTGGTTATACAGATGATATAGATATTATAGGGACAAATGAACAAAGACATTGGAAATATTGACTCACTTAAAGGAAAAAGCCCAACAGATGGGGCTGGCTATCAACCAAGATAAGACAGAATATATGGTAATTTCAAGAGAAAGAATGGCTAAAAACTCTGGCCACATACAAGTAGATAATATGACCATTAAAAGAACGGAAACATACAAATACCTGGGTACAATCTTCAACTTCTCCAACATCATAAGGGAAGAAATACAGACTGGAATCAATTCTGGAAATAAGATATACTATGCACTGCAACATCTACTAAAATCAAATGCGCTATCTCGTAACACCAAGATCACAATATACAAAACACTGATCAGACCAGTTGTGCTGTATGGCTCTGAAACTTGGAGTACAACGAAAGGAGATGAAGCCTTGTTACAAACCTTTGAGAACAAAGTTTTAAGACGCATCGTTGGACCCATTAGGATACACAAAGTGGAGACTGGAAAAGAAGAAGTAACAAAGACATTTATGATCTGTTTAAATCAAAGCTAAACACCAAAATCACAATATACAAAACACTGATCAGACCAGTTGTGCTGTATGGCTCTGAAACCTGGAGTACAACGAAAGGAGACGAAGCCTTGTTACAAACCTTTGAGAACAAAATTTTAAGACGCATCTTTGGACCCATTAGGGATACACAAAGTGGAGAGTGGAAAAGAAGAAGTAACAAAGACATTTATGATCTGTTTAAGTCCCCGCCAATCACTGGTATCATGAAGGCTAATAGACTACAATGGCTGGGGCATATAGAAAGAATGGAAGACAATAGGGAAACAAAACTCGCTTACACTCATGAAATAAATGACTGTAGACTCCGAGGTAGACCAAGAAGACGGTGGAGATATAATATACATACAGACCTACAAGAACTTGAAATCAATGACTGGCAAGAGAAGGTCCACCAGAGAGACGAATGGAGACGGATTGTATCTGCAGCAAAGAACCTCAATGGCTCGGAACGCTGAAGAAGTAGAAGATGGGGTGACTGCAATCACTGGAGCTTTGGGGTGACTGTAATCACTGGAGCTTTGGGGTGACTGCAATCACTGGAGCTTTGGGGGTGTCTGTAATCACTGGAACTTTGGGGTGACTGTAATCACTGGAGCTTTGGGGGTGTCTGTAATCACTGGAACTTTAGGGTAACTGCCATTACTGGAATTTCGGGGTGTCTGTAATCACTAGAACTTTGGGGTAACTGCCATTACTGGAAGTTTGGGGTGTCTGTAATCATTGGAACTTTGGGGTGTCTGTAATCACTGGAGCTTTGGGGTGTCTGTAATCACTGGAACTTTGGGGTAACTGCCATTACTGGAACTTTGGGGTGTCTGTAATCAGTGGAATTTTGGGGTGTCTGTAATCACTGGAACTTTGGGGTAACTGCCATTACTGGAACTTTGGGGTGGCTGCCATCACTAGTACTTTGGGGTGGCTGCCATCACTGGAACTTTGGGGTAACTGCCATTACTGGAACTTTGGGGTGGCTGCCATCACTAGTACTTTGGGGTGGCTGCCATCACTGGAACTTTGGGGTAACTGCCATTACTGGAACTTTGGGGTGGCTGCCATCACTAGTACTTTGGGGTGGCTGCCATCACTGGAACTAGTGACTAGCAGGTGCTGAAGTCATCAAAGCTGCCATAGAGTCTGGTTCTGAGTCATGTAGTGTACAGTTTAAAACGGACAGATGTGGCATCAGTGGGTCCAAAGAACAGATATTTCTCAATAAAAATCGCTAAGATGGCTATGTTGCCGGGTAACTCTGAAGTGGGAGACAATAGGTGAACTGATCTGTTGGCTGTAAGAGCACCAGTGGTTGTAATACTTCTGATGGTCAAGGGAGATATTTGAAAGATGTCTATGAACGATTGCTAGCTGCAGACACAGCAACAGTTGAAACAACATATTTCAGGTTGGTGGAGCCTGGATTGCAGTATGTTTCCAGAAAGGAAGGGCATATGAGAGGAAGAATATATATTTGCAACCAGAGTGTTACCAGAATGATCAGCATCTAAACTTTATGGCATTTGCAGAGGAAAGCAAAGCATCTAAGGATTTACCTGGTGTTCTATGATCTTGATTTAAATCTAAGAAAACCAAGAGACAGACAACTTGGAAAATGCAGCAGAAATGATGATGACAGTACTAAAGCAATGCAGAACTAGCAGACTAAAGAGAGCATGTCATGGACTTTATTAGATATCTAAACAGATTGTCATTTAGTGGGGCCATCTCTTTGCAACAAATATGGCTATGAAGAAAGTGACAAATTGGCAAATGAAGGCAGAAAGCTACATCAGTTTGATTTAAAAAAAAAACAACATTTAATGAGGCCAAAAGGTATATAAGAAGCATCTATAGAACAAAATGGGAATCAGAGCCTCCAAACCACCGGAAAGATAATACATATTATCAGCTCCACAGAAGCAAATTAGTAGCAATTTTCAGACCCTATACAGGAGATAACAGACAGACATTGGCACAAAAGTGTCCAAAATTTGCAGAAGAGAGACAATTATGTCTGTCTATTGTGGCTGTATTTGAGAAGAAACTCTGTGGACCAACTACCTAAGTGAGCGCTATTTTCTGTAAATATTTTCATGCTATTATCTGAAGGTGTATGAAGAAGAAAAAGGAGGAGGAGAAGAAGAAGATGAAGAATAAGAAGAGTTTCACATGTAATGAGTTTCGTCACTTGTCATTCTGGCAGCAGCATCTATTATCTTTAATAAGAGAAAAACAATAACATATAAGCAATACAGTAACATATAAGACAGGAGAAAGGCAATTAAAAACTATTTACATTTATTATGAGTCAAAAAAAATAAGACATGCTATATTTAAACATTTATGCAAAATAGTTTTTGTGAAAACTAGTATTGGACATGATTCAAACATCTAAAACATTGTAAAACTTGTGGGAGAAACTGAACAATGAACAATAAATCTTGAACATGATCAAACTATACACAAATGTACTGGTGCATGAAGAATGCTAGGTTCTATACAGCAACATATCTTTCTACCACAGCAGCTGTGTGGCAGTAAGATGGCAGACCACATTGATGTCTGTGTGTGAGCAGCACTTTTCAGCCATGAGCTGTGTGGCTGCAGCTGTAACTATTTCCAGCAACTGTATAATGATGACTGTCTCCTACACTAGATTATGATGCACATACAAAAAGCTGCACCCTGGCATCTATAACAAGGAGCTCTATGCTGCATACACATGTACACAGATCCTCAGTTTGTAAGTTACAACTAAGCTTATACAGAGCATATATGTACACACACAGGCCTTCAAGAAGAACTTGAATATATATGTACTATGTACTCCTCATTGAGTACACTTATGATATTATACTGCATGCGTATATGTACACAGTTCCATATCTACTACATGTGTAACTATCTATACTAAGTATACATTACAGACTCTCAGGTGGTCCACACAAAGAACTTGAGCACAGCTCCTCTCTAGTACACTTATAACCATACTGAGTATATATGTACACATTTCCACAAGTATAGTTTCAAGTAGCTTTACAATGTGTATACAGATATACACAACCTCTCATGTAGTCCATAAAAAGAACTTGAGTACAATGTACACATATTCACAGCTAGTACATACAACACAAATAACTCTATATATGAGTACAAGTCTACACAGAACTTCATCACACAAAGATTTCAGGTCATCATATGCATAAATGGTGTACACATGTTCACAGCTCCTCATAACACAAAGACCTGAAGTATGTATGTACAAAGCCCCTCACCCAGACACACAAATAAAAATAACTACATTGACTACACAAGCACAAGGCTTGTTATCTCGCAACCTTAGACCATCTCTAGTTCCAACAGTTAATGTTGTCAACTCAAGGATTCTTCGTGGAAAACAGCACAACACATTTTCCTTGCCAACATCTTCAGTTTAGTGGTTTTATTTCCCAATATGTTCCACATGACTTCACAGAAACAATGATTCAAGCTTGAGCAAGAGAAGTGAACATGTTCACAGCAAGAACACACAAGAATGTACACACATTCTCAACACTATTTCACGTCAGAACACTGTCACTTGAATACATGTTAACAGACAAACACAAGGAAACACAAAGAACTTCCCCTAAAGTCATCATCATCATGTGCCCTGCCAACTAACGCAGGTGTTCATGTCTCGCTTCAGATCTCGGTCCGTGGTCTTCTGGATCAATTCTGCTGATGATGTTCCTCCATGCCATTACCTCTGCCCATCCAGCACCATCTCTCTTAGTCTGCATCTTTCCAGTCATCACGATGTTTTCCAAATCCTTTCTTCTCATTATATGACCAAAAGAAGGATGTTTGTCTCTTATATAGTTGTATATAAGATCTCAGACTCTGGTGATCGAGTGAGATGGCAGAACATGACCGCCCATGCTTATCGGCATGGCACATGATGGATGGATGGATAGTTTTATACATTGTTCTACTTTCATGAGCCTCTTTCAGGTCATCGATGTTAGTAGTTCGGCCACTCCAGGATATTCACAATTGTCACACGAACCACAACTCTGTTGCTTCCAAGCTCTTCCTAATTTGTTCAATAACATTCCATGATTTACTGCCATACAGCAATAAATAGGTTCTATACAACATTTCAGTACTCTCTTACTGACATTCAATGACAGTGACTTATTGCATCAAATACTTTTCATGTTCTGAAATGCAGCTTTTGCTTGACCTGTTCTGTTCTTAATCTCCATCAGGTATCTTCCACTCTGATGTTATGATTGTCCCTAGGTATTTAAATAACCAAATTACCTGTATACAACTGAAAATTGTGTCATGAATATGTTTTCTTTACTGAAATTCTAGTTCTCCCCCACTCACGACATAAAACCAGAATGTTTACTACTTCTCTTTGGTGACTGTAAATATTCTACTTTGTGCTGTATCTTCTCTAAGAATGTCATACAGTTCCTTCTTGCCATTCAAGGTTTTTTCCCCACATTTTGTTGCAAAATCACATGACTACTATCATACCAAAGGTGACTGCATGTGTAAGAGAAGTAGCTGTGGGACTGCTATATAAGAATACTGAGTATATGATGGCAGACCTACTGTCAGTGACAGAACAGCACACATACTGAGTATACGATGGTAGACCTACTGTCAGTGACAGAACAGCACACATACTGAGTATATGATGGCAGATCTACAGCCAGTGACAGAACAGCACACATACTGAGTATATGATGGTAGACCTACTGTCAGTGACAGAACAGCACACATACTGAGTATATGATGGCAGACCTACTGTCAGTGACAGAACAGCACATATGCTGAGTATATGATGGCAGACCTTCTGTCAGTGACAGAACAGCACACATACTGAGTATATGATGGTAGACCTACTGTCAGTGACAGAACAGCACACATACTGAGTATATGATGGCAGACCTACAGCCAGTGACAGAACAGCACATATACTGAGTATATGATGGCAGACCTACTGTCAGTGACAGAACAGCACACATACTGAGTATATGATGGTAGACCTACTGTCAGTGACAGAACAGCACACATACTGAGTATATGATGGTAGACCTACTGTCAGTGACAGAACAGCACACATACTGAGTATATGATGGTAGACCTACTGTCAGTGACAGAACACCACACATACTGAGTATATGATGGCAGACCTACTGTCAGTGACAGAACAGCACACATACTGAGTATATGATGGCAGACCTACAGCCAGTGACAGAACAGCACACATACTGAGTATATGATGGTAGACCTACTGTCAGTGACAGAACAGCACACATACTGAGCATATGATGGCAGACCTACTGTCAGTGACAGAACAGCACATATACTGAGTATATGATGGTAGACCTACTGTCAGTGACAGAACAGCACACATACTGAGTATATGATGGCAGACCTACTGTCAGTGACAGAACAGCACACATACTGAGCATATGATGGCAGACCTACTGTCAGTGACAGAACAGCACACATACTGAGCATATGATGGCAGACCTACTGTCAGTGACAGAACAGCACATATACTGAGTATATGATGGCAGACCTACTGTCAGTGACAGAACAGCACATATACTGAGTATATGATGGCAGACCTACAGCCACTGACAGAACAGCACACATACTGAGTATATGATGGCAGACCTACTGTCAGTGACAGAACAGCACACATACTGAGTATGTCAGCTATACAGTCAGCAGTTGAACTACAATTTCCAATCAACTAAACTGTCAGCACAATAAGAAGTCTCCAGATCTTGAGCTTCTTCACGGTGACAAGATCAGCATAAAACACACACATGAACACAGGCTGCACAATGATGCTAATGTTACGTAAAAAACCCACATAAACACAGCCACTATGTCCAAAATAAAACACCGAAAGCATCAATAAGAAAACAATGTCAGTGGATGCTCAAACAGATGTGTATATATAATGTCCATAGCTGAGAAATGTGTACAACATATAATGTCCATATCTCAGAAATGTGTACAATATATACTGTCCATATCTCAGAAATGTGTACAACAAATAATGTCCACATCTAAGAAATGTGTACAACATATAATGTCCATAGCTGAGAAATGTGTACAACATATCATGTTCATCTTCTTCTCCTTGTATCCCCACTGTGGTACAGTCCCCCACCCAAATCACTTCTCGCCCTCCTGTCCTTAGCTATCCCATACAGCTCCACCCAGATCCTCACAATCATCTTGATTTCTGTTTCTACTTCTCTTGTCTATATGTTTTTAGTCATCCTCTATTTCTCTTGCCCTGTTGATTTCAGACAAAAGCCAGTCTAGTGATACTATTCTCAGGTTTCCTCCATCTATGTCTTCTCCAGTACCAGCATCATGTCTTGACCTCTTGGCTCCCTGATGATATTTACCTAGTTCTCTCCATCAGCATGGGTATATAATGTCCATAGCTTAGAAAAATGTGTCCAGTTGTTGTTTTGTTAACTGTCACTTAATGTTAACTTGATGAGAGGGTGGTATTTGTGGCTAATGTTTCCAGGTCCTCTCAAATACTAGAGATCGAGAGACATGCCGTCATGGTCTTAACTCAATGAAGGAAAACTCTCAACAGCACCTCCTGGTGGCAATGAATGTGCATGCATACAAGACTATGGCACATGCAGTTTAGAGCAATGAATATCCACTGGACAGATGTTTACCACATCACCCTTTAACTGCTGATTGGCATACACAAATTTGGGGTCAGCACTTTATGGCCAATACCCATGTAAAAGAGTTTGTTACTGCATCACCATTTGGCATTGCTGGGTGACGTGTTCAGTAGCGTCATATAAGTTTTTAGACTGACAAATGACATGACATAACCGTCTTCAGACTGAATTACCCTGACATAACATATTCTTAAGTGTTTGTGACCAGAGGCCAGTAATTGTGGCAGTCAACATTTACCATCACTTAATTCTGTTTTGTCTTGGTAAATTTTTTCAAACTTCCTGTAAAAGTCTGTACAATATCAAAAGAGGTATGAAAAAAAAATTTGGAATAGATTTCATCTCTAAAACTGTAGTCCTAGTTCTAGGGACACTAGAGCGGGGACAACCAATGGTCACACCTGAAATATGGGAATCTGAAAATGAACAAGGATGCAGAAAAAGAAGTGTATAAAAACAATACTAAAGGAATATAAATGAAGTAAATGTAATAAACTATATAATAATCAGTTTGCTCTCAGGATCTTGTGCTCTATGATGTAAGCACAATAATCCCATTTCTGCCTATCCCTGATTGTTGTCACTCTACATCTAACTACTCAGCTCCTGCAGATCTAGGTCTACATTGTCTATTCTGTATGGACATTCACTTCACTCGTGTGCCACTGGGACCCATGAGGGAAGCAAGGAACTGTAACGCTGCACCCTATTATGCATGTAATAAAAGGCAACTAAGTCGGGTCATGCTCAGGGCAGGCTACTCCTTCATACAGAACAATTCAGCCACAAAATCCAAGCAATCATGAACCAGTCACATAAAGAAACAAATATGGCAACCACAAGGACAAGAAGCTCTTGTAGACCAGCTAAGAAGCATGGTGGGGAAAGCTGCAAGCAGTCCTGGGAGTTGATGACCTTTCATTCACCAAAGAACATCCCCAGGATCTAGAAGAGATTTAAAGAAACAGATGGAAAAATATGGGATGGACAAGGAGGGTGCTGCAGGAGTTGGCAGAAGATAGGATGCTGAGTGTGAGTTGGTTGGGGGAACTGCCCCAACAGGGGCTACAGGCCAACAGAAGATGGACATGCTCTTGGTCCTGTACCTTGCTTTTACTCAGCACATGAATAACTGCACTTACTTTAAGAAGAAAAACACCTGCTCCACTGGTGAAGAGTCACCCACAATGTTGTTGACATAAAGAACACAATGTTCTATGTTCAGATTCCATTTGTTCTCACTTGGGAGTTGCTGAGTTAGAACCATCACCCTAAGCCACGTTATAGCTCCCAGATCTCACCAGTGTCACATCCCACCCTAAGCCACGTTATAGCTCCCAGATCTCACCAGTGTCACATCCCACCCTAGGCCACGTTATAGCTCCCAGATCTCACCAGTGTCACATCCCACCCTAGGCCACGTTATAGCTCCCAGATCTCACTAGTGTCACATCCCACCCTAGGCCACGTTATAGCTCCCAGATCTCACCAGTGTCACACCCCACCCTAGGCCATGTTATAGCTCCCAGATCTCACCAGTGTCACATCCCACCCTAGGCCACGTTATAGCTCCAAGATCTCACCAGTGTCACACCCCACCCTAGGCCACGTTATAGCTCCCAGATCTCACCAGTGTCACACCCCACCCTAGGCCATGTTATAGCTCCCAGATCTCACCAGTGTCACATCCCACCCTAGGCCACGTTATAGCTCCCAGATCTCACTAGTGTCACATCCCACCCTAGGCCACGTTATAGCTCCCAGATCTCACCAGTGTCACATCCCACCCTAGGCCACGTTATAGCTCCAAGATCTCACCAGTGTCACACCCCACCCTAGGCCACGTTATAGCTCCCAGATCTCACCAGTGTCACACCCCACCCTAGGCCATGTTATAGCTCCCAGATCTCACCAGTGTCACACCCCACCCTAGGCCATGTTATAGCTCCCAGATCTCACCAGTGTCACACCCCACCCTAGGCCATGTTATAGCTCCCAGATCTCACCAGTGTCACACCCCACCCTAGGCCACATTATAGCTCCCAGATCTCACCAGTGTCACACCCCACCCTAAGCCACGTTATAGCTCCCAGATCTCACCAGTGTCACACCCCACCCTAGGCCATGTTATAGCTCCCAGATCTCACCAGTGTCACACCCCACCCTAGGCCATGTTATAGCTCCCAGATCTCACCAGTGTCACACCCCACCCTAGGCCATGTTATAGCTCCCAGATCTCACCAGTGTCACACCCCACCCTAGGCCACGTTATAGCTCCCAGATCTCACCAGTGTCACACCCCACCCTAGGCCATGTTATAGCTCCCAGATCTCACCAGTGTCACACCCCACCCTAGGCCACGTTATAGCTCCCAGATCTCACCAGTGTCACACCCCACCCTAGGCCACGTTATAGCTCCCAGATCTCACCAGTGTCACACCCCACCCTAGGCCACGTTATAGCTCCCAGATCTCACCAGTGTCACATCCCACCTTAAGCCACGTTATAGCTCACAGATCTCACCAGTGCCAGCATTTACAGCTAAAGTTACCCACTCTAGGTCACCCTGTCTACTTCAAGTTCTTTTTCTGAGTCTTTACTATTCATCTAACGGTAAACTGCTGCCCTTGCACAATTGTCTGGAAACTTTGACAACTATTGATATTTTCTTTTTATTATTATAAAACACAATCTTTTACCTAGGGTCAATTGTACAGTTATTGTACACATAAGTATTATGCTTGCCAAAATGGCTATTTAAAATATGTTGATTTCACTAGCAAAAATATTAACGTAAGAAATCTCCAAATCAGACTGATGACTGTAATATGAGAAACACACAAGCACAAGATCATGTACCGATCCTTGCAATGAAGAACCACTGACCATGGACACAGAGAGGAACATTTATTGAGAGACAAGCTGAAGCATCTCTTTAATGGAATATATTATTTGTGCACAACAGAATGATTGACGCAGTTGTCACTAGTCATCTTAACTCATCTCTCCCCCCTACAAAATGAGTTTATTGCTGCCGAGCTTCCACAGGAGTACCATCACAAACACAAAATATTAAGAAGAAGCTCGAAGGATGAGTGAACTAAAAGAAACCATAGTATTATGTGCTAGTTGTGAATTGGAAACACATAACAGAAGCATAAACTACAACTGTGATGTGAGGTATCAAACACATAACAGAAGCATAAACTACAACTGTGATGTGAGATATCAAACACATAACAGAAGCATAAACTACAACTGTGATGTGAGATATCAAACACAACAGAAGCATAAACTACAACTGTGATGTGAGGTATCAAACACATAACAGAAGCATAAACTACAACTGTGATGTGAGGTATCAAACACATAACAGAAGCATAAACTACAACTGTGATGTGAGATATCAAACACAACAGAAGCATAAACTACAACTGTGATGTGAGGTATCAAACACATAACAGAAGCATAAACTACAACTGTGATGTGAGATATCAAACACATAACAGAAGCATACACTACAACTGTGATGTGAGGTATCAAACACATAACAGAAGCATAAACTACAACTGTGATGTGAGGTATCAAACACATAGTTAGTTAGTTAGTCGACAGATCATCCTCATTGCACATCGAACCATTCAGTCCATAAGTGCTCGGATCCCCTCCTCAGCAAATCCCGCAACGTGTAGCGGCTAATGACGCCAGTTCTGTGTTGGTTTATAAATCTTCTTTGGCTTCCTGCGTAGTGTTCTTGTTTGGCCACCCCTCTTTTAATTTGCTGCTCTCGCAGTCTGGCCATTGTTGTAGATTCACAGTCATCACTTGGTTCTCGCAAAAGTCTTACTTCTCGTAGAGCATTCAGAATGTCGGCCTGGTCCATGGCGCGTCCGCCCTCCACAGTAGCCTCACCTGTGAGCTTGTCAGCCCGCTCATTTCCTTGTACTCCCGCATGCCCTGGCACGAAGATGAAACTAATCTTTGCCAGTCGAGACCGCTCCAAAGGCAGCAACCATTCTCTTCGGATCGACCCCTCCTCTATCCTCTTGATCATGTTCATTGAGTCGCTAAGGAAACAAGCCCTGGTGAATGTCTGTGTCTCGAGCCATGTTATTGCTTTACTTACTGCCATGACTTCCATGGTCAGGCTACTTGTGGTTTCAGTGAAAGCACCAGAGTCCTCCTTCACAATTCTCCCTCCGGCCCGAGCTGTAAAGGCCCATGAGCTTCTCACATGTCGGACGACCAACCCATCTGTGTAGATGACCGCGTCACCGTCTAGCGAATTCTCGAAAATCAACGCTTGTACTTCAGCCTCCACAGCAGCCGGATTTTCATGTCTGCATTTTCTATCTAGTTGGATGCAAACTGAAAAGGATGTGCAGAAGTCTGTTGGCACTTGCACCCACTCCTCGCCAGGTTCTAAGTCCTCAAGTGAACACACCTGTTGAAGAATGTCTTCGGCTTGACCCATCCACGACCGTCCTCTTTTTAACCTGCTGCCCTTCACCTTCCTAATTTCACTATGCAGTGGATGTTGTGTGATCAAACACATAACAGAAGCAGAAGCATAAACTACAACTGTGATGTGAGATATCAAACACATAACAGAAGCAGAAGCATAAACTACAACTGTGATGTGAGATATCAAACACATAACAGAAGCATAAACTACAACTGTGATGTGAGGTATCAAACACATAACAGAAGCATAAACTACAACTGTGATGTGAGATATCAAACACATAACAGAAGCATAAACTACAACTGTGATGTGAGGTATCAAACACATAACAGAAGCATAAACTACAACTGTGATGTGAGATATCAAACACATAACAGAGGCATAAACTACAACTGTGATGTGAGGTATCAAACACATAACAGAAGCATAAACTACAACTGTGATGTGAGGTATCAAACACATAACAGAAGCATAAACTACAACTGTGATGTGAGGTATCAAACACATAACAGAAGCATAAACTACAACTGTGATGTGAGGTATCAAACACATAACAGAAGCATAAACTACAACTGTGATGTGAGGTATCAAACTCATAACAGAAGCATAAACTACAACTGTGATGTGAGGTATCAAACACATAACAGAAGCATAAACTACAACTGTGATGTGAGGTATCAAACTCATAACAGAAGCATAAACTACAACTGTGATGTGAGGTATCAAACACATAACAGAAGCATAAACTACAACTGTGATGTGAGGTATCAAACACATAACAGAAGCATAAACTACAACTGTGATGTGAGGTATCAAACACATAACAGAAGCATAAACTACAATTGTGATGTGAGATATCAAACACATAACAGCCGGGAAGGTTAACCCGGTCAACAAATGCCCGCAGAAGTCGGATGTGTCTGCCTAACGGCGCAAGAACGCAGCTCTGCTGTAAACAGGTACAAAGCAGTCACGTCCGAAAAAAAAAATAAATCCGGATGAACGCAGAAGAAGAAGAAGAAACACATAACAGAAGCATACACTACAACTGTGAAAATGATGTGCTTCAAAACATCATGTTATAATTATATTCCTAAAAAGTCCCTTAAAAGATGACAGGGTCGACTTCATTACACCGGGTTTTTATCCCATATGGCTCAGTTTCTTTCTGCAGCGTGGAAAGTTTTGCACAAAGCACGAACTCCGTAGCTCCAGCGATGACCCTCAGAAGTCTCAGAAAAAATGCACTTGTGAACCAAAGGCTGCGGCCCAGAATCGAACCCAAAACCTTCCGAATCCGAGTCAGATGGCTTGACCACTTTGCCACGGAGACTAAGATTATATTCTGATAGTACTGAGTAGCAGTTCTTGTGATATATGTGAAGAAAAGTGGTGTATTTATCACAAAATGAAGGAAATTTGTCTTGGTAAGTGAGATTTCTGATTAATTTTCTCCAATTTTTTTTTCAATACCTGTTAGATAATTTAACAATATTTGAATGTTTTTTAAACAATTTGCAATTCATAATGGTCACACAGCCCAAAACCTACTTCCAATCTTCCATCATTGATGTTTGTTTGGTACAAACCTGTTTCTTGTTTTGCACTGAATATGTTATGCAACATAAACAAACTACAACAATGAAATGATGTATCTAACACAACTCATGGACACAGACTGCTGCTAGGATCTTCGTTGTCTGCAGATATTTGATGGTGTATGATTGACAGCTGTGGAGAAAACTACACGCAAGAGGAAACATTTGTAAATAATACAACCATTAACTTACAAACATACACAGAAAAGCAAACAGTTTTGTCATGTAAAATGTAATAAATATATTTACACCAATGACTTATTACAGCTGCAAAAATGGATGAAACCACAGTGGTGGAGAGAAATTATCTGACATGGCTGCGCACACAATGAATATAGAAACTTCAGCCCCATCTATGCCAATAATTGTGAACACGTAACTGCTCTGTCATCATTCAGTGACTGGTCCTGTGCTGAACTGTGTCCCCAGTCTTTCCAAATGTTTCTGGTTTGTTAAATGTCCAAGTTTCCATCTGTATGATGCCCCAGGAAATATGCAAGTTTTCAGTGCTCTGACTCTTGTTGTTCTATCTGTTACAATTCATAAACTTTTAATTGCTTTAGTGTTTGTTTTTTTGCTTTGCCCTTGTACTTACTTTATTAATTTATCACTTCCCATTTGTTCTGTTGTACCATACTGTGTCATTAGCACATCAAAGTTACTTTGATAATTACGGGATCATACTGTTTCTTGTCAATACTTTCTCTAACATTCCTCATGGTGTCTCCAGTAAATAATTTAAACAGATAAGGAGAAATATACAACCCAGTCTGACCAGTTCTTTATAAAATTACTCTGCTATATCATCACATATACTCACAGCTGCCTTTTGTTCATTGTAATGTTTATACGGGCTGCACTGAATGTAATGGGAAGCCCCCGTCTTTCATTATGTTCCATAGTTCTTCATATTCAAAGTAGTCAACTGCCTCTGCGTAGTCTATAAAGCAAGAGTACAGATCTAGATTGCACTCTGCTGTTTTCTATCATTTCCCTCACATAAAATATGTTGTCATGTACATCTACTTCATCTAAAATCTTCTTGTACTATGTTTATACCCGGCATTCATATCTCTCTACTGATCTTGGTTCTTGGTATTCTGTATCAATTCTGCTGATGATTTTCCTCCATGCCACTGTCTCAGTGCATATAGCAACATTTCTTGTGGTCTGCCTCTGCTCTTTTCCCACCAATCTTTCCAGTTCTCATGATGTTCCCCAATTCCTTTCCTCTCATCACCTGAGAGAGCAATCGATCAAAGAGAAGCCAGGACTGTCGTTCACTGCCACAAAGAAAAACAGGTTCTATATTCTATACAACATTTCAGCACTCTCTTTCTTGCTTCTAATGGCAGTGATTTATTGTATAAGATACTCTTCATATATATATATATATATATATATATATATATATATATATATATATATATATATATAACATAGCCTCCTGCAGTCATATCTGACTATAGGTTGATGTGCCCTATGAGTTGGAAGCCTTCAGTCACATATACTAGTGATTCTCTAACAGCTTCTGGTCTCCTCTGGTTGCTGAGCTAGTCTCCTTTTATCGAGTTCAATATGACTCCTATAGTGCAACCCCATGTATAGTCTAAGCAGCCTGTACTATATGGTTTGGTGAGTGTATGAGGGCACTTCAGCATTTATTTCCATGTCCGTTCAGCAGCTGCCAATGATAGAATGAAGAGAACACAAGAGGAAAGTTTTAAGTCATACACATATTATATGGAGTGAATTTATCAGCAGATTCTATTCATGAATCTCCACATTCTGTCATGCATTTAACATTATTTACAAACTCAATGTGTGGGTTGACTGAAATGATATGAAGCTTTTAAGACTAAAATTACATACTTTTTTTCTGTACAACAATAGCTGACTGCAAAAACAATACGGCATCAGTATCTACGGACTATGTGTAATAGTTGAAAGTTACACGGCAGAGATGATGCCAGAGTTTGTCACATGATAGTCATTAACGCAGGTATTGTTCTTAATTGGTAAGGTTCTAGATTTGGATAATTATAAAAACATGAGTGACTGATAAATTGTGGGATAATGATTAAAACACTATTGCTTTCTCTGGTAGAAAAATTAAAACAGTTAATTGTATTTGAACAAATACCAATATTAAAATCACTACAGGTAATGCGATTTTACATTTTAAATGAAAACAAGGACAAATAATACAATTGTGCAAAACATATTGGGTGTACAAAGAAGAAAGGTTAACAAAAATATTGCAACTGTGGTCAGTGGCTATGTAACTACTGTTCTCAAGAAAATATAAACACAACATCAAAATAAAAGCTCGTTGGTTACATGTCATGATCACATGAGATTACAGTTGTTGAATCACTTGCCATATGAAGAATGTTTTCGTGAGTCACTCACTGTCTCTCAGACATTAACATGATGAATAAAACCAGCTGATTTACATACAAACATTGTTTCTTGTGAGTCTCTTAGACATTTACATAATGAATATAACCAGCTGATTACACACAAACATTGTTTCTTGTGAGTCTCTCAGACATTTACATAATGAATAAAACCAGCTGATTACATACAAACATTGTTTCTTGTGAGTCTCACAGACATTTACATGATGAATAAAACCAGCTGATTACATACAAACCAAGTTTCTTGTCTCTGAGACATATAATTAATGAATGCAGTTAGCTGGTCAGACACACACCTCTGTGCTGGCTCTTGATAATTATTATAAAAAAACACAAACATGACACTGACAGATTTATTAGTAACAGTGACTGACATTTCCAAGTGGTTCAGACTATTACAGCTAGCAAGTTGTCAGAAAATAACCCAGACAGAAAAGTTAATCTGTCAACAGTTAGAAAAACTGTCAGCTAACATAACACACCAAACAAACATCCATATAAGATGGGTTGATGAATTTATGGATGTGTTCTCAGGGTCAACACATACACACATTTACTATGTTAATGTACTGCTGCCATGGCTATGTTATAGATGTACAGGGTATGTCTGCTGGAAAAGCTGGTCTATGTAATGACAATGTCATGAAAACTACATGTGATGCACCTTTGCAATGAATCACTGGTCATCTCTGACAGGAGAGATCACAGTGATCAGTTTAACACAAGTTCAGCCATGTCTTCATGAGATTTGACACATATTGTCATCTTTGACAGGATAGAACACAGTGGACAATTTAACACATGTTAAGCCATGTCATCATGATATTTAACATACATTGTCATCTTTTAAAGGCAAAACGCAGTGGACAATTTTACAATCTCAAGTTTAGACATGTTGTAATGAGATTTAACACATATTTTACATGAAATGCAACACTTTTCACATGAGGTTTAACATTTAAGAAATATGACAGAGCTTGGAACTATGAAATTATTCAACATGTTCTATATAGGTGGTGGGACAAAAGCCATATATACTTTAGAGAAAAACTGTAAACTGCAGTACAATGCTTAGCTCAAATAAAGAGACTATATACCAAGAGGCAATCAAGTAATCATGTTCTGGCTGAGAGCTGGCCACTGCAAACTTAAACACCATCTATTTAACGAAATGAAAATTAAACAGATGTGTGCATGAGCTGAGAGTAAAGGAACAATGAAACATGTCCTCCAAAACTACTGGTTCTGAGACAGCAGCTGAGTGACAATACAGCCGTACCTAACTTCACTGAGGAGAAACAAGAAAACTAAAACAATTTAGAAATAAACTACAAACATTTATTAACTTGCAGAATAGGACTAAAATGATATGACAGAATCACCAACTGGAGCTCATGGATCTGAACTGAACAAATCCCAGTGAATCAAGAAATGAAGAAAAGACGTTGGTGTTGGACAAAGGACACACAATGAAACAAAAACTCTGGTAATAGCATAACCAGAAAGTCCTCCCTCTGGACCCACAGGGCAAAACAAATAAAGTGAGTCCTAAACACAAATGGAAAAGAGAATTTGAGACAGAGATGAATAATATGGGAAAGACATGGTGGGTGATGTAGAAGACAGCAACGGATAGGGAGGTTTGGTGTTAGCTTGAGGGTCTGTGCTTCACAGGGAAATAAAAAGAGGAAGAGAAAGAGGAGGAGGAGGGGGAAGACACAGAAATGCCATAGCATTTAGTTGTTATTTATTACTTATTCTTGTTCAGGTACTTGGTGATCATGCCTCTACCTTAGTCTGCCATGTAATTGTGTAATGAAACCAATGTTGCTTATATAGCTGTCTGTTGCCTGGTGGTTTGAACTTTACGTATACACCTTTCTCTGTCTTCCGTTGCTTCTCTTGTCTAGTAGTATCTCTATTCCACCTCATTTGTTGATACCTCCCATACATTTCATGTGTCTTTCACTAAAGGCTTTGATGAATGGTCTAGTAAAGCTTGCAGCTGTCATTATCCTAGCATTAGTTTTCTTCTCTATCCATGATATTCTAAAGATTCTTTACAAAACTCACATCTGTGCTACTCCAGTTTCCCGGTCATTATATTATGGATTATATTGTGGCTGAACAGGTCACATTTCCCACAGATACAGTCAGTTAGCTTCCTCAGTCAACACATATTATTTCACTATTATAAACAACATATATAAGCCTATATGTATTGTATCTGATATTATGTTCTCAATGTGAACGCACTGGTTACATACTGCAACGTCTACTGCTGTTTGCAATTAGCAGTTTAAATTACAATGTATTTATTACATCTGATGAAAATGTCACATTTCTAACATCTGAATGTGTTCACTTTCTTGTGTCACAAAAACACATCCTGAAATTGTTTCATTGACTATTTCAGATAAATGTGATTTGCCAATAAATGAGCAGTTTCGTTCTCAAGCCATGAAAACAGCTCTAATATTTACAATTTCTACACTTGTGTCTGAATAAAATAACTGTTCATGAAAAATAAAACAATAGAATAACATTAACTAAATGATCACTTTTGTTAAAATGCCTTTTACTTGACAAAAACACAACCATTTTATTTGTAATACCACTAAGATAGAAAGCAAAACTACAATGTAACATCTACAATATGGAGCAGAAGAGAAAATTAGACACTGAAGAGTGTTTGTTTTAACCATGGTAATTATATATGGCATGGTCATAATCTGAGGCTCGAAGGTCTGCTTGTCTTGACCACCTTGATGGTAAGTGCAATAGCGATACTGTTTGGGCATTTGATCTTATGACACGTGATATACCAACCATCCTTTCCACCTCTATTTTAGTATACAGTAAGAGTGAAGATGCATATCATTGCATACCTCTATCCAACCTGACCCGTATGTCAGGCAGTGTTGCAGTCATTCCCACACAACTCTTCCTCTTTTGTATTTTTTATTACACTATAATTACTATCATACATTAATGCACATCGTTATTAACTAATTCCAAATGTACTATGACCTGCCTACACTATTAAAGTTGTGGACACGTCTACTATGGGACCACTCCATCAGAATTCACCCTTTTTTGCACGGTGTGGTCTCTGTGTCAAGTGCTCCATGTTTTGTTTCATTCTGCTGAACACTTTTGTTTCACATTGATCTGCGTTGGTTTGCTCTATGTGGCTGCACAGTGTCTTGTCCGTTGTTCATTCAAGGTGGTGTTTTCTTGTTTTTGTTTACTTGTGGGGCTCAGTCACATCCATGCCTCTGTTTCCACTAACATCTTCCTTTTTAAAAATAAAAATGGTAAAAGCTACCCTAGACTTTGTACATCTTAACTGTTCCCTATTGTTATACAAGAGGAAATGGAGAAAGCTCCGCAAGAAAAGAAAGATAAAATGGAGGAATTCAAGCGTTGTGCAGCAGAGGCCAAAAGAGCAAAATGAAAACACTTTATGAATGAGATTGGAGGAGATAAAGACACTGGGAAAGTTATGGAAATTGCACAGACAGATGCAAAGGAAAGATCGTCATGCCACAGTGGGTACAATATATAAAGATAGCGGTCTGCCTTTGACAACAAACAGACGGGAAGCTTGCCTGCAGAGATTTATAGCACAGACAGATCAGAATGATGGGGACATCAGAGACTCAATTAGGGAGTATCTATCACACAGCTGGAAGATATAAAAATGTATTGAGAAAAGATATACAAAATATATTGAGAAAATCAGGGCCCGAAGGGGTTAGGTATGCCCACATGAGTTGATATGAGTGATGGAGAACTTATGGTGATGGCTGCTGGCTTTAACCTGAGCATCAGGGTGTTCATCAGTAATCCAGGATTAGGTGCACAGCTATTTAATATCACTTCCTAAACCAGGCAAAGATCATTCAGGGCTAAATGGGTTCAGGATTATCACCCTGCCCTAAAGAATGTTTTTGGCAAGGTGCTGGAGAAGATCGTTGCTGTTAAGCTTCAGGAATATTTAGAAAGGGAAAAGTTACCGGCCAGGAAAAGATACTTGGGAAAATGCAGCCATCTGATGTTTATACAGGATTCCAAAACAGACAGGAGGCAGCGGTGGGAGCACCCAATCAACAGTCAGAGATGAGATTCTGATGTAGGATTTCATGGAGATCAGAGTCTGTCCTTGGTTGGTGAACTGGATTCCAGCTGTTTTGAATTCTCGTAGAGTGGCTCTCTGGCTGAGCACATGGACCTCTGAGCCATGTATCATAGCCCCCAGACAGCCACAGGGGTCAGCTATTTCTCCTGTGCTTTTCAATGTGAATACGAACAAGATTGCAAGCACTGAAGCAGCAGGGGCTGGAAGGATACTAACATTAGCAGATCATGTTTTTACATACAGGCAGTGGAGGGACAGAAATCAAACAGCTCAGGAGCTGCAGGCGACATTAGACAAAGTGATGGATTGGTGTATGGAGATGAATGCTGTCATTAACCCAGAAAAGGCAACTGTCTTGTGGTGCAATCTGGACAATAGGATTGTTAAAGCTGACCTCCCAATGAATGGCAGAACTGTGAATAGAGGAAGCAGACTGAAGCACCTGGGAATCACTTTTGATAGAAGCCTGTCCTTTAGGGATCACGTTGCAGTGGTGGTTACAAAGTGTCAGAATGGGCTCAATGCACTGAAGAGTATGGCAGCAAGGAACATGGAGCAGAAAATGCTATTCACACTTTTTTAGCACTTTATCATTTAAGTGGTAGAGTATGGACTAGGAATGCTCACCGTCTCAAAGAGTCAGCTAGTGAAACTAGAGTGCATACAGAATGAAGCCACGAGGGTGATTCTGGGCTGTACAAGAGACCTGCCAATACTGTGTTTGCGATGCATTCTGGTGCTTCCGACCATTGCACACAGAATCAAGGTGTTGCAGGCAAGGTCATATCTCAACGTAGCCACAGACAAGGAACACCTCTTGCATGATTCCCTGTATGCAGTCAAGGGCCACAGACTGTTAAGAGGAAGATCATGGGTGGCTCAGGCAGAAGATACCATCTAGGAAGTGTGCCCACTTGACAAGATTGGCAGAGGCAAGGAGTGGGCCAGAGTATTGAACAGTAATTCAGCCTTGTGTGAGGTTATAATTACTTTAGGACGTGAGCGTAGTGAGTGGCCAACAGGTGCTACTTAAGTAGAAATTCAGCAATTAATTCATGACTACTCTCGTCTTGGCAATGTGATTATCTATACCAAAGGCTCTGTGTTAAGAGGCAAAAAAAAGTGCTTGGGGATTCATAGCAAAAGCAAATGGCCAATGTTTAGTAAAGGAGAGCTTGGCATACGACACCACAACTTCAAGTCTGAGAACGGAGGTGGAGGCAGTTGCTGCAGCTTTCCGTTGGTTGGAGAACAAACTGTATACGCGTGTTGTGGTTGTAACTAATTCACAGAGCATGTTGACATAGGTGAAGACTGGCATGCTTCATGCTAAATGGCATCAATTAAGAAGTCGTGGGTTGTGAGCATTCGCTGGATCTTTTCTCCAGGACACTGGTGCATGGTTGGCAATGAACAAGCAAACAGATTGGCTGGTGCCGCATCACTGAGGGGTGATTTGATGCATGATAAGGCAGATATGGTGAAGGCCCTCTGGGAGCGTGTGAATAATGCAGAATAACAGTTAGACTATTATGGACTGGAAAGAATGCGGCAGCGTCAGAGGGTCTCGTCGACAGTCGTCACTTAGAGGTAAAGCAAGATTGCAACGGGCATCATTAGAACTGGAACACTTCAGTGGCTATTGAAGATGAGGACTGAGTGCATACAGGAATACCCCTGGTGCAATTATGTTGGTTCTTAACTCAACCCAACTCAGCAAAAGGCAGGTACCACAAGAAATTAAAAGACGCTTAAAAGTCGACAGGGTCGACTTCATTGCACCGGGTTTTAACCCATATGGCTCGGTCTCTTTCCGCAGCGCGGAAAGCGTTGCACAAAGCACGAACTCCGTAGCTCTAGCGACGACCCGCAGGAGTCTCAGAAAATTTTAACTTGTGAACTGAAGGACGCGGCCTGGAATTGAACCCACAACCTTCAGAGTCAAACGGCTTGACCACTTCACCACGGAGACTCCCACAAGAAATGGGGAGTCACCACAAGAAATGGATTAGTGAAATAGCACCACCTTATATGCAGCTCACACAAGAGCCTTTCACAGAAAGCCTTCTTACCCTGAAGCTGTGGGACATAACAATACAGACAGAAACAAGCCAGTTACTGGGAGAACATGTGAAGCTGCTGCCTCAGGAACATCTGAACATGTTAGAATAACTCTGCTAATGTAGAATGGCCAGTCTCCCTGGTCTAGGGGTTACACGATTTTCTCCGTAATCCCGTATACTCTCGTGAGTAATGTGACATGCGTGAGAATTGGTAGCGGTTCTCTCCACGTCGGTAACTTATGGGGTATGTGAGCCGGCCACTCAGAAAGCAATGGAAAACTACTGAGCGTAATCTTGCCAAGAAATCAACAATCAGCTGAAAGATGCTGATGTTGACAGCGATGTCCTGTAAAGGATATGCGGAAAAAAAAATGTAGAATGAGTAAGTCAATAAAAATAGAAAACAGAACTGGTCAGCTTGGCAAAACCAAGTGATAGAATGGGAAACTGAACCTAGAAAGATTTTGTCAGTTAAAAAAAAGAAGTGACACTGAGACACTGATATAACTACATCTAAAACGATTATATAAAACTCACTTAGCCAAGGACCTGAAGTTATATTGAAAGAATGCTAAGTCCTCAGGCACAAAGTCTCAACTTAGGACAATGAGTGCAGTACATCAGCTGACAGAAGGTCATGTAAAAGATTGTGGGGGAAGGGTGTCAATCAAGGAAAGTGGGCAGTACACACTTGGATAAGTGGGAATGACAGATAAGATAGGTGTGAGACGATCAGTTGAAAAAAAAATAAATAAAGATTTAAGGGTAAATGAAACTGTTGGACATTGAGGCTGTTGGTGAAAGTGATCCAAACTGGCAAATAAGGCAGTTTTTTTCAAGATTTGTTTTGTGAGATGTGCTGGATTTAATGACCATAACCAGGATGTCAGATTTGTCACAATAATCCACACAGTTGAAATGTGTACACACAGGTTTATAGGCTCCAATATTCACATCTGAAACATGTTGCCTAAATATGTGGCACAAGCATAAGTCTGTTTAGCAGATGTATTTCATGCTATACCATTTGCAGATGTAATAATTGACATTATGGCTCGTGCGGGAGTGGAATGTCTCATGGGGGAATAGTCTGAAGCACTTATAGACGTGTCTTACATTGAGGTCTGAGACAAGCTACAGTGCATGAACGGGAATCAGAAGGGTCACGTAATCTGCTCTTGACCAGTATGTATTTGAGTTTAAGATCACGCCTGCATGCCAGCGCTGAGACCAGCATGGAGGATGGAAAGGTGCCTGGAGACAATATTTTTAACAATAGTCTTGTGGGGGTGATAGATAAGTGAAAGGGCAGAGAATGGGGAACAGAGATAATAAAATACGAGTACAAGTAAAAGCAGCTTTTATAGCACTCGGACTTTTGGAGGGAGCTGCAGACAATATCACAAGATAGGAGGACTGCATGAGATTTTATGCTCCATTACAGGATAAAATATGACAGCCGCAGCAGAAGGAGAAGAAGAAGAAGCAGCAGCAGCAGAAGGAGAAGAAGAATAAGGTAAATTATTAACACAGGATTATCATGTTAATAATAATAATAATACAGGCACAACAGTAGTTCTGAACTTATATTCATACAATGAAGAATTGTAGAATAAGATAATTGACAAGATATTATGACAAGTGGAAAGGTTAAAGCACACATAGAACACCAGAAACATACAAATTAAATCAAGTGAGATTTTCCTCATTCATCACAACTAGAAAATGGTAATAAAAAACATCTAAGATCTGAAGT
Organism: Cepaea hortensis; assembly: GCA_963921405.1. Taxonomy (NCBI): domain Eukaryota; kingdom Metazoa; phylum Mollusca; class Gastropoda; order Stylommatophora; family Helicidae; genus Cepaea; species Cepaea hortensis. The sequence continues at coordinate 190,531,995 of OY992876.1, forward strand.
GAACATACATCATATTTGTAGCATGACGTTGGTGGAAATAAGGACTTGAAGTTTTCTCACAACTAGCTCTACATGTTTGTATCCAGAGTTTATGTCTCTATGAGAATCACATTATCCTGGTTACTATAGTATGAACCGTAGTATGAAGCGGTGTCTATGGCTTCAGGGGTAGCGAGTCTCACAGTTTCATCATTCCCTGACACATTGAGTCCAGGGTTCAAAATCAGCTGCTGGCGATTTGAAAGCAAATCACTTCAAATTAATTTCTATGGTGTGAGACATTGGCCGTTCAGAAACAATGGCAACTACTTAATTAAAATTACCTAGTAAACTACAAACAGCCAATAAATGATGGGGTCCTGCACAGGACATGCAATTAACTTGTTGTACTATAGCATAGCTGAACCAGGACATGCACAGGACATGCAATTAACTTGTTGTACTATAGCATAGCTGAACCAGAAGTGGTAATAGCAGAGCCGACTCTCTTCCGAAATTACGCGACAAGAGTGAGAATATGGACAAGCACTTGAAAAAATAAGAAACAAAACATGAACAAATACAATTTAATCTATAATGTACAAGTTTAACAGACTCCACTGCATATCAACCAACATTTGATGACAAGTTACACAGCTTGGAGCTTCACACCAAAAATTCCACACTATCTGCAAGCAAAATGAAAACAATGAACTAAGTCAACAGAATGACCTGTGTGTGAAACTTACTGAATGTGCCCATGACCAACCCATGCTGAAGAAGGCAGTGGGAGGCTGACCAGTCTCAGTGCTTCAACCATCTAAGCAAGTCATGTAACACAGAACACAATGGCCTCCAAAGACTATCAGAAGGCAACACTTTTATCATATACAGGTTAGAGGGCACTAATTGGATTGATGGATGATATAAAACCAGAGACAGAAAATCAGTGCCCATGAAGATGATTAAAATCTGACAGGCTTAACTGGTGTTTCTTCAAATGACCTCAAAAACTCAAACAAAAGAGGGCAGTTTACAACTTCCCGGCTCCCAGAAAACAGCATATACCAACAAACAGAAATGTATTATTTGCCAATACACAACATTAGAATCTGTTATGAGTTCACTCATCTAATGTTATGAATGTTAAGTACACACAAAAATCTTATCTGATATATGTAGTGTTCATGAATTACTAGACAACCTCATCTGCTATATGTGGTGTTCATGAATTACTAGACAATCTCATCTGTTATATGTGGTGTGCATGAATTACTACACAATCTCATTTGCTATGTGGGGTGTGCATGAATTACTAGACAAGTGGGGTGTGCATGAATTACTAGACAATCTCATCTACTATATGTGGTGTGCATGAATTACAAGACAATCTCATCTACTACGAGGCACGTTTCTTTAAGTAAGTCCCAGTATAAAATTAAAAAAAAAACACATTATATATAAAAATGATTTATTGCAGCCAAAAGTGAACCACACATTTACATTATTTCTCAACATAGTCACCACTGACTTCAATATATTTTTGGTATCGTGGCACCAGGTTCTTAATTCCAATGTCATAGAAGTCTGCCGCCAGTGTCTTGAACCATTCATTAACACCTGTCTGCAGTTCATCATCAGTTTCAAACCGCTGGGATGCCAGCCACTTCTTTAGGTGCATGAAAAGGTGGTAATCACTTGGAGCCAGATCGGGGTTGTAGGGTGGGTGGTCAACAATTTCCCAGTGAAATTTTTGCAACAATTGAACAGTTCCATATGCGACGTGAGGTCGAGCATTATCGTGCAAAAGCACAATTCCAATGGACAGCAACCCACATCTTTTGTTTTGGATGGCACGTCTAAGTTTTATCAGAGTGTCACAATAAGATTTGGCATCAACTGTCTTTCCACGTCAAGAACTTCTTTGCTTTCGGGGACCAAGAGTGTCACCATTGCATCGACTGTTGCTTTGATTCGATGTTTGTTTAAGAAATCCAGGTCTCATATCCAGTAACAATGTGCCCCAAAAACTTATCTCCTTCATTTTGATAGCGGTGCAAAAAAAATTTTGAGTTGCAGCCATGCGTTTCTGCTTGTGTTCATCGGTTAACATTGTTGGTACCCATCTGGCACACAATTTTTTGTAACCAAGGATTCTTGGTACAATGTCGTAAATCAGTGAACGTGAAACTTCCGAAAATTCAACAGACGCAGAAATTGTGAAGCGACGATTTTCCTGAATTTTTTGGGTTCACTTCTTTGACCAAATCGTCTGTCATCACACTCAGCCGATCGCTACGATCTTCATCATGATATTTGTTCGCCGTTCTTTAAACATTCGACACCATTTTCAAACCATACTATCAGTCATAACATCTGGCCCATAAACCTCAATGAGTTGCCTGTGAATTTCTGCAGCACTGGTATTTTTTCTAGCAAAAAATGGATTACAGCACGAACCTCGCAGCTGGCGGGGGTGTTTATTTTTGCACTCATTATAAATCACTCACACACAGCATCAAGCAAGATTTCGACAGTGAAAAAATAGCACACAGCTAGCTAATGAACCACATAAACATACTACATATGCACATTTCCATTTTCCTTCGGTGTTTGTCGGTGTGGTCAAAAGGGACTTACTTAAAAAACACGCCTAGTATATGTGGTGTGTGTGAATTACTACACAATCTCATTTGCTATATGTGGTGTGTATGAATTACTAGACAATCTCATTTGCTATATGTGGTGTGCATGCATTACTAGACAATCTCATTTGCTATATGTGGTGTGCATGAATTACTAGACAATCTCATTTGCTATGTTGGTGTGCATGAGTTACTAGACAATCTCATTTGCTATATGTGGTGTGCATGAATTACTCGACAGTCTCATCTGACATATATGGTGTTCATGATTACTAGACAATCTCATCTGCTATATGTGGTGTGCAGGAATTACTAGACAATCTCATTTGCGATATGTGGTGTGCATAAATTACTAGACAATCTCATTTGCTATGTGTGGTGTGCATGAATTACTAGACAATCTCATTTGCTATATGTGCTGTGCACAAGCATATTTACACAAGTTTGTCTCTCACATGGAGGGAAGTGAAGCAGGGAACTGAAAGCTTGAGTATTTATAACATATGTACATTAAATAATTATTAGGTACCAACTGGCACTGACAGAATGGAAAATGTCAGAGGACATACTAGTCAACAAGAAAACAGTTTTGTATAGGCACAGATGATAATGAAATTCTGACTCTGAATGATGCATTCAGTGATTGGTTGATATCCCAAACTGTCTCTACTGCCTGTTGCCTTGTGTGTCCTGTAACATACACCCTCTGATTGAATGAACACCAACAAACACCCAATATTCATTTGCTGGTGATGGGCTTGAGGCTCTACCATCACCATCCTGAATGTCCTTGTGTAAAATATATACAGTCACCAATTGCATATAAACATCTTCAGCCCTTGGGCTCATGGCATCATTTCTATACATGAAAAGCAAATTAATTTTAAAAAAGTACATTCTCAAATACGATGAATGAGAAAGATTGCACACTGTTCACTGACTACAGACAGTGACAAGACTTGTCAACTACAAGTGCTGGTGTCTTGAAAACATATCTCCAGATCTTCAATGTTCCTATACAACAAGATACACCTGCCTTCTAGCAATAGGCCAAAACACAGGGCTGGACAGCAAAGTGAAAGTTGCATACTCAATATGGTTCATGCATCACTGAAGAAAAATGAATAAGCATATTAACTGCTAGAACAATAGGTCATGATATAAGCAATGAATAAATATTCAAACAGCCTGACTGATAATTATGTCTTGTGTAGAAATACAACTGCTCTCTTTTTATTCAATATAACAACAAAATGACTTATCAATAAGATCAGTCTAATAAAGTTTACCAATTAAGTTTTAAAAATGTTTCATTCACATGAAGATAATAATAAAGGTCTGATACAATTAGGCAACTATATGAACATGGTCCACCCTGGAGATGATTGCATGAGTCAGTTATGTGGCTGTGATCACATGAGTCAGTAATGTGGCAATGATTACATGAGTCAGTAATGTGGCAATGATTACATGAGTCAGTAATGTAGCAATGATTACATGAGTCAGTAATGTGGCGATGATTACATGAGTCAGTAATGTGGCAATGATTGCATGAACCAGTAATGTGGCAATGATTACATGAGTCAGTAATGTGATGAATGATTACATGAGTCAGTAATGTGGCAATGATCACATGAGTCAGTAATGTGGCAATGATTTAGATGAGCCAGTAATTGGTGGGTGATGATTACATGATTCAGTAATGTGATGAATGATTACACTGCACAGTAATGTGGCAATGATTACACGAGTCAGTAATGCGATGACCATTACATGAGTCAGTAATGCAATGACCATTACATGAGTCAGTAATGCAGGGTTATGTGTGAATTATTTTATCAGAAGGACACCATCTGTGAGCAGCAACAGGATGCTGTGTCTGAGCAAAGAACTCAGATATGATATATGCCTGCAGATGATTTAGCTTAGAATAAGTAACTGCTTCTCCGTACATGCTGCCCCTGTGGCCAGCGAGACAAAAGTAGTCACAGGAATACATGAATATTTCTTTGTATCAATATCTTGGCAGTAACTTGCCATGTATTTCAGCGATTGTCATAAAGAATACATTCATATTATCTCACCACTAGCTACAAAGAGCCAGAGATGTCATGAGTTTAAAATTTCATTCACAAAGTAAGCATTAAAAACAATCTGCATGAACATGTGAACAGCCTTGCAGTCTTGCTGCGACAAAGCTGTTGTCTCATAAAATGAAAACTATTCTGAGTTCTCTATGAATACATTCAGGTGCCACATACTCTCACTCTGCCCATATTCTGGTCACTGCTCCTGCCTGGGTGATGGTGAGAGGATTTCCTTCAGACTTGAGACAGCTCAGCTCCAGACAGGTCTGGTGTGCGTAAGGGAAAGCCTATCAACATAAATGTCAGCCAACTACTCTCTCTGTATACAGCCTTGAAGCTTGTCCACCCAGTCGATTGCTGATTTTGAGTCTGAAGCCATAAAATTGTACACTCTTCGCACAGTTCGAATCTGCAAACATATGTTCACATAATCAATGAAATCTGATGAAGACAACAGGGTCCTTCCCAACACAGAGAAGGGGCAGTATATAATATTACAGTTAGCATTTAAGAAATAACAGTTTTTCAGATTGTTCTGAAGTGTAAACACATCAGTGGGGTCAAATAACTGAAATGTACATAATTAACACTGTGGTTATTTCTTCTTCTGCATTCATCCGGAATGTTGTTTTAGACGTAATTGCGCTGTGCCTGTTTATAACAGAGCTGCTATATTTGCACCTTTCGGCCGACACATCCATCTTCTTCAGGCATTTGTTTGCCAGGTTACCTTCCTGGGCTGTGGTTATTTAATTAGGCATTAATAGACAATTGTCTTTGTTCTTTTGTCTCCCATTACAAAATGAACTAACAAGCAGAAACAAGTGCAGCAGCACCAGAAATAGATGACTGGGCATAGTGCTTAGCTATTCATAGAATAGAACCAAGAGATGCAATTATCAGTGAGAAAATGAAAATGAGAGAACAGTCACTATAACAGACATGAACAGTCATTATAATATATAGATATTAGTAATATGTCTTCATTACTACATTTATACTTCAGATGTTTACACAGATGAACTTCCTATGACAATAACCATACATACATACATACATACACACAAGCCTGTCAGTTATTGTATTGCTATGTTTAATGATATATTGTCTATGAATCTAGCCTCTCTTGCAACAATATTTGTTGTGACATGCACTCCTGAGAGGGGTTCTACTTTCCTGTTGATTACATAAGAAGATAATACAATCAGGTGGAGGTTATTGTTAACTGTTTCTGAACTTAATAACATTTATAATAAATCCATCATTACCTCTATAAAAGAATTCTCATCTGCCCGCTTCAGTGCTCCAGGCACAGATTTGACCAAGTTCACAGACTCCACTTCAGCCAGGTCAATGAAGCCTTTACAATTTGGATCATCACGGGTTTCGTAATAACGTAGCTGTAATTACGGGGACACAAGAAATTACATGTTGGCATCATTTCCAAGAACAATTAATTGAGAAATAACAATTCATCTGCACATTAACTAATGTACTGCCGCGGAACAGTTTCATCTCATCTTGTTCCTCTTGTACCTTGCAGTGTCGAGGTGATACATAAACAGTGGGAGAGTGCCCATTTATGGGCTTCATGTATCGAGATTCCCAGCCGTGGTACAGTATATCATCTTAATTGAACTTCTTGAAACTGCCATGGGATCATTAATCATCTGAATGTTGACAGTGCATTATTTATTTCATTTCTCGTATCTTCCACAATTTTGGTGCCCAGTAAATGAAAATTTACACTGGAAGATCTTTCTTTCAATGTTATCGGAAAAGAGTCAAGTCTCTCAAACTTGAACAGAAATCTTTGTTAAAATGTGGTTCATTTTCTGATTTTAGAAATGCCAATTTGACCTTTTATCGACCTTGTTGATTTACACCACATAATTGTTTTAAACAATGTTAGATGATAGTTATTCTGATTTAAATGACTTTGTGGAAGATTCTGAAATTGATAGCTCTAATGGGCCACACCTGTGCCTCTAAGTATGCTTTGCCTATCACAAATAAGCTGTGTAGTATTTAAATAATTATAACTAAATAGAAAACAGTGTATATATTGGTTCTCATTATAATAAGAACATATCTGCCCTGTTTTCAATTTTGCATGAAAATGATGTGCTTCAAAATATGATGTTATAATTGTGTTTTGATGATGTTAAGGAGCAATTTTTGAGATATTGGTGAAGAAAAGTGGCGAGTTGATCATTATTCAGTAAATTGAATTGGATATGAGGGTGGTCTGGTTCGCAAGAGCAGTCTCGCGTCTGGTGTTCGTTGTCTCGGATGGCAGTGTGAGGTGCACTCAATCGGAAACTTCCCAGCCAACATAAGTTAGCGAGGCAAGCATTTCGAAAATGTGACTACAGCGCGAAGCTGGATGCCATAGACCTAAACCAAGCTATGAATTAGGAGACACAATTTGCACAACATGAGCTAAAGAAGATTGGGAAAATGTGCAAGACGTTTTGGGTGCAAGCGCGAAAGCGTCACGAAAAACGTCACTTAGAGAGCAGTGAGATATGGCCTGCCGTCCAGCTCGGACGAGGCATGTCGTATAGAGCATGGCTAACAGTCCGTTATGCCGCTCTTTGTGTTAATCCAGTGTGTGTGTTCGGAAGTTTCTGTGGAGCGATTGAGTAATTGAGTCGACAGATTAAAGTCAATGTCCGAGAGGAATCATATTATGGTAAACCCTAGACGCATCAGTAGCCTTTACAGCATTCACTTCGTGGCACTGGAGTCTTGTTTTGAGTGGGCGAAACAGCAATATTTGCATGACCGTTCGACAAAGTCTCGATAAATGCCCACTCTCTCTCAATGATTAGTGGGCCTGCAGTTAGTAAGCTGGCATAGCTTTTCGGTCAGTCCTGCCTGGTGTAGCTTGAAAGCTCGTCGGTAGGCGTCCAGTGATTTTGCATATAACACTGGGTACCGAGGGAGCGCGCTGAGCAATTGCTACTCTTGGCCTGCGTGTACGTGAATAGTCCGTATATGTGATAGATATCTGGTTGATCCTGCCAGTAGTCTTCTTCTTCTTCTTTTTCTTCTTCCTCTTCTGCGTTCATCGAGTTTTTTAATTCCGGACGTGATTGCGTTGTGCCTGTTTACAGCTGAGCTGCGTTCTTGCACCGTCAGGCCGACACATCTGACTTCTGCGGGCATTTGTTGACCAGGTTAACCTTCCCGGGGGTTTCTTAGGACGTTAGACTCTCACTGTTGTGGTGTTATCCCCCATCCCAGCTGGCCCATATAGAACAGCCAAAGACATCCTGGTCAGCCCTCAAGGGAAGGCAGGGGCAGACCATGGGCATTCCACGCCATCCAAGGAGGCTTCCATAATTGCAGAGCCGACACGTAACGCACTGGTACTGGGCTCACCCAAGGAATCGTCACGTCCTGCACATGGCTGCTTAGCCTCACTTCTGTATATTGGGCCTTCCATTCACCATAGGCTGTTCTTCCGGAAACCAGAAGAATGCAGTCTGCAGATGACATCCACACAGTGAGCTTTCGATTCGGACTTTCCACGTAATGGATTTGCTATCCAAGCAATATTCCATTTCATGCCACTAGGACACTTTTTCCACCTTTTATGAAGCCCACACAGTGAGCTTTGGATTCGGACTTTCCACGTAATGGATTTGCTATCCAAGCAATATTCCATTTCATGACTCTGGGACGCTTTTGTAACCGACATACCTGTGGTATGAAGTGTGGCAGTCTAAATACTTCTTCATGCACCTTTAAATGTCAACCTGAATGTAGTTAAAGTAAGCTGCAGTCAACTTGAGCTTGATGATATCTCCATAGAGCTTGTCCTCAAATGAAGCAGGTGTGGGCCAAAATATCTGTCTCTTTCTGCATATATTAGGCACTCCTGCAGCAAATGTTTAGCTGTCATTATACCAGTTCTACAATTACATTCATCGGTATCTCGTATCTTTAGTTTATTGAACAAGTGGTATTTTAGCCTGTTATGTCCTGTACAGAGTCTGAAGATTGCTACTTGTTCTCTTCGGTCGAGTTTGTAATATGCATCATCCTTCTGGTGGCCTGGATGCTCTGATTCCCATTTGGTTCTATAAGTGCTTTTTATAAACCTCTTTGCCTCATTATAGGTTATGCCTATGTCAGGCTGTGGTAGTCGTCCACCCTCTTTTGCTAGTCTGTCAGCCTCTTCATTTCCAGGTATACTGCAATGTGATGGAATCCATTGTATTACAACTTTTTTGGATTTCTGGCATAGACCATGGAACGCTGTTCTTAGGTCAGCTAGTTCTGTGCTGTTTTTGCTCTTCAGTATTGATTCAGCTGACTTTGCATCTGTAAAGATAGCTATTTGCTTCTCTTTATTTTCCTCCATCAAGAGCATTTCTGCTGCAGTTTTCAAAGCCTCTACCTCCGCTTTGAAGTTACTTGAAAATTTTCCAGTTGCCACTGACTGTATTGTTCACTCCATTTTTTAAATTTAGGAGAATTCCTCCTCCTCCATTTTCTATTGAATTTTTGGCTGATCCATCTGTATATGCATGGGTCCAATTGCTGCTTGGGTAATGTTCTTTATGTGGATTAGGGTTATTTTTCTTCTTTCGGTTTCATTCTGAGTGTTCTTTTTCTCAATACCAGGAATATTTTCTATCATCTCGGGCAGTTGCTGTTGTCTCCAAGCTGGGAACTTGTGTGCATTGTAAATGGGTTTGACTGTTGATATGTTAAGTATAGGATCTGCCCTAATCTTTCATTTTGCAGTTTCTACAAAGTTGCCACGCTTCAGTCTTCCCTTTCCAAAACCATTAAACCTGTTATACATAGGGTGGTCTGTCAATCTTCTGAATTTTTTTGCTTGTTGCTGGGCTCTGCTATCTCTTCTCTCCTGCATTGGTTGTAAACAAGTGATCTTTTCTAGTTCATTAATAGGCATTGTCTTCAGGCTTCCAGTTATGATTCGCATTCCTTGATTTTGGAATCTACTTATTTTGTTAAAGTTTGACTTAGCTGCTGTTGCCCAAGCTGCAATGCCATATTCCAGTACTGGCCTCACCTGTCCAGTATATAACTTTTTGAGAACTTTCTCATCTGCTCCCCAAGTTGTACCAGCAAGCTTTTTCATGATTGCCATTCTTTGCCTTGCTCTTGTTCGATTTTTCTCAACCTGTGTCTTCCATATCAGGCGACGATCAAAGGTGACTCCTAGATAGTTTGGATTTTCTTCATGGCACAATATTTTTCCATTCAATACCAGCTTAGGTTGCTGAGTTTTATTTGAGAGGGAGAACACTGTGCATGTTGTTTCTCCTCACTTATCTTCACTAGCCATGATTTTGACCAGTCCTTTAGCGCTAATATGGCTTGCTGTATTCTGCTGTTAGCTGTACTAATATATTCTTCAGATGTCCATATGGCCAGGTCATCTGCAAAGGAGATGTGTGTACTCTGGCTGGACAATTTTCCGTGATGTCATTTATATATGCTAGGAATAATGTTGGTGAAAGAACTCCTCCTTGGAGAATACCTTGCTCCAACAGCATCATTTTGCTGGTTTGTCCTTGTACTTTTGTCCTGGCAGTTCTGTTCTCAAGGTAGTGGATGATCCATTTATACATTTTCCCACAAACATGTATTTTTTTGCAGTTTTACTTTCAGTCCTTCCTTCCATACTTTATCAAACGCTTCTTCTAAATCTATCCAGACCGCTAGTGTGTGCTTTTTCTCTTGGAAGGCATTCTCTATTTCCTGAGCTATATAGTTTATTTGATCTTCAGTGGATCTGTACTTTCTGAATCCTGTTTGGTGTGGTGTTAAGAGTTGGTTTTCTTCCAGATGCCATGTTAGCCTGCCATTGATAATGCGTTCCATTAATTTTTCTACACAGCTAAGTAGACTGATAGGTCGATAGCCATTTGGTTCTTCCAGGTCTTTTCCTTTCTTTGGGACTGGTATTAGTATAGCTTCCTTCCATGCCTGTGGGACTATTCCTCTCTTCCAGCTGTAATTTAGGACTGCTAGTAGTTTCTTTTTTGCCTTAGTGCCTAGTAGCATTTCATTTGTGATTCCATCCTTTCCTGGTGATTTCTTCTTTTTTAGGGTATTCATTGCCTGTTCCATTTCTTCCATTGTTAGATTTGCCATCATATATTCTGCTACTGTCTCTGTATTACTATGATGTATTTGTTTGTCTTTGATTGCTTTCTTCTGTTCGGTTGTAATATCAATGTGCTGCCAGTAGTCATATGCTTGTCTCAAAGATTAAGCCATGCTTGTCTAAGTTCACACTGTCTCACAGTGAAACCGCGAATGGCTTATTAAATCAGTCGAGGTTCCTTAGATGACACAACCCTACTTGGATAACTGGCAATTCTAGAGCTAATACAAAGCTCCGACCCTTGTGGAAAGAGCGCTTTTATTAGTTCAAAACCAATCATCGTTGCCCTCCGAGGGACGCGGTGTTCCCACGGGTGACTCTGGATAACTTTGTGTTGATCGCATGGCCTTATGTGCTGGCGACGCATCTTTCAAATGTTTGCCCTATCAAATGTTGATGGCACGTGACATGCCTATCATGTTTGTAACAGGTAACTGGGAATCAGGGTTCATTTCCGGAGAGGGAGCATGAGAAATGGCTACCACATCCAAGGAAGGCAGCAGGCGCACAACTTACCCACTCTCGGCACGGGGAGGTAGTGATGAAAAATAATAATACGGGACTCTATCGATGCCCCGTAATTGGAATGAGTACACTTTAAACCCTTTAACAGCACCCGGGAAGCTTAACACGGTCAACAACTGCCTGCAGAAGCTGGATATGTCAGCTTAACAGCGCAAGAACGCAGCTCTGCCGTAAACAGGCACAACACAACTACATCTGAGTGAGAGTTGAATGTCCTTCGAAACGTCCGGGAAAGTTAACCTGGTCAACAAACACCCGCAGAAGTCGTATGTGTCGGCCTAAAGGCGCAAGAACGCAGCTCTGCTGTAAACAGGCACAACACAATCACGTCTGGAAAAAAAAAACAACTCTCTGGATGAACGCAGAAAAAGAAGAACTGGATTACCATCAAATAGAGAGAAGTAGTGCCTTGCTAAGTGAAACACTTTAATAATTGTCATCCCTGTCTTCTAAATATATGTTACAAAATCTAACATTATGATGATGATAATTTTAACCTCTTCCAAAAGTATCAATAAGAAGTGTTCCTTGTGCAGTCTTCTTTAATTTGATATATAATACAATATAACTGCTACCATTTTTACTTCATGACACTGACACACACCGACTTCCCATTTTCTGCCATCAATTTTTGATTGGATCTCCTCTAATGTACAGTCTAACACTTCACAAGTCCGGAATCCTGCTAAGACTGATCCTGTCCGTTGTTAACTCTGCACAACACCGGATGGCGAGACGGTTAGCTGAAATTTTAAAGCTACTATGACAGTCCTTCGATCCAAAAACACTCAAAGATACATTCAAACTGGTGGAATTATTGGATACTATAGACATAAATAATAAACACATGGCACCCATGGATATAGCCTCCCTATTCACCAACGTTTCATTAGATGAGACAGTGAAAATAATAAGTGAACGCATTAAAGACAAACAACTAAAACTAGGCATACCAACATCTATTCTGGAGAGGCTATTATTACAATGTACTGCCAACATAAAATTCATTTTTCTAAGAAAGTCATACCGCCAAATTGACGGAGAGGCCATGGAGAGTCCTCTTGGTCCTATTCTAGCGGACATCTCCAAGGCACATTTAGAAGAAAAGAGATCCTCAGACATTAAAAACTTGGTCTTCTACCTGCATTATGTGGACGATATACTAATTATCACTACAGACGAGCTACAACTACAACCAATGTCGTTCCAGGCCATAATGAACATGACGCATAAAAACATCTCTCTTTCGATGGAACACAAACACTACGAAGCGTTACCATTCCCAGATAATCTAATGAGGCGAGCTACAAGCAACATCGTTCCAGGCCATAATGAACATGACGCATAAAAACATCTCCCTATCTATGGAACACGAACACAGCGAAGCGTTACCTTTCCTAGATATTCTAATGAATGAATAACCGAAAAACGAGAAATAGATTGTGAGCTATACTAGAGCACGATTACAAGAAACAAAATGTTAGATAGATATTCTAGATATTCTAATGAGGCGTAGAGCAGCCGGCACAATTCAAAGATGGGTGTACCGCAAAGAAACAATACTGAAATTTTCAGAGCTTCGCACCAGTCCAATACAAACGGGGCTTAGTATGGACCGTTTGACCACACTAGAAAGATATGCACCCAGGACACACTGACAGAGGAATTTGAAACTCTGAAGAATGTCTTAACCTCAATGGGTACTCCACAGGATTTATAAAGTGCCACTACCTACAGACAAAACCAAACGAAACCACATTCCCTAAACTCAAGGTATTTATTCAGCTAACCTTTCGAGGGGATGACGTAATGCAACGTCTACAGGACCGGCTCATTACAGCAGTTGGCCAAACATTCTGTGCGGCAACTCCAGTTATTAGGTACAGAACTAAATCTATTCCCACCTAAGCAGTAAAAGAATCTGTCCCTCTGTACGCCAAATCCAATTGCATTTACCAATTCACATGCAGGTTCCAGTCTACCTACATCGGCAGAACAGAGCGGCAGTTAAACAACAGGCTGGCAGTTAAACAATAGAGTGGTTGAACACATACCTAAGTGGATTGACAAGATACTACACACAGGTGATGGCAGCCTAGGCAGCTGACACACCACAAACTTCCCACGTCGTCGATTGCACAGTATGCTTTGGAAATCGGCCATGTGATTGATAGAGACAGTGCGTTTTGCGTGTTAATTCACAAAACAGTTGCTTGTTAAAGTTTGCAGAAGCCATAATGATTAATCTACATAGGCCAGTTTTGTGGAAACAGAAAGACATGATAGTCAGTTTAAAATTACAGTGGTAGACAAATGACATTACTGTGCGAACATGTGTATATTTCAGCACCCGGGAAGTTATTCGGCCATCAAATGCCTGAAGAAATCGAATGTGTTGGCTGAAAGGTCCAAATATCGCAGCTCTGCTATAAACAGGCACAACACAATTATGTCTAAAACCACATTCCGAACGAACGCAGAAGAGGTATATTTCAGCTTGAAGGATTTATCTAGTTATTTTACTTTATGTTGTGTGAATTCTGCAGTATGTACCTGACGATGTAGCAAATTATGCCAGGCAATAAATTGTGCAATCTATTGTTTGTGTCTTCATTATTCAAATTCACTACAGGAAAACATTGTTTTAATTTTTGTTTGGTCCAAACCCACTTTTTGTTTGGCAGTGAATCAGTTAAGAAATATTAACTGATGTGTCATTAGGTATCCCTGTACTTCTTCTAGATCATGCTGATCCTTTGAAAGACGTGTCCAGGCACAACAAGGACACAGATAAGTTACTTTTAATTTTAATATTTTCATGTAGTGTTTGTCATGTAACTGTGTTGGTTTGTGCTTGTTTATTCTGTGCTGACGAAGGCTTTATCTGCAATGTCCGTTTCATTACTTGTAATTATGCTCTAGTAAAGCTTCTTGTCTACTACTCGCTTTTTGGTGATTCACTCATTACCTCCACCTGTTCTGTTCTGTAGTTCCAGAGAAGTGGCTTTCCTCTTATACTATTAACAGGTTTTCTTAATGTGTGTACCATCCAACTCCAGCATCTTTTCCACACTTCTTGATTTGCTGGAATTGCAGTCAAGGTGACACTTTTGGCTCCTGAATGAAAACTTTTACTCCTCTAGTGTGACAAAATGTCAGTCCACATGGGGATAAACAATCAACAGATAGAACAGATAAATTAATTCTTAATTTATTTACACAAATCAGAACCTAATCTAATTATGTAAAGGGTGTACACAAAAGAGCAACAGACGTGTGTTATCTGTAACATGCAACACGGAATAAGATTTTGTGAACCACAAATGCAGCAACTACAAGAGCATGTGATACCTGATGTTTCATGGAGTCCAGGACAAACCATCTCTGCTTCCACTGTCTGAAGAGCTGACCTTGCTTGTATAAATAGCCATCGTGGGTCCTGTGTTCTGCAGTTGAGGACTTGTAGTGATCAAAGTGTGAGGCTGGTGCTGAAATCAGTAACAATGTCAGTAACAACCAAATACCAACTATTCTGATCAACAAATTCATTCATCATGACAGAATAGGAGAGGTCTGAAGGCAGCTGATGTGAAATTGAGAGAGAGAGAGGGTAGGGGGGGGGAGAGAGACAGGGAGAGAGAGAGAAGGGAGAGGGAGGGAGAGGTAAAGAGAGGGAGGGAGAGAGAGAGGGGAGGGAGAGAGAGAGGGGAGAGAGAGAGAGGAGAGAGAGACAGAGAGAGAGAGAGAGAGAGAGAGAGAAATATTAAGATAAATATCATATGTTATCTATATAAGCTGAAGTCAAGATCTTACTGGAGTGTGGCAGCGTTCCAATTTCTACCTTTGCTATAAGTTAAGTTAGTATATCCTTTACAGGATGTCGCAGTCAACATCAGCAGTTTTTGCTGTTGTGATCTCTTGGCAAGTTTATGTTCAGTAGTTTGCCATTGCTTTCTGAATGACCGACTCATTACTGAAGTTATGTAACTAAGCACTATTGTAGATGTGTAAGTGAACATTACAGAAGTTATGTAACTGAGCATTACTGCAGATGTGTAAGTGACAATTACTGAAGTTATGTAACTGAGCATTACTGCAGATGTGTAAGTGAATACTACTGAAGTTATGTAACTGAGCATTACTGCAGATGTGTAAGTGAACATTACAGAAGTTATTAACCGAGCATTACTGTAGATGTGTAAGTGAACATTACAGAACTAATGAAATTGAGCATTACTGTAGATGTGTAAGTGAACATTACTGCAGTTATGTAACTGAGTATTACTACACGTGTCATTACTTCTTCCTCTGTAAAGGATAGCATCATATCTAGTTGTGTACATCTCTAGCCCAGAGATCATTGTGTCTGACTGTGACATGCACTTGTATCAGCCTACCTCAGCAAAACAGATTCTATCTAAGGTAAAAAGCGGTAGCTACTGTTTTGAAGTTTTTTTAGGGGGGTTTCTAATAATTTCACCATGACAGTGACCTAACAGCCTACACTGTGTGTGTTCCACCTTCTGTAGAATTTTAATATGAACAACTTGCAGACAAGAACCTATCTTTATCACCCTTATCTGAGGTGGCTAGGTGTTCATCTCACTACCCAAGAGATCAAATAGGCATGTGATATCATTAGAAACCACTTATTCTCACAAAAACTCTCCAGAATCCAGTACCACCTCTCCACTATAGTTGTGTGGTTACTTGTGGTGTGCCTGAGCTCAAAAGATTGCATTTGTATGTAAATAAATACATGCACAAAATAACTAGGTGATCTATTGATAGTATTCCACACAGATGACAGATCACAAATCCACCGCTCATCATGAATTTAAAATAAAAAAACAACCATACCTGTATTAGTACTAGACGTGGGGCCACCATTGCCCTGTAGATGGGGTGAACTCAGGCCAGTGTCACCGACAGCCTTCAACTTCTGGCAGTTTCTGGGCACATAAGCCTGGCACTTATCATGGCAGTTGTAGCCACAGTCAGCACAATGCAAGCCTGGCAACACAAGTACTTCACAGTCAGAATCACATGAGACAGAGAAGAGAGAGAGAAACACACAGCAAGGGGGAGTATGTCAATGTGCCATGTAATGTAATTAGAAAGGGAGGTGGAGGGAAGGGGTGGTTACAAAATATGGTGCATTATAACTGCTGTTGTTGATTCCAAGGTAGAGTTGTACTCAGGAATACTGGGTAGATGATGTTAGCCACATATTTTTAGACTTATCGGCACTCTATGGTTGGCCTATATGTTCCAGATTTCTTGGTATCTACTTAGGTTGGGTGGACCTGGGGACTTGGGTCACTGACTGATCAGAAAAACAACAACAACAAAAACAGTGAGCACACCTTCCAGAAATTCAAACAATCATGCATTATGGTGCAAGCTAGGCCACGAGAACTTCCTATTTCTGAAGCTATAATGCCTATTTTTACTTGCTTGTCAGCATATACCTTCCCCTGCACCTTTCTCAATGATTGATCTATGATCTCAGCGGAACCACCATGCTGAGCACCTTGGACACACTGAAATACCATTTTCAGCTTGCCCATATCAGCTTGTAACTGGCTGATGTACTCTCATGTGTATGTGTTTGTTCAGATATGTATTCCCTTTAATTTTCAAAGGGTATAATTTATAAGCATGAAATTTTTTGTTGCGTATCCCTTACGGGACGTTGCAGTCAGCACCAGCATTTTCAGCTGCTGTTGATGTACTAGGCAAGTGTTACGTTCAGTAGTTTGCCATTGCTTTCTGAACGACCGGCCCCTATACCTTTTTCGAAAATACCAGCACCGCCGTGTTTCGAACCCGGGTATACGGGCTCACAAACCGCGTTCGCAAGCCCTTTAGCCACAGAGACAAGCATGAAAACATGAATTAAAACAACACATTTAACAAAATCATAAGCTTTAAAACAATTTTACAAATTCAAAAGTATAATGAACATGAGATGGTTTAACAACAGGAATCTGATACAATAACAATCTTAATAGCATGAGCATGAAAACACATGTTAACGTAATCAGATATGAGTATGAAAACATGAAATAAATGATAATACGATGGCTATTCCAAAATCAACATCCGATTGGCTGGTAAAAATTAAAACAAATTGACAATAATATCCAAATACATACAAAAGTTACATACATCGCTGCATCACTTTTCCACATAGTCACCACCTTAATATAGGCACCTGTCAAACCATGGCACCTCCCCCGATGTGTCTCCACCTTGCCGCAGCTTGAGTGTCCCACCGACCCCAAGCACTGTGCCAATGGATATAAACCACATATTCGACAGCTCTTGGGATAGGGACCAGACTAAGAGAGACACAACCTGCTGCTCTGCAGGTAGACAGGATAGCAGTCAGAATTTAATCTCAGGCGCACAAAGGCACAAACTTGGTCCAGACACTTACACAAAGGCCTCCATCTGAGAGATGTAGCTGAACGCCTCTAAGCTACTACCCTTGGATGAGAAAGTCGGGCCGATACTTACCTACCGAAAAACGGAGGTGAGATACTGAGCACGCTACATGCCCAGTTCAGATACCTGTCCGAAGGCTCTCAGCTGGGGGATATGAGGGATCCCCAAATGAGAGGGCCTGGCCGTTTCTCGCTCACTGCTGTACGGAGGTAAGGTGCTGAGCCGGCAGCACATGTAGCCTACCTCGTGAGCGAGTACAAAAAGATTGAAGAAGTGCCTCAGTCGAATGAAATGGCTATGAAAACTGTCTGTATCTAACTCATAGAGAGTGTAGACAAAGGTGGTAAAACAAGGTGGAAAAATGTCTCAATAACACGAAATGGAACGCACGGCTAGCGAAACCATTGCGCAGTCCGAAGCGAAAGCTTACCTAGTGGATGTCGCCTGCAGACTGACCGTTCCTGGTGTGTGCTTGAGCGACCAGTGGCAAGCGAGATGCCCAACACATGGAAGTGAGGAACTAAAGCAGCCATGAGTAGGACGAGGCAACTCCTCGGGTGAACCCGGTCTCAGAGCAATATGTGATGGCTCTGCAATTATGGAAGCCTCCTTGGATAGCGAGGGAATGCCCATGGTCTGCCCCTGCCTTCCCTTGAGGGTCGACCGTGATGTCTTTTATCGTTCTATCTTGACCAGCTGAGATGTGGGCGACATCACAACAATAAGTCTGACGTGCCTCGAAACCCGAGGAAGGCTAGCCTCATTAAAAAATGCCCGCCGAAGCCGGAAGTGCCGGCCTATGGGTGGCAAACTTAACATTGGCACTACGCATTTACGTCTGAGTGAAATTTCTCGTCCGAATGTCTCTCGTGCTAGGAACAGCTCTGACTACCTAGTTTCTGAATGCTGCTCTTGTTCGGAATAGCTCTGACTAGGTAGTTTTCCGAATGTCCGTCGTGCCTGGAATAGCTCTGACGGGTGCAACGACAAGTACATGTCCGTGTCAAAAACTCACTGAGTGGATACCATCTGGTTTTGTGCGGGAACGGCCCGGAGTGAACGAAATACCCAATATATTGAAGTGAGGAATTAAAGCAGCCATGACGTCTCCCCTGATGGTGTTTCCACCTTGTCGTGGTGGGGGAGCTTGAGTTTCTCAATGACCCTGAGAGCTATGTCGGCGGTAGCGTAGCTATCAGCAGGGCCTCCCAAGCCGGACAGGTCAAAGGGTAGAGAACAGACAAAGAGAAACACCCTTGTCCTCCAGGTTGGGGGTTGAAGCGTGGGGTTAACATCCCCACCTTTGTAAAAACCATTTTGTTATGAAACAGATACATGAGCCTCAATTTCGGACTGACTTATTTGGACATCGACCTTGGAACGTTAAAGGACTTTTGAGATTTGGAACATGGAATGTACAGACACTATATCGAGCTGGAGCGGCCGAAGAATTAACCAGGGAGCTGGTTGAGTATAAAATGGATATAACAGTAATTCAAGAAATTAGGTGGCCAGGAGAGGGTACTTTAGAGCAAAATGGAATTATTATAATATATGGAGGAAACACCCAAAATAAACATGAATTAGGAACAGGATTTGTCATCAAAAAAGAGTTATGGGGGAACGTTCTAAACTTTAAAGCTGTTAATGAAAGGATTAGTAAATAACGAATAAAAGGTAAATGGAAAAATATAACGATGGTTAATGTACATGCACCTACTGAAGAGAAAGAAGATGATATTAAAGAAGACTTTTATAATGATCTGGAAGATGTCATAGAAGAAACCCCCAAACAGGACATCCTGATTGTGCTGGGAGACTTCAACGCAAAAATAGGCAGAGAGCAAACTCATAAAAAAGTTGCCGGTATGGAAAGCCTACATACAACTTCAAATGATAATGGATGGAGAGTCATCAACCTAGCAGAAGCCAAAGGACTGCAGATCAGCAGTACCAGACTGCAAAGAAAGGATATACATAAACAAACTTGGAAATCATGTAACAAGAGAACCTATAATCAAATAGATCTATATAATAATAATATAAATAATGGATTGCGGTGTATAATGCATTACATCTAAAGCTATCGAACTAATAATAAAAATCTGGAGGACTGAAGAATTACCCCATGACTGGAAAGAGTCATTATTGATACCTATCTTTAAGAAAGGAGACAAATTCCAGAGTGAAAATTATAGAGGAAAATTATAGAGGACCAGACTATGCATGGAAGATACTTATAATATAGTAACATATAAAGGCAGGAAATCCGACCCTTTCAAAATAACATCTGGCTTGAAATAGGGTGATGCACTATTGCCGCTACTCTTCAATCTGGCTCTAGAGAAAGTTGTAAGGAGGGTACAGGAGGAATGTGATATTGGAGGAACATCCAAGCTGCTTGGTTATGCAGATGATATAGATATTATAGGGGAAAATGAACAAAAGACATTGGAAATATTGACTCACTTAAAGGAAAAAGCCCAACAGATGGGGCTGGTTATCAACCAAGATAAGACAGAATATATGGTAATTTCAAGAGAAGGAATGGCTAAAAACTCTGACCACATACAAATAGATAATATGACCATTAAAAGAACGGAAACATACAAATACCTGGGTACAATCTTCAACTGCTCCAACATCATAAGGGAAGAAATACAAACTAGAATCAATTCTGGAAATAAGATATACTATGCACTACAACATCTACTAAAATCAAAGGCGCTATCTCGTAACACTAAGATCACAATATACAAAACACTGATCAGACCAGTTGTGCTGTATGGCTCTGAAACCTAGAGTACAACGAAAGAAGATGAAGCCTTGCTACAAACCTTTGAGAACAAAGTTTTAAGACGCATCTTTGGACCCATTAGGGATACACAAAGTGGAGAGTGGAAAAGAAGAAGTAACAAAGACATTTATGATCTGTTTAAGTCCCCGCTAATCACTAGTATCATGAAGGCTAATAGACTACAATGGCTGGGGCATATAGAAAGAATGGAAGATAATAGGGAAACAAAACTCGCTTACACTCAGGAAATAAATGACCGTAGACCCCGAGATAGACCAAGAAGACGGTGGAGAGATAATATATATACTGACCTACAAGCACTTGGAATCAACAACTGGCAAGAGAAGGTCAACCAGAGAGACGAATGGAGACGGATTGTATCTGCAGCATAGAACCTCAATGGCTTAGAATGCTGAAGAAGAAGATGAGCATGACATGACGATTCCCTCGGTGAGCCCAGCACCAGGGTGCTATGTGTCGGCCCTGCAATTATGGAAGCCACCCTGGATGGCAGAAAATGCCATGGACTGTCCCTGCCTTCCTTTGAGGGATATGACCGTTAAGTCTTCGACGGTTCAAACTTGGCCAGCTGGGTTGTGGACGGTACCGCAAAAGTGAGAGTCTCCCAGGAATGCTACCTGGTCAAAAAAGCACGCTAAAGCCGGATGTGTTGGCCTACGGGTTTTGGCCCAAGGACGCATAACTTAGACACACCGCAATCACATCTGAAAAAACACTCCGGATGAACGCAAAGAAGAAGAAGAAGAAGAACCGTGGCACAAGTTTTTGTAACCTTTCGTCAAGGAATGGGACCGCCAGGGTACTTAGCCAGTTGACTCCATCCATGAGCTCCTTGGTGGTGTCGAAGTGCTGAGTAGCCAGCCAGACCTTAATCTTGCAGAAGAGATGATAATCATTTGGTGCCAAGTCCAGGCCGTAAAGGATGTGGATGAAAATTTCCCACTTAAACTGCTCAAGTAAAGCCTTTGTGCGAGCAGCAGTGTGTGGCCGTGGGTTGTCGTGCAGGATGACGCCACTGGTGATCATTCTGTGCCTTTTAATTGGGATCTACCAGCGAAGCTTCTTTAGTGTTTCACAATAAACATCTGACATTACTGTGGTTGCTAGTGTCAAGAATTCTATCAACAATATACCCTTACGGTCCCTGAACACTGTAACCATTATTTTTCATTACAAAAATGTTTGCTTGAATTTTTGGGCTTGTTTGGAGAATAAGTATGCATCCACTGTTTTGACTGTTCCATGGTCTCTGCATTCACGAAGTAAACCCATGTCTCGTCCCCAGTCACTATTCTGTCGAGAAATGCATTCCCCTCTTCCCAGTACCGCAGAAGGAATGTGAAAGCTGAACCCATTCTTTGAGCTTTGTGAACGCAGTCAGTTGCTTTGGTACCCATCATGAACAGAATTTGTGGTAACCTAACCTCTCTGTGACATTTCAAATCAGATTAGTCCTAGAAATTTGTGGAAATTCTGTAGAAAGATCTGAAATTGTGGAACAGCGCTTTTCCACTATGACTTGGTCGACTCTTTGAATGAGCTCATCTGTCACACACGAATGTCGTCCTTGACCACCCTCATCATGCATATCTTTATGCCCATCTCTGAATTTCCAGCACCAATCCCCCACAGAACTGTCACTCATAACGTTATCACCGTACACACGACACAATTGACGATGAATCTTGGCCGCATGTTGACTTTCTGCTTGAAGAAAACAAATCACACCACAAATTTCACAGCTGGCGAGAAAAGCAATAACAGTGTCCATGTTTATTCGTTTGTAATTTGTGAACCACTGCACAAATGCAACTGTAGGTTGATGTGTAGTGAGCTAAAAGACTACTGACTGATGCAAGAAATGAACAATGTCGCAATGGCAACCAATTTATTTTTACCAGCCAATTGGTGGTTGATTTTGGAATAGCCCTCGTATACATATTGAAATAACGCAAACAGGAAAATGTGATTCAAAACATGGCCAGTTTAACAACAACATGAGCATAAACATGTGAATTACCAGTTTTGGACAGTCCCCACAGCATCTGGGAGCAGTAATCACAGAATGTTGATGTGGTGTATGTGTGCTTTTCAAATCTATGTGGTTGTGAGAACATTCGTGCAGCATCCCCAAGCATTTTGCCTCGAACTAGGATCTCCAGTGTTGACCTCTTATGGATGGAGCGACTGTGTGAACGTACCAACTGTGTGTTGAGAGATACCTACAGAACAAACATGTTTTTTCACCAATTGTAAATATAACAAATAATCATCATGACATTAGACATTGGACCGAATTCTAGGGCCATCTTCACTGCACTTGGAACTATGCAGCAGTGCCCAAACTTCTGTTTTAGAAGACCATTTAGGAGTTTCTCAGTTCAGTGCATGAACTCATGTTTGCAAATTTTCTGTAGGGTGTGTTAAAGAAGGTGAGGGGTGGAGGTGTGCATGTCTCTCTCTCAGCTGAAACCGAGATGTTACTCTATCTGGAGTGTGGCAGTGTTTCGATTTCTATTTTTTTCTACCACAGACGGGCAACAAGCAACATCATTCTAGGCCACAATGAACCAGATGCATAAGAATATCTCTCTGCCCATGGAACATGAACACAACCAAACTTTTCTGTTCTTAGATATTCTAATTAGACGTAAAGCAGACGGTACAATTCAAAGATCAGTGTACACAGCAAGCTAAGAACTGATCCATTAGGAATTTAACATAAATGCCAGTATATGCGTCATCTGGCGATAATCATGTCTTCTAAACTTAACTGTTATATAATGAAGACAGAATAACTGTTGTAGGTTGGTGAAGACCAATAAGCACTAAATGACTTCTGTTTGGATTTATTTTTGCATTCGCTTGCTTTGAACTCAGGCGTAGCCGATACACCTCCTACTATTTTTAATGTACTGGACTGATTTTTGTGTGTGGATTAGCTTTCCCTATTACCAGTGTTCCTTGCCATCAGTTGAACCTACTCACTCTGACTTCTGAGGTACTTGTAATTTACATCTCCAAGCCTCTACGTTAGCACACTGGATGTTTAAGAATGAACGCTCTTATCCATTCCTGTCATGGTGACCTCAATGAATGACCGTGAAGGGTGAATAGTGTTGGTGCCGAACTTTGACCACACTGTGAATTTTTGGCTAATTTATAAATAAAATATATTCTACCTGGCGATGGAACTGGTTTCTTCCAGGGCATTCCAATCTGTCAAATATTGCTCTCCATGGTGACTGCTTGATGCCTAATTCTGCTTGTAATCGATTGATCTCCTAAAGATAACACAATCACAATTATTACATAGCCAATGCATACACAATGTTATTCTGTATACCATAACAAGAAATAATCAATGAACATAATAACTGCACACCATCATCATGTATCGGAACACTGCACTCATCACGGTGCGCCGAAAGCCTCATGATCTCTGACCATTTCTCCCGACACATGCACCCTGATGCCCTAGGTGTCTGCATTGTCCTGTGTCTAGCTGTCTGCTTGATGACCCCCAGCCTCTGTTTCCAGAAACCCTGCCTTCTATCACTGTTCTCTCCAAGCCCCCGTTTAACATGGCCACATTAATTCAGCTTCCCAGACATGACACTGTTTATGAGCCAGTTTTCTTTCATGTTCAGATCTTATAGAATTTTAGTTAAATTGTCAGGGCATAACAATATTTCATGTTCAGATCTGATAGAATTTTAGTTAAATTGTCAGGGCATAACAATATTTCATGTTCAGATCTGATAGAATTTTAGTTAAATTGTCAGGGCATAACAATATTTCATGTTCAGATCTGATAGAATTTTAGTTAAATTGTCAGGGCATAACAATATTTCATGTTCAGATCTGATAGAATTTTAGTTAAATTGTCAGGGCATAACAATATTTCATGTTCAGATCTTGTAGAATTTTAGTTAAATTGTCAGGGCATAACAATATTTCATGTTCAGATCTGATAGAATTTTAGTTAAATTGTCAGGGCATAACAATATTTCGTGTTCAGATCTGATAGAATTTTAGTTAAATTGTCAGGGTATAACAATATTTCATGTTCAGATCTGATAGAATTTTAGTTAAATTGTCAGGGCATAACAATATTTCGTGTTCAGATCTGATAGAATTTTAGTTAAATTGTCAGGGCATAACAATATTTCATGTTCAGATCCGATAGAATTTTAGTTAAATTGTCAGGGCATAACAATATTTCATGTTCAGATCTTATAGAATTTTAGTTAAATTGTCAGGGCATAACAATATTTCATGTTCAGATCTGATAGAATTTTAGTTAAATTGTCAGGGCATAACAATATTTCATGTTCAGATCTGATAGAATTTTAGTTAAATTGTCAGGGCATAACAATATTTCATGTTCAGATCTGATAGAATTTTAGTTAAATTGTCAGGGCATAACAATATTTCATGTTCAGATCTGATAGAATTTTAGTTAAATTGTCAGGGCATAACAATATTTCATGTTCAGATCTGATAGAATTTTAGTTAAATTGTCAGGGCATAACAATATTTAATGTTCAGATCTGATAGAATTTTAGTTAAATTGTCAGGGCATAACAATATTTCATGTTCAGATCTAATAGAATTTTAGTTAAATTGTCAGGGCATAACAATATTTCATGTTCAGATCTGGTAGAATTTTAGTTAAATTGTTAGGGCATAACAATATTTCATGTTCAGATCTGGTAGAATTTTAGTTAAATTGTCAGGGCATAACAATATTTCATGTTCAGATCTGATAGAATTTTAGTTAAATTGTCAGGGCATAACAATATTTCATGTTCAGATCTGATAGAATTTTAGTTACATTGTCAGGGCATAACAATATTTCAATATTCTTCTCTTCCTCCACCTTGTCATCTTCCTCTTCCATTCTCTCCTTCTAACATCTTCAGCGCCGGCTTCCCTGGCCTAGAGGTTAGCGACTTTCTCCGTAATCCCGTTTAACCATTGTGGCATAACGCAACCAACATTATTCATTTACCAACAAGTGCCGCAAAAAGAGGAAACAACATTAAAAGAAATTGACTTCACAACCACAAATGGAGACTAGGACTTAAAACTTAACATCGAAACTGGAACTGAACAAGTGACAAATGACGTGGATTCTTAGAAAGATTGCATCAGACAAAGCTCGGAACCCCATTGGTTGGGAGAGACATGTGACACCGCTTTCGCGCCAACGCCGGTATAAATTATGATAAGCAGCCCACTCTTGCAAAAACATGCCTGGCGAAAAGACGTCAGAAATTGTGTGACCAAAAATTCAATGGGCAAGGCAGAAGTCTGGATCCGAGGTACGTTTGTTAGTCCCATGATTAAACTAAGAACCCGATGTATCAAGTATCAAGTAATGTAAACCCGTGTTTGTGATGTCAATTGAAATGTATGATTATTAATTAAAACCTCTGAAATGTAAAAATGCTCGACTGTAGATTCTAACGACGCAAAGCCATTCCCGGGCAAAATGACTCTCTAATATTCTCTTAGATAGAACTGCCATCTCTGATATTCTTAAAGATAATTATTAACTTTAAGAAGTGCATTACACTACTACATTCTATTCTAAACAACTGTGAGAAGTGATGATTCTAAAGCAATCTTGTGCATTTCACCAGAAACACTGATAAAAGATGCTATCACTATCTACAGCTGAAATGACAGTTCGTGTACTAGAATAAGTGCCTTGTTCTAAAACAGACTTATCTATGCCTATTTACAATTTAGAAAGCTGAAAGAGAAATCAATCTTTCCTTTCTCCTTCATCTATTGAATTAATAGGGTTTGGCGGAATAAATATTTATATTTATGTCAAATTTAATTAGATAAGGGCACACATGAATTGCAACACCTGAGAAAGTTGTGCTTCGCGGAACACCATCACGCGCAGTGAACTTAACTCATTACTCAACATAACTTAAAACACAACACCACTCCACACCACTCATCACCACACAACCCAACACTCAACATCACAACAACAACAGGTAATGGAAGAGAGTTATTAGACACAAGAAGAAGAAGTAGTTAATTGGGAAAACACAGAGAATTATTTATACACATTGTAAACACCATTTAGTGGAAGAAATGTTCTAAATGTATGTCATTTATTTACATGCATCTTGACATATTCTCACTCTTGTCAATGTCTTACTGTACACGTTCACTGACCCCGGTCAAATGAGAACTTACATACAGCAGGAACAAGTTGATACAAGGCGTACACCGTGTGATAAACTCTGACCACCCCAAATTAACCCAACACTAGCTTAGAGAGAAAAGGAGGGGAGGGGAACTAGTTCCTACTTCAGGAATTTAGATTTCTTCCGACCTACTTCTTATTATTGTATTGGTAGGAATGTATATATTTATGCGAATATTCATCAGTGATCTTGGTGGCTACATACCAACAACCACCCAACACATCAGCAAATTAACCACCTAAATCAGACCTGAAAGAGGGAAGCCGAGAGAAAGAGATGAACCACAAGTGAGATGGAGGATGACTTGGCTATGAACAGAGCATGGGGAGGCCTTCAGAGGAGCTATACGGGCAGACCTGAAGTGGATCCATCAGTCAATGGACCCTGGCTTACCTAATCCTCCAGTCACCAGGTTACTTTTCTCATTGGTAGACTACACACCCAATTTCAGGAAAACTGACATTTAATGGTTGAGACATCACCATCATACTTAATATGTACAACATCAAAATGTTTACTATGTTTTCACACTTGTTGACATCTCATATATTGATGCTTGTTATTGATTGTCTGGGACAATGGTCCAACGTGCAACTGTTCTATTACTTTGTGTAAATCACAATAGAGATGTATGTACTGACCAGAAGGCTCAGGCCAGTCAATAAATGATTAACATGAATTGACCTTCTGTTAATTTGTCAGTTCCAACCTATCTGTGTCAACAACTTCTTTGTACATCATGTTGTCAGAATCTGATGTGATTGTTTATGTGTTGATTGTTTAAAGATAAATTAACTCATAATGACTTACTGAATGGGGAAATAAAAAGACTCTAGATCTATCAACTGCTCAACATCCATGTTTTCTTCATCTAAATCAGGCTGAGAAAATTCTCCAGACTTTCCTCAGATTTGATAAACTAAAAGGGGGCTCCAGAGCTATCAGAATCATTGGAGAAGGGGCAGATTCCCAGTTAGTAAATTACCATTCTTACCAGGGCCATAATCTATATCTCCTAGACAATACTTAATAGAACGAGGCCTGCAGATAACTCAAGGTTCATATTCTGGGGTTATTGAAGATAGAAGAGGGTGGGGCTCTACATCTTTTGTTAGAGATGGGGCATGCACTACAGTGATCTCCCACTCCCTTCAAAAATATATGACATATTGTGGGCTAAGTCCTGGATGGTTCCCATATATATTAACCTTTGAACAATTACATTAACACAGATATCTTTGGATTTTGAACATTGTCATTTTCTAGAATGTTTAACAGATACCATGTGGGGTATTGATTGACAGCCACATGATATGAATGACATTTATAGATAAATAAGAGTAGGTGACTGATTTTACTCCTGGAGAAGGGGGCCATGTTCCAATAGGCTTATACTTCAGAAAGAGGTGCTCCAGGTGAAATATATAGAGTGTGTCTACTATACCAACACTACTTCTCTTCCAGAGAAGGTGTTCTTTTCCTGTGAAGTCTGAACTTAACAGCATTTCATCAACCACCGGAAAATCTTATCCGTTGGGAAAACTCTGTCTAATTTCAGATTCTTTTCTTTACTAGGAATTAAATCTGGTTATTTCAGTGCCTGCTGCCTTTGGCTTTTCCAGCATTGACAGACAGACATAACATAGGGTGTTTTTAATATTGCACATGCTCTGTTGTATCTTTGCAGATCAGGGACTGACAGGCTTACGCGGATCAGACTAACTGCAATTATATTGTTAGGCAGAGCAAAGCAATAAATTATAGACATGGCGGAAACTGCAAAGTTTAGATCCCAAATAACAGAAACAGGTAGGGAATGCGGGTTAGATGGCCTTGAGCTGGCTAACTATGTTTCAGATGCATTCGACAAAAGAGAAAGACTGCAGGCTGAATTGGCTCTCAAAGAAAAACAACTTCAGGCTGAATTGGCTGAGAAAGAAAAACAGCTTCAGGCTGAATTGGCTGAGAGGGAAAAACAGTTTCAAGCAGAATTGGAGGAGAAAGAGAAACGATTTCAGGCAGAATTGGAGGAGAAAGAGTAACGACTACAGGCTGAAATGGAAGATAAGGAGAGAGAGCGTCAACACCAACTGGAGTTGAGGAGAATGGAGATTGAAGTGGAGATCCGGAGAATAGAGAAAAGGAGTGGTCTTACACCCTCAACCTCATCAGGATCGCCAGTGACAGAACCACCTCACGTCTCTCAACTTAATTCAGGAGCTATGTCATTTCCTCTGGAACCCTTTAATGAACAGACTGACCACATCGAAGGATTTTTATCACGCTTCGAGGCAATGGCTGTCAGCTGTGGGCTTGAAGAAAGTAGATGGGCGACGAAGTTGGCGCAGGCCTTAAGATCCACGGCGTATGAAGTGTTCTCAAGACTCACTAGAGAGGAACAACAGAACTACACAACACTCAAGACGGCACTCTTGAGTCGATTCGAAGTGGACGCCGAATCTTATAAACTCAGGTTCAAAACCGCAAGGAAGGAACCGGGTGAGAGCTACGCACAACTAGTGGAAAGACTGAAGTCATACATACAAAGATGGACTTGCTTGGGAGGATTTGAGGAAAATTATGAAGGACTCCGTGAAATGATTATCATTGATCAGATCAAGGGGAAAATGCAGAATGAAATGAAGGCATTCTTAACCCAAAACGGGGCTGACCGCCTGGAAACTATAATCATCCTGGCAGAGAGATTTGAGAAATCTCAAAAGGAGATGGGAGGAAAGGGACGTTCGAACAACACCCCCTCTCAAAACAAAACTCCACAGCCAAAAGAGGGTGAAAACACTGTAGCCACCGGGAAAAAGGGGAAATCCCAGAAAAACACTCAAAATTCAGTCCAAACAGCGCCGAGGGAGGACAGACCATTCTGTACCCATTGCAAGATTAGAGGTCACACATTTCAGAGTTGCAGGAAGAAGCCACCTCCACACACAGCGGCATGTTTGGCCAACCGAAAAGAGAAAAAAGTGAGCACTGGTGAAACGTCCAAACAGACACCTCATCAAGACACCTCATCTCGTATTCCGGTTGTGGAATCCATCTTACTAAATGGATTCAAAACGACCTGTTTATATGATACTGGATTATCATATGACTGTGTTGTCTCATCATCCTTAGTTCACCCTGAACAGGTGACAGAGGAAATAGTGGAATTACAGGGACCACTGAAGAGTTCAACAAATATGTCTCTTCCAGTGGCAAAAGTGAACATAGCCTCGCGGTATGTCACTGGGACGATCAAGGCAGCAATCTTGGACGATCCGATATATCCTGTAATCCTCGGCTGTAGATTTATCGTTCTAGGAGAACCTGTTCAACCTGTGGCGATGGCGACCATGACCACTCGATCCCAGGCAACAAAAACTCCAGAAACAACTACGCCAATCCCTCGAACGGAGGAACTGAAGAGGGCACAAGAAGCCGACAGCACCTTGGAACCCTGCTTCAGAAAACTGCCAAAATCACATTTACCTCTATGTAAAGGTGATCTGTTCATGAAGTCAGCACTTCTTTACAGAAAAGCAGGACGAGCTGGACAAGAGTTTAATCAACTTGTTGTACCAACTCAATACAGGACTCAGATCTTAGAGATGGGTCACAGTCTACCATTCAGTGGGCACATGGGTATCAACGCTACTACACAGCGGATTACCACTCACTACTTTTGGCCAGGGATGAATTCAGACATACAACGGTTTGTAAAATCATGCCCACAGTGTCAGAAAGTATCACCAAAACACCGGACACCACCGGCAATGTTGGGTGAATCGCCAATCACTGGAATTCCATTTGAGAAAGTGGCTGTAGACATAATCGGACCTCTCTCAGCAACGAAGAGGCGAAACCGATTCATATTAACGCTTGTGGACACAACAACCATGTGGGCCGAAGCAGTTCCTATGCCCAGCTGTGACTCCAAACACGTCGCTGATGCATTATTAGGAATACTCACACGTCTAGGATTCCCACAAAGGATCTTGACGGACAACGGTTCACAGTTTCGTGGTAAGCTCATGGAAGAGACCTTCAGACTTTTTCATGCACGCCATATCTTCAGTTCACCATATCACCCTCAGTCAAATGGACTTGTGGAAAGGTGGAACGGGACATTGATTAGTATCCTGCGCAAAATTGCCCAGGAGAAGACAGAGGATTGGGACTTGTATTTACCTGCAGCTTTATTTGCTTACAGGGAAGTACCCCATCACTCAACAGGTTTTGCTCCAGCCACACTGTTGTTTGGACGACCGATCAAAGGACCCCTTGAGGCGTTACTGTGAACATGGACTGATAATACTACAGATGATACAGTCGTGACTGCATCTACATATGTTGCCGAGTTGAAAAATCGTTTACAACACAGTTGGAAACAAGCGAATGTCAATCTACGTCAAGCCAGACGAAGAATTGCTCGTAACTTAAACCGCAAGGCAAAGGATAGAGAGTTAGAGGTAGGAGAGAAGGTGATGTTGCTGCTTCCAACCAGTCAGAATAAGCTGCAAATAGGATGGAGAGGACCTTATGTAGTGACGGAGAAGATCTCACGTACCAACTACAGAATTTCAGTCAAAGGCAAGATGAAAGTATTTCACATAAACCTCTTGAAGAAATATCATGAAAGACCCTCAACCACCGAACCTGCACATTTGATGGCCATGAGTGTGGCTACTGAAGTCGAAGAAGGATCAACAATGGGAGTCGAGTGCCAACTGCAAGCCAAAGAGACCTTTAAGGATGTGGAAATCAATCCCAACTTAACAAAGGATCAGCAAAAGCAGATTAGGGAACTTATGGCAAAATATGCAGAAGTACTTACTGATAAGCCAGGAAGAACTGATTTGGAGGAATTTGACATGAAGTTGAATGACACAGTGCCTGTGCGAGTCAAGACTTACCCAGTTCCTTATGCAAAGCAAAAGACTTTAGAGGAAGAAATACAACAGCTGCTCACCGCAGGAATAATCTCACCATCTGAATCACCTTACAGTGCTAGCGTCGTCTTATTGAGAAAGCCAAGTGGAGAACATAGATTGTGCATCGATTATCGACAGCTCAATGCTATAACTGAATTCCAAGCAGAACCTCTGCCTGATCAGAATAAACTCTTCACAGCACTCAACCGAGCTAAGTACTTTACTAGGATTGATCTCAGTAAGGGATATTACCAGATTCCTGTAAAACCGGAAGTTAGACCATGGTTAGCTTTCAGCACGCCTGGAGGACACTATGAGTTCAACGTTCTTCCATTCGGATTAAGTAATGATCCCAGCGTCTTTACACGTATGATGAGAAAATTACTTGACCCACTACAGCATCCAGACATCAGTCACTTCATGGATGACATCCTGATCGCCACTGAAACATTTGAAGAGCATGTAGAAACACTGCATCTTTTATTCAGGCGCCTCAGAGAAACTGGATTGACGACTAGACCAAAGAAGTGTCAGATAGGATTCCAAGAATTGGACTTTCTAGGTCATAAGATATCTCATGGACTGATAACTCCACAAGAGGGAAATGTGGACAAACTCCAGAGAGCACCTCGTCCAAAAACAAAGAAGGATGTAAGATCATTTGTATCCTTATGTGGATTCTATCAAAAATACATCAAGGACTTCAATACTCTGTCAGCACCTTTAACGGATCTTACCAAAAAGGGGAAACCAGAGAAAGTCACTTGGTCAGCTGACTGTGAGAGAGCTTTCACAGCACTAAAGCAGGCATTAACTGCTCATCCAGTCTTACATCTACCAGACCTCGACCAACCATTTGTGCTGCGCACCGATGCCAGTAACATAGGAATTGGGGCAACGCTGTTGCAGAGAAAGGGAGATGTACCATCAGAGCTATTCCCTGTAGCCTATGCTAGCAGGAAATTGAATGCAGCAGAGAGAAATTACAGTACTATCGAGAGAGAATGTCTTGCGCTCGTATGGAGTGTACAGAAATTTCAAGCATACCTATATGGCAGACACTTCACAGTGCAATGTGACCATCAACCACTCATGTTTCTCGCAGCATCTAAGACTCTGAATGCCCGACTTATGAGGTGGTCGCTGCTTCTTCAACCTTACTCGTTCCAGGTTGAGTATGTTCCTGGGAAAATGAATGTGGGAGCGGACTTCCTGAGTCGACACCCAGTGCCTGATGAACCAGGTCAATCAGATGCAGAAGAGAATACAAAGGAGGAAAAATGGGAACAGCTTGATAACTGAAAATGTTGGAAACATAGTTCCATACCATAGAACAATCTGGAGTGGGGCAATGTGGCATAACGCAACCAACATTATTCATTTACCAACAAGTGCCACAAAAAGAGGAAACAACATTAAAAGAAATTGACTTCACAACCACAAATGGAGACTAGGACTTAAAACTTAACATCGAAACTGGAACTGAACAAGTGACAAATGACGTGGATTCTTAGAAAGATTGCATCAGACAAAGCTCGGAACCCCATTGGTTGGGAGAGACATGTGACACCGCTTTCGCGCCAACGCCGGTATAAATTATGATAAGCAGCCCACTCTTGCAAAAACATGCCTGGCGAAAAGACGTCAGAAATTGTGTGACCAAAAATTCAATGGGCAAGGCAGAAGTCTGGATCCGAGGTACGTTTGTTAGTCCCATGATTAAACTAAGAACCCGATGTATCAAGTATCAAGTAATGTAAACCCGTGTTTGTGATGTCAATTGAAATGTATGATTATTAATTAAAACCTCTGAAATGTAAAAATGCTCGACTGTAGATTCTAACGACGCAAAGCCATTCCCGGGCAAAATGACTCTCTAATATTCTCTTAGATAGAACTGCCATCTCTGATATTCTTAAAGATAATTATTAACTTTAAGAAGTGCATTACACTACTACATTCTATTCTAAACAACTGTGAGAAGTGATGATTCTAAAGCAATCTTGTGCATTTCACCAGAAACACTGATAAAAGATGCTATCACTATCTACAGCTGAAATGACAGTTCGTGTACTAGAATAAGTGCCTTGTTCTAAAACAGACTTATCTATGCCTATTTACAATTTAGAAAGCTGAAAGAGAAATCAATCTTTCCTTTCTCCTTCATCTATTGAATTAATAGGGTTTGGCGGAATAAATATTTATATTTATGTCAAATTTAATTAGATAAGGGCACACATGAATTGCAACACCTGAGAAAGTTGTGCTTCGCGGAACACCATCACGCGCAGTGAACTTAACTCATTACTCAACATAACTTAAAACACAACACCACTCCACACCACTCATCACCACACAACCCAACACTCAACATCACAACAACAACAGGTAATGGAAGAGAGTTATTAGACACAAGAAGAAGAAGTAGTTAATTGGGAAAACACAGAGAATTATTTATACACATTGTAAACACCATTTAGTGGAAGAAATGTTCTAAATGTATGTCATTTATTTACATGCATCTTGACATATTCTCACTCTTGTCAATGTCTTACTGTACACGTTCACTGACCCCGGTCAAATGAGAACTTACATACAGCAGGAACAAGTTGATACAAGGCGTACACCGTGTGATAAACTCTGACCACCCCAAATTAACCCAACACTAGCTTAGAGAGAAAAGGAGGGGAGGGGAACTAGTTCCTACTTCAGGAATTTAGATTTCTTCCGACCTACTTCTTATTATTGTATTGGTAGGAATGTATATATTTATGCGAATATTCATCAGTGATCTTGGTGGCTACATACCAACAACCACCCAACACATCAGCAAATTAACCACCTAAATCAGACCTGAAAGAGGGAAGCCGAGAGAAAGAGATGAACCACAAGTGAGATGGAGGATGACTTGGCTATGAACAGAGCATGGGGAGGCCTTCAGAGGAGCTATACGGGCAGACCTGAAGTGGATCCATCAGTCAATGGACCCTGGCTTACCTAATCCTCCAGTCACCAGGTTACTTTTCTCATTGGTAGACTACACACCCAATTTCAGGAAAACTGACATTTAATGGTTGAGACATCACCATCATACTTAATATGTACAACATCAAAATGTTTACTATGTTTTCACACTTGTTGACATCTCATATATTGATGCTTGTTATTGATTGTCTGGGACAATGGTCCAACGTGCAACTGTTCTATTACTTTGTGTAAATCACAATAGAGATGTATGTACTGACCAGAAGGCTCAGGCCAGTCAATAAATGATTAACATGAATTGACCTTCTGTTAATTTGTCAGTTCCAACCTATCTGTGTCAACAACTTCTTTGTACATCATGTTGTCAGAATCTGATGTGATTGTTTATGTGTTGATTGTTTAAAGATAAATTAACTCATAATGACTTACTGAATGGGGAAATAAAAAGACTCTAGATCTATCAACTGCTCAACATCCATGTTTTCTTCATCTAAATCAGGCTGAGAAAATTCTCCAGACTTTCCTCAGATTTGATAAACTAAAAGGGGGCTCCAGAGCTATCAGAATCATTGGAGAAGGGGCAGATTCCCAGTTAGTAAATTACCATTCTTACCAGGGCCATAATCTATATCTCCTAGACAATACTTAATAGAACGAGGCCTGCAGATAACTCAAGGTTCATATTCTGGGGTTATTGAAGATAGAAGAGGGTGGGGCTCTACATCTTTTGTTAGAGATGGGGCATGCACTACAGTGATCTCCCACTCCCTTCAAAAATATATGACATATTGTGGGCTAAGTCCTGGATGGTTCCCATATATATTAACCTTTGAACAATTACATTAACACAGATATCTTTGGATTTTGAACATTGTCATTTTCTAGAATGTTTAACAGATACCATGTGGGGTATTGATTGACAGCCACATGATATGAATGACATTTATAGATAAATAAGAGTAGGTGACTGATTTTACTCCTGGAGAAGGGGGCCATGTTCCAATAGGCTTATACTTCAGAAAGAGGTGCTCCAGGTGAAATATATAGAGTGTGTCTACTATACCAACACTACTTCTCTTCCAGAGAAGGTGTTCTTTTCCTGTGAAGTCTGAACTTAACAGCATTTCATCAACCACCGGAAAATCTTATCCGTTGGGAAAACTCTGTCTAATTTCAGATTCTTTTCTTTACTAGGAATTAAATCTGGTTATTTCAGTGCCTGCTGCCTTTGGCTTTTCCAGCATTGACAGACAGACATAACATAGGGTGTTTTTAATATTGCACATGCTCTGTTGTATCTTTGCAGATCAGGGACTGACAGGCTTACGCGGATCAGACTAACTGCAATTATATTGTTAGGCAGAGCAAAGCAATAAATTATAGACATGGCGGAAACTGCAAAGTTTAGATCCCAAATAACAGAAACAGGTAGGGAATGCGGGTTAGATGGCCTTGAGCTGGCTAACTATGTTTCAGATGCATTCGACAAAAGAGAAAGACTGCAGGCTGAATTGGCTCTCAAAGAAAAACAACTTCAGGCTGAATTGGCTGAGAAAGAAAAACAGCTTCAGGCTGAATTGGCTGAGAGGGAAAAACAGTTTCAAGCAGAATTGGAGGAGAAAGAGAAACGATTTCAGGCAGAATTGGAGGAGAAAGAGTAACGACTACAGGCTGAAATGGAAGATAAGGAGAGAGAGCGTCAACACCAACTGGAGTTGAGGAGAATGGAGATTGAAGTGGAGATCCGGAGAATAGAGAAAAGGAGTGGTCTTACACCCTCAACCTCATCAGGATCGCCAGTGACAGAACCACCTCACGTCTCTCAACTTAATTCAGGAGCTATGTCATTTCCTCTGGAACCCTTTAATGAACAGACTGACCACATCGAAGGATTTTTATCACGCTTCGAGGCAATGGCTGTCAGCTGTGGGCTTGAAGAAAGTAGATGGGCGACGAAGTTGGCGCAGGCCTTAAGATCCACGGCGTATGAAGTGTTCTCAAGACTCACTAGAGAGGAACAACAGAACTACACAACACTCAAGACGGCACTCTTGAGTCGATTCGAAGTGGACGCCGAATCTTATAAACTCAGGTTCAAAACCGCAAGGAAGGAACCGGGTGAGAGCTACGCACAACTAGTGGAAAGACTGAAGTCATACATACAAAGATGGACTTGCTTGGGAGGATTTGAGGAAAATTATGAAGGACTCCGTGAAATGATTATCATTGATCAGATCAAGGGGAAAATGCAGAATGAAATGAAGGCATTCTTAACCCAAAACGGGGCTGACCGCCTGGAAACTATAATCATCCTGGCAGAGAGATTTGAGAAATCTCAAAAGGAGATGGGAGGAAAGGGACGTTCGAACAACACCCCCTCTCAAAACAAAACTCCACAGCCAAAAGAGGGTGAAAACACTGTAGCCACCGGGAAAAAGGGGAAATCCCAGAAAAACACTCAAAATTCAGTCCAAACAGCGCCGAGGGAGGACAGACCATTCTGTACCCATTGCAAGATTAGAGGTCACACATTTCAGAGTTGCAGGAAGAAGCCACCTCCACACACAGCGGCATGTTTGGCCAACCGAAAAGAGAAAAAAGTGAGCACTGGTGAAACGTCCAAACAGACACCTCATCAAGACACCTCATCTCGTATTCCGGTTGTGGAATCCATCTTACTAAATGGATTCAAAACGACCTGTTTATATGATACTGGATTATCATATGACTGTGTTGTCTCATCATCCTTAGTTCACCCTGAACAGGTGACAGAGGAAATAGTGGAATTACAGGGACCACTGAAGAGTTCAACAAATATGTCTCTTCCAGTGGCAAAAGTGAACATAGCCTCGCGGTATGTCACTGGGACGATCAAGGCAGCAATCTTGGACGATCCGATATATCCTGTAATCCTCGGCTGTAGATTTATCGTTCTAGGAGAACCTGTTCAACCTGTGGCGATGGCGACCATGACCACTCGATCCCAGGCAACAAAAACTCCAGAAACAACTACGCCAATCCCTCGAACGGAGGAACTGAAGAGGGCACAAGAAGCCGACAGCACCTTGGAACCCTGCTTCAGAAAACTGCCAAAATCACATTTACCTCTATGTAAAGGTGATCTGTTCATGAAGTCAGCACTTCTTTACAGAAAAGCAGGACGAGCTGGACAAGAGTTTAATCAACTTGTTGTACCAACTCAATACAGGACTCAGATCTTAGAGATGGGTCACAGTCTACCATTCAGTGGGCACATGGGTATCAACGCTACTACACAGCGGATTACCACTCACTACTTTTGGCCAGGGATGAATTCAGACATACAACGGTTTGTAAAATCATGCCCACAGTGTCAGAAAGTATCACCAAAACACCGGACACCACCGGCAATGTTGGGTGAATCGCCAATCACTGGAATTCCATTTGAGAAAGTGGCTGTAGACATAATCGGACCTCTCTCAGCAACGAAGAGGCGAAACCGATTCATATTAACGCTTGTGGACACAACAACCATGTGGGCCGAAGCAGTTCCTATGCCCAGCTGTGACTCCAAACACGTCGCTGATGCATTATTAGGAATACTCACACGTCTAGGATTCCCACAAAGGATCTTGACGGACAACGGTTCACAGTTTCGTGGTAAGCTCATGGAAGAGACCTTCAGACTTTTTCATGCACGCCATATCTTCAGTTCACCATATCACCCTCAGTCAAATGGACTTGTGGAAAGGTGGAACGGGACATTGATTAGTATCCTGCGCAAAATTGCCCAGGAGAAGACAGAGGATTGGGACTTGTATTTACCTGCAGCTTTATTTGCTTACAGGGAAGTACCCCATCACTCAACAGGTTTTGCTCCAGCCACACTGTTGTTTGGACGACCGATCAAAGGACCCCTTGAGGCGTTACTGTGAACATGGACTGATAATACTACAGATGATACAGTCGTGACTGCATCTACATATGTTGCCGAGTTGAAAAATCGTTTACAACACAGTTGGAAACAAGCGAATGTCAATCTACGTCAAGCCAGACGAAGAATTGCTCGTAACTTAAACCGCAAGGCAAAGGATAGAGAGTTAGAGGTAGGAGAGAAGGTGATGTTGCTGCTTCCAACCAGTCAGAATAAGCTGCAAATAGGATGGAGAGGACCTTATGTAGTGACGGAGAAGATCTCACGTACCAACTACAGAATTTCAGTCAAAGGCAAGATGAAAGTATTTCACATAAACCTCTTGAAGAAATATCATGAAAGACCCTCAACCACCGAACCTGCACATTTGATGGCCATGAGTGTGGCTACTGAAGTCGAAGAAGGATCAACAATGGGAGTCGAGTGCCAACTGCAAGCCAAAGAGACCTTTAAGGATGTGGAAATCAATCCCAACTTAACAAAGGATCAGCAAAAGCAGATTAGGGAACTTATGGCAAAATATGCAGAAGTACTTACTGATAAGCCAGGAAGAACTGATTTGGAGGAATTTGACATGAAGTTGAATGACACAGTGCCTGTGCGAGTCAAGACTTACCCAGTTCCTTATGCAAAGCAAAAGACTTTAGAGGAAGAAATACAACAGCTGCTCACCGCAGGAATAATCTCACCATCTGAATCACCTTACAGTGCTAGCGTCGTCTTATTGAGAAAGCCAAGTGGAGAACATAGATTGTGCATCGATTATCGACAGCTCAATGCTATAACTGAATTCCAAGCAGAACCTCTGCCTGATCAGAATAAACTCTTCACAGCACTCAACCGAGCTAAGTACTTTACTAGGATTGATCTCAGTAAGGGATATTACCAGATTCCTGTAAAACCGGAAGTTAGACCATGGTTAGCTTTCAGCACGCCTGGAGGACACTATGAGTTCAACGTTCTTCCATTCGGATTAAGTAATGATCCCAGCGTCTTTACACGTATGATGAGAAAATTACTTGACCCACTACAGCATCCAGACATCAGTCACTTCATGGATGACATCCTGATCGCCACTGAAACATTTGAAGAGCATGTAGAAACACTGCATCTTTTATTCAGGCGCCTCAGAGAAACTGGATTGACGACTAGACCAAAGAAGTGTCAGATAGGATTCCAAGAATTGGACTTTCTAGGTCATAAGATATCTCATGGACTGATAACTCCACAAGAGGGAAATGTGGACAAACTCCAGAGAGCACCTCGTCCAAAAACAAAGAAGGATGTAAGATCATTTGTATCCTTATGTGGATTCTATCAAAAATACATCAAGGACTTCAATACTCTGTCAGCACCTTTAACGGATCTTACCAAAAAGGGGAAACCAGAGAAAGTCACTTGGTCAGCTGACTGTGAGAGAGCTTTCACAGCACTAAAGCAGGCATTAACTGCTCATCCAGTCTTACATCTACCAGACCTCGACCAACCATTTGTGCTGCGCACCGATGCCAGTAACATAGGAATTGGGGCAACGCTGTTGCAGAGAAAGGGAGATGTACCATCAGAGCTATTCCCTGTAGCCTATGCTAGCAGGAAATTGAATGCAGCAGAGAGAAATTACAGTACTATCGAGAGAGAATGTCTTGCGCTCGTATGGAGTGTACAGAAATTTCAAGCATACCTATATGGCAGACACTTCACAGTGCAATGTGACCATCAACCACTCATGTTTCTCGCAGCATCTAAGACTCTGAATGCCCGACTTATGAGGTGGTCGCTGCTTCTTCAACCTTACTCGTTCCAGGTTGAGTATGTTCCTGGGAAAATGAATGTGGGAGCGGACTTCCTGAGTCGACACCCAGTGCCTGATGAACCAGGTCAATCAGATGCAGAAGAGAATACAAAGGAGGAAAAATGGGAACAGCTTGATAACTGAAAATGTTGGAAACATAGTTCCATACCATAGAACAATCTGGAGTGGGGCAATGTGGCATAACGCAACCAACATTATTCATTTACCAACAAGTGCCACAAAAAGAGGAAACAACATTAAAAGAAATTGACTTCACAACCACAAATGGAGACTAGGACTTAAAACTTAACATCGAAACTGGAACTGAACAAGTGACAAATGACGTGGATTCTTAGAAAGATTGCATCAGACAAAGCTCGGAACCCCATTGGTTGGGAGAGACATGTGACACCGCTTTCGCGCCAACGCCGGTATAAATTATGATAAGCAGCCCACTCTTGCAAAAACATGCCTGGCGAAAAGACGTCAGAAATTGTGTGACCAAAAATTCAATGGGCAAGGCAGAAGTCTGGATCCGAGGTACGTTTGTTAGTCCCATGATTAAACTAAGAACCCGATGTATCAAGTATCAAGTAATGTAAACCCGTGTTTGTGATGTCAATTGAAATGTATGATTATTAATTAAAACCTCTGAAATGTAAAAATGCTCGACTGTAGATTCTAACGACGCAAAGCCATTCCCGGGCAAAATGACTCTCTAATATTCTCTTAGATAGAACTGCCATCTCTGATATTCTTAAAGATAATTATTAACTTTAAGAAGTGCATTACACTACTACATTCTATTCTAAACAACTGTGAGAAGTGATGATTCTAAAGCAATCTTGTGCATTTCACCAGAAACACTGATAAAAGATGCTATCACTATCTACAGCTGAAATGACAGTTCGTGTACTAGAATAAGTGCCTTGTTCTAAAACAGACTTATCTATGCCTATTTACAATTTAGAAAGCTGAAAGAGAAATCAATCTTTCCTTTCTCCTTCATCTATTGAATTAATAGGGTTTGGCGGAATAAATATTTATATTTATGTCAAATTTAATTAGATAAGGGCACACATGAATTGCAACACCTGAGAAAGTTGTGCTTCGCGGAACACCATCACGCGCAGTGAACTTAACTCATTACTCAACATAACTTAAAACACAACACCACTCCACACCACTCATCACCACACAACCCAACACTCAACATCACAACAACAACAGGTAATGGAAGAGAGTTATTAGACACAAGAAGAAGAAGTAGTTAATTGGGAAAACACAGAGAATTATTTATACACATTGTAAACACCATTTAGTGGAAGAAATGTTCTAAATGTATGTCATTTATTTACATGCATCTTGACATATTCTCACTCTTGTCAATGTCTTACTGTACACGTTCACTGACCCCGGTCAAATGAGAACTTACATACAGCAGGAACAAGTTGATACAAGGCGTACACCGTGTGATAAACTCTGACCACCCCAAATTAACCCAACACTAGCTTAGAGAGAAAAGGAGGGGAGGGGAACTAGTTCCTACTTCAGGAATTTAGATTTCTTCCGACCTACTTCTTATTATTGTATTGGTAGGAATGTATATATTTATGCGAATATTCATCAGTGATCTTGGTGGCTACATACCAACAACCACCCAACACATCAGCAAATTAACCACCTAAATCAGACCTGAAAGAGGGAAGCCGAGAGAAAGAGATGAACCACAAGTGAGATGGAGGATGACTTGGCTATGAACAGAGCATGGGGAGGCCTTCAGAGGAGCTATACGGGCAGACCTGAAGTGGATCCATCAGTCAATGGACCCTGGCTTACCTAATCCTCCAGTCACCAGGTTACTTTTCTCATTGGTAGACTACACACCCAATTTCAGGAAAACTGACATTTAATGGTTGAGACATCACCATCATACTTAATATGTACAACATCAAAATGTTTACTATGTTTTCACACTTGTTGACATCTCATATATTGATGCTTGTTATTGATTGTCTGGGACAATGGTCCAACGTGCAACTGTTCTATTACTTTGTGTAAATCACAATAGAGATGTATGTACTGACCAGAAGGCTCAGGCCAGTCAATAAATGATTAACATGAATTGACCTTCTGTTAATTTGTCAGTTCCAACCTATCTGTGTCAACAACTTCTTTGTACATCATGTTGTCAGAATCTGATGTGATTGTTTATGTGTTGATTGTTTAAAGATAAATTAACTCATAATGACTTACTGAATGGGGAAATAAAAAGACTCTAGATCTATCAACTGCTCAACATCCATGTTTTCTTCATCTAAATCAGGCTGAGAAAATTCTCCAGACTTTCCTCAGATTTGATAAACTAAAAGGGGGCTCCAGAGCTATCAGAATCATTGGAGAAGGGGCAGATTCCCAGTTAGTAAATTACCATTCTTACCAGGGCCATAATCTATATCTCCTAGACAATACTTAATAGAACGAGGCCTGCAGATAACTCAAGGTTCATATTCTGGGGTTAT
Organism: Cepaea hortensis; assembly: GCA_963921405.1. Lineage (NCBI taxonomy): Eukaryota > Metazoa > Mollusca > Gastropoda > Stylommatophora > Helicidae > Cepaea > Cepaea hortensis. The sequence goes on from OY992876.1 coordinate 190,575,023, forward strand.
TGAAGATAGAAGAGGGTGGGGCTCTACATCTTTTGTTAGAGATGGGGCATGCACTACAGTGATCTCCCACTCCCTTCAAAAATATATGACATATTGTGGGCTAAGTCCTGGATGGTTCCCATATATATTAACCTTTGAACAATTACATTAACACAGATATCTTTGGATTTTGAACATTGTCATTTTCTAGAATGTTTAACAGATACCATGTGGGGTATTGATTGACAGCCACATGATATGAATGACATTTATAGATAAATAAGAGTAGGTGACTGATTTTACTCCTGGAGAAGGGGGCCATGTTCCAATAGGCTTATACTTCAGAAAGAGGTGCTCCAGGTGAAATATATAGAGTGTGTCTACTATACCAACACTACTTCTCTTCCAGAGAAGGTGTTCTTTTCCTGTGAAGTCTGAACTTAACAGCATTTCATCAACCACCGGAAAATCTTATCCGTTGGGAAAACTCTGTCTAATTTCAGATTCTTTTCTTTACTAGGAATTAAATCTGGTTATTTCAGTGCCTGCTGCCTTTGGCTTTTCCAGCATTGACAGACAGACATAACATAGGGTGTTTTTAATATTGCACATGCTCTGTTGTATCTTTGCAGATCAGGGACTGACAGGCTTACGCGGATCAGACTAACTGCAATTATATTGTTAGGCAGAGCAAAGCAATAAATTATAGACATGGCGGAAACTGCAAAGTTTAGATCCCAAATAACAGAAACAGGTAGGGAATGCGGGTTAGATGGCCTTGAGCTGGCTAACTATGTTTCAGATGCATTCGACAAAAGAGAAAGACTGCAGGCTGAATTGGCTCTCAAAGAAAAACAACTTCAGGCTGAATTGGCTGAGAAAGAAAAACAGCTTCAGGCTGAATTGGCTGAGAGGGAAAAACAGTTTCAAGCAGAATTGGAGGAGAAAGAGAAACGATTTCAGGCAGAATTGGAGGAGAAAGAGTAACGACTACAGGCTGAAATGGAAGATAAGGAGAGAGAGCGTCAACACCAACTGGAGTTGAGGAGAATGGAGATTGAAGTGGAGATCCGGAGAATAGAGAAAAGGAGTGGTCTTACACCCTCAACCTCATCAGGATCGCCAGTGACAGAACCACCTCACGTCTCTCAACTTAATTCAGGAGCTATGTCATTTCCTCTGGAACCCTTTAATGAACAGACTGACCACATCGAAGGATTTTTATCACGCTTCGAGGCAATGGCTGTCAGCTGTGGGCTTGAAGAAAGTAGATGGGCGACGAAGTTGGCGCAGGCCTTAAGATCCACGGCGTATGAAGTGTTCTCAAGACTCACTAGAGAGGAACAACAGAACTACACAACACTCAAGACGGCACTCTTGAGTCGATTCGAAGTGGACGCCGAATCTTATAAACTCAGGTTCAAAACCGCAAGGAAGGAACCGGGTGAGAGCTACGCACAACTAGTGGAAAGACTGAAGTCATACATACAAAGATGGACTTGCTTGGGAGGATTTGAGGAAAATTATGAAGGACTCCGTGAAATGATTATCATTGATCAGATCAAGGGGAAAATGCAGAATGAAATGAAGGCATTCTTAACCCAAAACGGGGCTGACCGCCTGGAAACTATAATCATCCTGGCAGAGAGATTTGAGAAATCTCAAAAGGAGATGGGAGGAAAGGGACGTTCGAACAACACCCCCTCTCAAAACAAAACTCCACAGCCAAAAGAGGGTGAAAACACTGTAGCCACCGGGAAAAAGGGGAAATCCCAGAAAAACACTCAAAATTCAGTCCAAACAGCGCCGAGGGAGGACAGACCATTCTGTACCCATTGCAAGATTAGAGGTCACACATTTCAGAGTTGCAGGAAGAAGCCACCTCCACACACAGCGGCATGTTTGGCCAACCGAAAAGAGAAAAAAGTGAGCACTGGTGAAACGTCCAAACAGACACCTCATCAAGACACCTCATCTCGTATTCCGGTTGTGGAATCCATCTTACTAAATGGATTCAAAACGACCTGTTTATATGATACTGGATTATCATATGACTGTGTTGTCTCATCATCCTTAGTTCACCCTGAACAGGTGACAGAGGAAATAGTGGAATTACAGGGACCACTGAAGAGTTCAACAAATATGTCTCTTCCAGTGGCAAAAGTGAACATAGCCTCGCGGTATGTCACTGGGACGATCAAGGCAGCAATCTTGGACGATCCGATATATCCTGTAATCCTCGGCTGTAGATTTATCGTTCTAGGAGAACCTGTTCAACCTGTGGCGATGGCGACCATGACCACTCGATCCCAGGCAACAAAAACTCCAGAAACAACTACGCCAATCCCTCGAACGGAGGAACTGAAGAGGGCACAAGAAGCCGACAGCACCTTGGAACCCTGCTTCAGAAAACTGCCAAAATCACATTTACCTCTATGTAAAGGTGATCTGTTCATGAAGTCAGCACTTCTTTACAGAAAAGCAGGACGAGCTGGACAAGAGTTTAATCAACTTGTTGTACCAACTCAATACAGGACTCAGATCTTAGAGATGGGTCACAGTCTACCATTCAGTGGGCACATGGGTATCAACGCTACTACACAGCGGATTACCACTCACTACTTTTGGCCAGGGATGAATTCAGACATACAACGGTTTGTAAAATCATGCCCACAGTGTCAGAAAGTATCACCAAAACACCGGACACCACCGGCAATGTTGGGTGAATCGCCAATCACTGGAATTCCATTTGAGAAAGTGGCTGTAGACATAATCGGACCTCTCTCAGCAACGAAGAGGCGAAACCGATTCATATTAACGCTTGTGGACACAACAACCATGTGGGCCGAAGCAGTTCCTATGCCCAGCTGTGACTCCAAACACGTCGCTGATGCATTATTAGGAATACTCACACGTCTAGGATTCCCACAAAGGATCTTGACGGACAACGGTTCACAGTTTCGTGGTAAGCTCATGGAAGAGACCTTCAGACTTTTTCATGCACGCCATATCTTCAGTTCACCATATCACCCTCAGTCAAATGGACTTGTGGAAAGGTGGAACGGGACATTGATTAGTATCCTGCGCAAAATTGCCCAGGAGAAGACAGAGGATTGGGACTTGTATTTACCTGCAGCTTTATTTGCTTACAGGGAAGTACCCCATCACTCAACAGGTTTTGCTCCAGCCACACTGTTGTTTGGACGACCGATCAAAGGACCCCTTGAGGCGTTACTGTGAACATGGACTGATAATACTACAGATGATACAGTCGTGACTGCATCTACATATGTTGCCGAGTTGAAAAATCGTTTACAACACAGTTGGAAACAAGCGAATGTCAATCTACGTCAAGCCAGACGAAGAATTGCTCGTAACTTAAACCGCAAGGCAAAGGATAGAGAGTTAGAGGTAGGAGAGAAGGTGATGTTGCTGCTTCCAACCAGTCAGAATAAGCTGCAAATAGGATGGAGAGGACCTTATGTAGTGACGGAGAAGATCTCACGTACCAACTACAGAATTTCAGTCAAAGGCAAGATGAAAGTATTTCACATAAACCTCTTGAAGAAATATCATGAAAGACCCTCAACCACCGAACCTGCACATTTGATGGCCATGAGTGTGGCTACTGAAGTCGAAGAAGGATCAACAATGGGAGTCGAGTGCCAACTGCAAGCCAAAGAGACCTTTAAGGATGTGGAAATCAATCCCAACTTAACAAAGGATCAGCAAAAGCAGATTAGGGAACTTATGGCAAAATATGCAGAAGTACTTACTGATAAGCCAGGAAGAACTGATTTGGAGGAATTTGACATGAAGTTGAATGACACAGTGCCTGTGCGAGTCAAGACTTACCCAGTTCCTTATGCAAAGCAAAAGACTTTAGAGGAAGAAATACAACAGCTGCTCACCGCAGGAATAATCTCACCATCTGAATCACCTTACAGTGCTAGCGTCGTCTTATTGAGAAAGCCAAGTGGAGAACATAGATTGTGCATCGATTATCGACAGCTCAATGCTATAACTGAATTCCAAGCAGAACCTCTGCCTGATCAGAATAAACTCTTCACAGCACTCAACCGAGCTAAGTACTTTACTAGGATTGATCTCAGTAAGGGATATTACCAGATTCCTGTAAAACCGGAAGTTAGACCATGGTTAGCTTTCAGCACGCCTGGAGGACACTATGAGTTCAACGTTCTTCCATTCGGATTAAGTAATGATCCCAGCGTCTTTACACGTATGATGAGAAAATTACTTGACCCACTACAGCATCCAGACATCAGTCACTTCATGGATGACATCCTGATCGCCACTGAAACATTTGAAGAGCATGTAGAAACACTGCATCTTTTATTCAGGCGCCTCAGAGAAACTGGATTGACGACTAGACCAAAGAAGTGTCAGATAGGATTCCAAGAATTGGACTTTCTAGGTCATAAGATATCTCATGGACTGATAACTCCACAAGAGGGAAATGTGGACAAACTCCAGAGAGCACCTCGTCCAAAAACAAAGAAGGATGTAAGATCATTTGTATCCTTATGTGGATTCTATCAAAAATACATCAAGGACTTCAATACTCTGTCAGCACCTTTAACGGATCTTACCAAAAAGGGGAAACCAGAGAAAGTCACTTGGTCAGCTGACTGTGAGAGAGCTTTCACAGCACTAAAGCAGGCATTAACTGCTCATCCAGTCTTACATCTACCAGACCTCGACCAACCATTTGTGCTGCGCACCGATGCCAGTAACATAGGAATTGGGGCAACGCTGTTGCAGAGAAAGGGAGATGTACCATCAGAGCTATTCCCTGTAGCCTATGCTAGCAGGAAATTGAATGCAGCAGAGAGAAATTACAGTACTATCGAGAGAGAATGTCTTGCGCTCGTATGGAGTGTACAGAAATTTCAAGCATACCTATATGGCAGACACTTCACAGTGCAATGTGACCATCAACCACTCATGTTTCTCGCAGCATCTAAGACTCTGAATGCCCGACTTATGAGGTGGTCGCTGCTTCTTCAACCTTACTCGTTCCAGGTTGAGTATGTTCCTGGGAAAATGAATGTGGGAGCGGACTTCCTGAGTCGACACCCAGTGCCTGATGAACCAGGTCAATCAGATGCAGAAGAGAATACAAAGGAGGAAAAATGGGAACAGCTTGATAACTGAAAATGTTGGAAACATAGTTCCATACCATAGAACAATCTGGAGTGGGGCAATGTGGCATAACGCAACCAACATTATTCATTTACCAACAAGTGCCACAAAAAGAGGAAACAACATTAAAAGAAATTGACTTCACAACCACAAATGGAGACTAGGACTTAAAACTTAACATCGAAACTGGAACTGAACAAGTGACAAATGACGTGGATTCTTAGAAAGATTGCATCAGACAAAGCTCGGAACCCCATTGGTTGGGAGAGACATGTGACACCGCTTTCGCGCCAACGCCGGTATAAATTATGATAAGCAGCCCACTCTTGCAAAAACATGCCTGGCGAAAAGACGTCAGAAATTGTGTGACCAAAAATTCAATGGGCAAGGCAGAAGTCTGGATCCGAGGTACGTTTGTTAGTCCCATGATTAAACTAAGAACCCGATGTATCAAGTATCAAGTAATGTAAACCCGTGTTTGTGATGTCAATTGAAATGTATGATTATTAATTAAAACCTCTGAAATGTAAAAATGCTCGACTGTAGATTCTAACGACGCAAAGCCATTCCCGGGCAAAATGACTCTCTAATATTCTCTTAGATAGAACTGCCATCTCTGATATTCTTAAAGATAATTATTAACTTTAAGAAGTGCATTACACTACTACATTCTATTCTAAACAACTGTGAGAAGTGATGATTCTAAAGCAATCTTGTGCATTTCACCAGAAACACTGATAAAAGATGCTATCACTATCTACAGCTGAAATGACAGTTCGTGTACTAGAATAAGTGCCTTGTTCTAAAACAGACTTATCTATGCCTATTTACAATTTAGAAAGCTGAAAGAGAAATCAATCTTTCCTTTCTCCTTCATCTATTGAATTAATAGGGTTTGGCGGAATAAATATTTATATTTATGTCAAATTTAATTAGATAAGGGCACACATGAATTGCAACACCTGAGAAAGTTGTGCTTCGCGGAACACCATCACGCGCAGTGAACTTAACTCATTACTCAACATAACTTAAAACACAACACCACTCCACACCACTCATCACCACACAACCCAACACTCAACATCACAACAACAACAGGTAATTGAAGAGAGTTATTAGACACAAGAAGAAGAAGTAGTTAATTGGGAAAACACAGAGAATTATTTATACACATTGTAAACACCATTTAGTGGAAGAAATGTTCTAAATGTATGTCATTTATTTACATGCATCTTGACATATTCTCACTCTTGTCAATGTCTTACTGTACACGTTCACTGACCCCGGTCAAATGAGAACTTACATACAGCAGGAACAAGTTGATACAAGGCGTACACCGTGTGATAAACTCTGACCACCCCAAATTAACCCAACACTAGCTTAGAGAGAAAAGGAGGGGAGGGGAACTAGTTCCTACTTCAGGAATTTAGATTTCTTCCGACCTACTTCTTATTATTGTATTGGTAGGAATGTATATATTTATGCGAATATTCATCAGTGATCTTGGTGGCTACATACCAACAACCACCCAACACATCAGCAAATTAACCACCTAAATCAGACCTGAAAGAGGGAAGCCGAGAGAAAGAGATGAACCACAAGTGAGATGGAGGATGACTTGGCTATGAACAGAGCATGGGGAGGCCTTCAGAGGAGCTATACGGGCAGACCTGAAGTGGATCCATCAGTCAATGGACCCTGGCTTACCTAATCCTCCAGTCACCAGGTTACTTTTCTCATTGGTAGACTACACACCTTATTTCAGGAAAACTGACATTTAATGGTTGAGACATCACCATCATACTTAATATGTACAACATCAAAATGTTTACTATGTTTTCACACTTGTTGACATCTCATATATTGATGCTTGTTATTGATTGTCTGGGACAATGGTCCAACGTGCAACTGTTCTATTACTTTGTGTAAATCACAATAGAGATGTATGTACTGACCAGAAGGCTCAGGCCAGTCAATAAATGATTAACATGAATTGACCTTCTGTTAATTTGTCAGTTCCAACCTATCTGTGTCAACAACTTCTTTGTACATCATGTTGTCAGAATCTGATGTGATTGTTTATGTGTTGATTGTTTAAAGATAAATTAACTCATAATGACTTACTGAATGGGGAAATAAAAAGACTCTAGATCTATCAACTGCTCAACATCCATGTTTTCTTCATCTAAATCAGGCTGAGAAAATTCTCCAGACTTTCCTCAGATTTGATAAACTAAAAGGGGGCTCCAGAGCTATCAGAATCATTGGAGAAGGGGCAGATTCCCTGTTAGTAAATTACCATTCTTACCAGGGCCATAATCTATATCTCCTAGACAATACTTAATAGAACGAGGCCTGCAGATAACTCAAGGTTCATATTCTGGGGTTATTGAAGATAGAAGAGGATGGGGCTCTACTTCTTTTGTTAGAGATGGGGCATGCACTACAGTGATCTCCCACTCCCTTCAAAAATATATGACACCCATGTGCCACATAGTGGTCACGCTCACACGCACCACCTAATGTGAATTAGGAGATTCCCAGTCTAACAATAGAATGACTTGACGACTAGAAACTTAGGACGACGTAATCATCGTCAGGGACAGCAGGAGGGAACTTCGAGAAAGGACATCAAGACGGCTGTGTGTGTTTTTCCCTGAAAGCTCCGTGAGCAAAAGGTTTGATCATCTAGGGCAAGGCATTGTTACTGAGGAAGGGATATCGCCTATTGATATAGCGTTCATATCATACTCAGGACCGGGACATATATCAAGTATAGACAACGAGTTATTTTTGGACATTGGTTGCAATATGCTTTAGGAGATTGGGTAATTATAGAATTAGATGAACGGCCAAGTTGTATTAACACATATAACGTCCCGTCCCCGTGTCAGGGGCCCATTATATGATACAGCAGTATTGTGTTCATTTTGTCTAAAAAGAGAGCAGATCCGAAATAAAAGGATTTATCTCAAAATTATATCAGTCTTCCAGGTGAGCGACTTTTGTTACATAAATTCATTCAAGTTTGAGTTATAATGCTTCGGCGGTTGAATGCACGTCGAGACACGTGGGGTCTACGATCCGAGGAAACGATGATAATATAAACAAACGATGATTGATTCCCACCAGATCAGTAATAAACATGAAATGCACGCCACGATGAGATATTCCTAAGCACGATGTTGCATCAGGACTATGTACAATGCACCAACATGGCGCCCGATTTGATATAAGCTGTCTGACGTCACCAGAAAACGAAACATAGCATATTATTGTTACACGGAGAGTAAGACAGTATTACAGATTATTAATGAGAAAAGAATGACTACCGCTTTTGCAATGATGACAATTGCATGTCAAGTTGAAGTGCACGAATAGTACAAACGACGCGCACCATTTTAAACGTAACAGAAGACAGAAGTTGCAGCTGGCGCAAACAACAGTTGCTGACTGCAACCATGTAATATTAATGATTGATTATTCAAATCAAATGTCGTTTCTTACACACAAGGTAAGAAAGTAAACTGGTGCTATTTCACAAAGCTATACGACAATGTAACACGTTATCAGTTCGATGTCCGCTATCAGTAGACATACTACACGTGCGAGTACCAGTTGATTACACAAGACATGTTTTGGAATTAGACGTAGTCTACACAGCACACTGCACAACTCTTGAACATTAATATAATACAGCCAACATACACTTGGCGAGGAAGATTACTTACACTTCCCTTCACCAAGATTCTGAAGGAAATATACGTACACACGATATATTACGTCACAGACATTATTTTATACTTGAAGATACTACTTACGGGATGGAGGACATTACAACACCATTATCCACATACCGGACAACAACTCTCACTTCAAGACGACACGTACACGTATACTAGGACATACTATTTTGAAATCACAGAGGATTTCGTTATATTTGAAGAATTCAACTTGGTCAGTCGGGACCGAACATTAACTCATTACGTCGACATCTACAGACAACAGTAACGTTTGAATACAACCTCAACCTTCTTTCCACACGTCATACTGGACCAAAGGAGTCAACACAACTATTGCACAAGGCCAGTATGATGATGCCATTATTAGGAACATATAGAGATACTTATGGATATTACACATTTCACCGCTGTACCAAGTGATTTACACCATTACTCTCATTGATGGACATAGAAATAACACTTCACTCTTTATACGATACCATGATGGACACCTCTCTAACAACATTAACGAATATGAATCAGTTACTGGAAAAACGTCATTATTACCCTCGTCCTAGAACTAGGACATACTTGTCATTAGGACAAGGTAGGGACTAATATTCAATTATTAGTTGAACTGATCCCATAGGATCAGTCACACGACGTTCGACGTAGGGTTCGGACAGGTGGGCGTGCCCGTTATGTAGCATTTATGATTTTTTTTTAGGGTTAATGATTGATGGGGTAAATCCTGGAGCTATGTGGTAGTGCGTAAAAATATGGTTACAGTTGTCAGTAATTATGAGAGGAAAAATGACATAGCATTTTTTTTTGGGAGGGGGAATTATGCCACATAGTGGTCACGCTCACACGCACCACCTAATGTGAATTAGGAGATTCCCAGTCTAACAATAGAATGACTTGACGACTAGAAACTTAGGACGACGTAATCATCGTCAGGGACAGCAGGAGGGAACTTCGAGAAAGGACATCAAGACTGCTGTGTGTGTTTTTCCCTGAAAGCTCCGTGAGCAAAAGGTTTGATCATCTAGGGCAAGGCATTGTTACTGAGGAAGGGATATCGCTTATTTATATAGCATTCATATCATACTCAGGACCGGGACATATATCAAGTATAGACGAGTTATTTTTGGACATTAGCTGCAATATGCTTTAGGAGATTGGGTAATTATAGAATTAGATGAACGGCCAAGTTGTATTAACACATATAACGTCCCATCCCCGTGTCAGGGGCCCGTTATATGATACAGCAGTATTGTGTTCATTTTGTCTAAAAAGAGAGCAGATCCGAAATAAAAGGATTTATCTCAAAATTATATCAGTCTTCCAGGTGAGCGACTTTTGTTACATAAATTCATTCAAGTTTGAGTTATAATGCTTCGGCGGTTGAATGCACGTCGAGACACCATGTGAGCAAACGTGGCTGCGTGAGAATCGGTAGCAGTTCTCACAGCGACTATTATTTATGGGATATGTGAGCCTACAGCTCAGAAAGCAATGGCAAACTACTGAGCGTAATCTTGCGAAGAAATCAACAACAGCGGTAAAATGCTGGCATTGACAGCGATGTCCTGTAATAGGACATGCGGCGGGAAAAAAAATCTTCAGAAGCCAATATGAATGTGTGCTGCCAATTAAAGCAGCAGATGTTTACAAGTCTTACCACACAGTATGAATGTTGCTGTGTATAGGGCAAGTCTCCATGTGGTCAGCATATTTCTACCAAACTATGCCACCAGTGCTAACTGTGAGAGTGAAGCCAAATCTACTAGTGTTATGCCTGCATGCAAGGAAGCTCTGGCCAAAGACCCCTCACCCATAAATTGTGTTAGAGGAACCTGCTGTGGGCACGTCAAGTACAAAAATTATCCCACTGTTTATGCTTGAGTGCACAGAGGAACAGGCGGCCAGGCTCTCCTTGCATAGCAAACGGCGAATGCAAGCATCAAACCCTCATCCGACTGTGCTCATGCCATCGTCAGCGCAGCGACTTAGCTAATAAACCAACACACCTGCTCCCCCCTATATTTAATGGTAAATGTGGACCAAAAGTCATCATTTGTACCAGTTTAGATAGTAGACAGATGAAACCACATTAACATAGATCTAGCAATCTGAGTCAATGTACTGTCAACATTCTAGCTACACAGTGACAAATGTTTGACAAAAGGTCTGGCTGTAATTGTGTATGTTTTCAAACAATATGTATCATGTGCATTTATTTCATTATATTCGTTTCATGGAACTATAACATTCACAAAAGGCTTTTACCTGTATCTTGGACCAGAAAAAATCAGGCTGTTGTAATAAGATATTGTGGTAACAAACATTCAGTGTTTGCCGTCTGCTGATGCCTAGAACCTCCACCTCTAATTCCTCTCCTTGTGCATCCCTGTCCTCCAAGTCTAGGTCATATAGTACTCCTCGACACAGGTCCTCACTGGTAAAGAAGTTCCATATTTTGAGGTTTGATACATTGCTGAAGGGCCTCAAGATCTAGAAGAAAGGCATTTATTGATCATTATTTCATTCTACACATGAAAAAGAAGTTACACACAAAAAAGGATTAGGGCTACTATTTGATAAATAAACAACTGCCAAGTCAACGAATGGTTACTTGTTTATTTTACATAGATTTATTATGGTCAAAATCAAAGGCAAAACAATATATATAAATATTATACAAGTATACACACCAACAACAACTAGTAGTGATGTAGAAATACAACACTTTCACGATGAAGAAGAGATGGCGATGTCTCATATTAAATCACAAGAAATAAAAATAATAGTGGGAGATTTTAATGCAAAAGTAGGAAAGGGACAAAGAGGATGTAGTGGCAAATTATGGTTTAGGTACAAGAAATGAAAGAGGAGAGAAACTAATAGAATGGGCAAATATCGATGATATGATAATTGGAAACACCTGGTTTAAACACCATAAGAGACGACTTTACACATGGAAAAGTCCGGATAAGAAAATACTTAACCAAATTTACTATATACTTAATAAAAGATTTAAAAATACGTTAATGTTAAGACAATGCCTGGTGCTGACTGCAATAGTCATCATGTACCACCTTGCAGACAAATAAAAATAAGATTGAAGAGAGGAAAAAAGTGGTTAAGAACATGAGACTTAATAAAAGTCAGCATGGTTGAATGGATAAGAGCGCGCGCTTTTAAACATCCGGCATGCTAAATCCGAGGTCAGGGGTTCAACCCCTACACCAGACAGTTGGACAAAAATGTTGAGCTGTCGTCCTTGACTTTGGGACATAGATTACAAGTACCTCTGAAGTTAAGAGTGGGTTCGCCTGATGGCGAGGAACACTATTAATAGGTAAAAGCTAATCCACATGCAAAATTCAGTCCAGCACTACTGGAAATATGTGTATGGGCTACGCTTGAGTTCAAAGCGAGCGAGAGCAAAAAAAAAAAAAGATGTTCTGAATGCACATAAAGACAGACATTCAAGAACAATACAGAGTGACTGTGAAAAATAGGTACAATGCAATAGCTAGAATACAGAGTATGAATGAACAATGAGAAATGTTAAGGGGCCCATTTATCAAAGAAAGAAAGAAATATTACCGTAGAGAAGCCAAAAAGCTGTGAAAAAATGGATGACTGAAGAAATCTTAAAGTTGATGGACAAAAGAAAAGAAAGAAAAATGACAAACAAGAGTATGATAAGATAAAGAAAGAAATAAGAAATAAACGTGTGAAGACAAAAGAAAGTTGGTTAAACGAGCAGTGCGAGAAAATTGAATTAAGGGCATTTATAATATCAGTCAATAAAAACTGGACAATTTCAGGTATTCTAATTAACTAATTTCGTACACATATTATTTTAAATTTTAAATCTTTCTCCTTCCTTTGCACATTCTCTTCTATCCATACAAGCTTATTCATCATCATCATCATCATCATCATCTTCCACTTCTGCCGTCAAGCGTCGTGGGGAGGAATAATTTGCGTTCCAGCGCCCGGTGGACGGCACTGGATAGTGTCATTCCATGTGGTTGTACAATGTCTCTGATGTCGTCAATCCATTTTCTTCTTGGACGTCCTCGTGGTCTCGTCGCAGATGATCTTTGGTGTAAGGCTAGTGATGGTAGTTGCTGATGTTGCATTCTAACGACAAGCTTATTAATAAACAAATACACACTATGCTCACCGGATCTTGGTCCTCCATAGCGTAGGAAAAATTAAAGAAGACAGAGGATTGCCTACTGAGCTTGCCTATATGTTCCCACAGAGAAGCTCCACATGACTGTCTGCTCTCTGAAGAGGTCTGCCGACTGAATGACAGATGATAAGAGGAATTTCTCAATGCCTATAATCAAATATCTTTATCAATAGAAAGAACAAAAACAATCATTCAGAACTCTCAGCCGTAGCAATTCTTCTTTTCGTAATCCATGCAATGTGGCTTTGTTGATCATTTCTGTCCATAGCTGTCTGTATCTTGTGTTGCCAGTCATTTCTGATATTCCTACTTGCCATGTCAAACATCTCTCCTGGTCCCCCCCCCCCCCCCCCCCCCCCCCCCACAACTTTTCAGCTGTGATGACATACTCCAGCTTTCTCCTTCATGACATGCCCACAGAATGTGGATGGAATGTCTTCTTCTGAAATGAGTAACCAGCTTCTCTTTAAGTTAACCTCTTTCAAGATGTCTTCATTGCTCTTTCTATCTGTCCACAATGTTCTCATCTGTTCAGCTTTAACATAGCCATGACGTAATGATTTATTTAGGATATTATGTATATATTTTGTTTCATTCACAACAAAGACCAACAAACAGAACAATACAAAACTAGAAGAAAGGCTGCTGGCACTGAAACCTCAAGTCAAGTCATAAAGGAAAGATAAATATGAAACGGGTAGTGTTTGTGAAAGAAAGCCCACGTTTAATGAAGCAGAAGAAAACAATGATCAATAGTTACAGCTGCTTACCCATGCTCTAGAAGACCCGGCAGGTGTGGGTAATGACTATGATGCTTGGCATGATGTTCCAGACTCTCATCGCTCTTGTCTGGACTGAGGACGCTGTGCTGCTCCTCCAGCAGCCAACCAGAGTCTACCCGCTCAAGTTCACCGTCCAGCATGAATGTACGGAATCTGTTGCTGACACAGTGGTAGGCCAGATAACGTAGGAAGTACTGGCTGAACTCAAAGGACAGAGGAAACTGACAGTGTATCTGTTGAACATTAAAGAAGGAAATCTTGTTTATTGCATGAGAAAACATTCCACAAAAAAAACAACAACAAAACAATCTTATTTCTATACTAAACAGTCATTTCTGTCATTTACTGCCTATATAGTACCTTGCGGTGCATGGTTAGGTTGAGGGGGGAGGGGGGTGTGTCTTGAGCCTGAGGAATTAAGGTCGCCTGGCTAATGCAGTCGCTGCAAACTGCAGGCTAGGGTTTTCGTTTTGCCCCGACAGAAAAAAATCCACACCGTATAGAGGATTTGAACCCGGGCCTCCCAAAGGAGAATTCAATATTCTAGCCACTAGGCCAGCTGTTCCTCATTTCTGTACCAATACGCAATAATAAATCATATACACATTTCCCCATCTGTACTAATACATGATAGACATTCATGCGCATACATTTTAACGCTGTATGTCCTGTTCAGATTGTTGCAATCAACTCTAGGTTGATTTTTCTACAATGTCCTAAATGTTAGTTAGTTGCATATCCTTTACAGGACGTTGCAGTCAACACCAGCATATTGTGCTGTTGTGATCTCATGGCAAGTTTATGTTCAGTAGTTTGCCATTGCTTTTTGAATGACCGGCACCCATACCATTTCGTAAAAAAAGCAACACAGGGCGGTCTGCTGCCAAATCGCCCGCAGTTGTTTCGAATGTGGGTATGCGAGATTATGAACTGCGTCTGTAACCCCTTTGCGACGGAGTTGGCAATGTCTTAAATACCCTATGGAAAATAATTTTTGCTTCTGCACAGCTGCATGCAGTATGAGCATTTTTACCCCTCTAGTCCATATCGATGATCAGAAAGTCTTCGTAACTTTTGGGAAGCTATGCTACAGTTTGGGATAAGAGAGGAATCAAGCTAATTACAAAACTGATAGTTTGTTGATGCAGTTGTTCAACCAACTCTTCTGTATATCTGTCAAACCTGGACAGTGTACAGTTGACTTGCAGATCAACTTCTTCCTGGGTACAACTAAGGCAACAGCAGAATGTACAATGGCGAGATAAAGTAACAGACATAAAAGCTGATACATGGGCTGCCATGATAAGCAGCTGCAGTACACTCTGCGGTCTCAGCTCAGATAGACTGTGTCTGCATGTCAAAGAAAATATTCAAATGTGATCTTGACTTAGGCAAGCAAACTCATGGTGGAACGAAACAGTAAAATAAAAGCACATTCAAAGCCTCAATGAAGAACTGTAACATTGACCTTCGAACTGAGAATTGCTGATGACACAGCAA
This sequence comes from Cepaea hortensis, assembly GCA_963921405.1. Classification (NCBI taxonomy): domain Eukaryota; kingdom Metazoa; phylum Mollusca; class Gastropoda; order Stylommatophora; family Helicidae; genus Cepaea; species Cepaea hortensis. Next base: position 190,590,382 of record OY992876.1, read on the forward strand.
CTTTGGAGCAGTTAAGAATTGAGGAAGTAACACAGAGGTGAGCCATATACATATCAAACACCAGGTTACTTCCATTTGATTGATAATTGGCATTCCTCAGACTTCACTGTAACAGAGATTTGTGGGCTCACATAAGTCTAATAAGCCACCTTCGAAATCAACTCTAGGACTGACAGATGACTACACAGACCTCTTTCAAAACATTCTTGTTTCTACACCTCTGTATTATAAACATTCTTGTTCCTACACCTCTGTATTATAAACACTCTTGTTTCTACACCTCTGCATTATAAACACTCTTGTTCCTACACCTCTGCATTATAAACATACTTGTTTCAATACTTCTACACTACAAACCTTCTTGTTTCAATACTTCTACACTACAAACATTCCTATTTCTAAACTACTAATTTACACGAATTCTTGTTGCAACCTGACTATATTATCAATGTGTTTGATCCTATGCTGTTACATAATAAACATTCTTGTTCCTAGACCACTGGATTTTAAGAGGCCTAGCATCTTATCCAGATGGTGCTATAATGGCATGTAACGAGCCTTTATGTTTCCCTTTGATTATAAATAAATAAAACTAGATTTTACAACACAAATATCCACTAGTTGGATAACTCACGATGCTCAGAGGAATATTTCATGCGGTTCATTGACAGGACATTTATTGTTTCAAACGTGGAGATACAGAAATACAGCATTGAGGCGAATGTTGATATACAAAAGGGTAACTTAAAAGTAAATAAGGATATAAAAAGAATAATCACCTAGGCTGATAAAAGCCAATTTACAATAATTCTTGGTTTCTTATAATCAAGACATATTCCGGGCAAATTCACGGATGATCCATCTTCCAGTAGCACACTAGTTGTAATCAAGTTGGATTCCTCTGCTCATAGATTGCTCCTTGCTGGACCACACTTAAATCCAAACTCATGTAACCTTAAATATGTTGTTCCATCTGTTCTTTAACTGATCTACAATGAAGGAACATCTTGAAGATAACAGGAGGACAAGCAATGTATCTTCAACTAGCAGTCACTCATACGTAGTCTTCAGAAGATCTGCCTTATCCATCATGAGTATTCCAGCTACTGGTGCTCTCCAGGCTAAAAGATCTGCTGGCTTGTGACCTCGCACTCCAGCATAACCCGGATGGTGTATCCAAGTATTTGTAAGAAAGAAGTGTCTATGTTGGTACCCACTTAGACACATTTGTTCATTTGCAACTTTATTCAATATAGATTGAGAATCAGACACTATGTTTGACCTGATTGATTGATTGATTGATTTAGGAACCGACATCACAGCATTCGGGACCTGGTGACTGGAGAACATCACTAGCCTCCCCAATGATGCAGTAATCGCAGTCACCCCCTTCTTATTATTTGTGGTTGTAGACCTACAGATTTCATTCTGCTCAGCCACAACCTTTCCACTGACTCCTTTGAGAATCCCAGGTGTCCCACTATGATGCACAGAACCATTGGTATACTCTACCGTGTCATCTTTGCCAGCATGTTCATCTGTCAGCTGGTGACTCACATGTGCATCTTGGACATGTCTAGACTGTACCAATGTAAGTCCAAGCATGAATCTGACCATTCTGGAGGGATATCTCGTGTGCAACTCAAGACAATTTGCATTATTTCATTCTGGGTTTACAATGAGGATCTACAATGAAGGAACATCAGGAAGATAACAGGAGGACAAGCAATGGAAATCTAAAAAAGATGTTTAAGTAACAGCTTTTCATACTTCCGCATGCTTGTCAATTCTTGACTGACAAAGTATCATTAGTTTTTATACAACACATCTTTAAATCCATACTTTTTTGTGTGGATATTTTAATTTTTACTTTTTATTTACACTTAAACTCATAATTATTTTCTTATATGCTCTTCCTTCTTCTTTCTGTATTATACCTTTCAACTTCATGTTAGGAAGAGCTGTCTCAACCGAGTCTTTGTATTGGGGGGTTTGCCTCTAATGTTTCCACCAAATCCAAACACCAATGCTGTTTGTGGGAAGACTTGTTACATCTTACGATTGTCTTTTGATAAATCATCCATCTGACATTGTGCCTACTTGTTTTCTTTTGATGTCATCATTTCTATCTTGTCCCATGAAATGTTCTTCACAGACATTTATCGCTGTCGCTATCATTCTACTTATGTCACTGCCCAAGCCTGGTATTAGTAGCATGGTGTTGGTAGGAAGACTGTTGACCATTACTCTTTGTGTATGTGTTGACACATGTACTGGTGAGATCTGTCCTCTGACCCAGCTTGCTTTGATCAACCTTTATTTGATCTCAGAAATGATTCTTTCATCAGATGAGACTAAACTTCCCCAGTAGGTGAACTCTTTGGTGGTTTTACCCATTAAATCCACATACAGTTAAATCAGTGTCTGTCTTTGTTTAGTTTTCTTTCATAGCTTTACTAAATTGGACTCAGTTTCAATTACCAGAAAGAATAAGTCAGATTATTTTATGTAAAAACAATATATTCCTGTTGGTTTTACCTGATGTACAACATCGAGGAACTGTAAGAAAATGGGAGCAAAACCACTGGTTTGTGTGGAGGCAGTCTGATTATTGCGATGACTGAAGCGATGACCAAAGCCAAGCCACTCCTTCTCTATGAGAGTGATGAAGCCCTCCACAGTGCGGTAATAGGGATCCATCATGACTTGGGCAACAGAGATCACCTGTTCAATAATGTATCAATGATTGTTATTTGACAAAATGAGCAACAGAGATCACCTGTTCAATAATGTATCAATGATTATTATTTGACAAAATGAGCAACAGAGATCACCTGTTCAATAATGTATCAATGATTGTTATTTGACAAAATGAGCAACAGAGATCACCTGTTCAATAATGTATCAATGATTGTTATTTGACAAAATGAGCAACAGAGATCACCTGTTCAATAATGTATCAATGATTATTTGACCAAATGAGCAACAGAGATCACCTGTTCAATAATGTATCAATGATTGTTATTTGACAAAATGAGCAACAGAGATCACCTGTTCAATAATGTATCAATGATTGTTATTTGACCAAATGAGCAACAGAGATCACCAGTTCAATAGTGTATCAATGATTGCTATTTGACAAAACGAAAGAATTTTCATATAAAAACATACATACACATATGCACACAAGTGTGTGTGTATGTGTGTGTGTGTGTGTGTGAGAGAGAGAGAGAGAGAGAGAGAGAGAGAGAGAGAGAGAGAGAGAGAGAAGAGAGAGAGAGAGAGAGAGAGAGAGAGAGAGAGAGAGAGAGAGAGAGAGAGAGAGAGAGAGAGAGAGAGAGCATGCACATGTTATGTGTGTACACTAAAACTGGAAGTGATCTAACTGTAACATGTAAGTTGATTAGCTGGTTGTGAATCTTCTGAACGACTGTGAGGTTGAACTCTTCCAATGCATTGATGTTCAGATTGTCTAATCCTGAAAAGGGTTTGCACCCAATGGAGTGAAGCTTATGTAGAAACTTGTCTCCCCCCAAAAAAATTAGTTGCATTTACTTTACAAGACATCACAGTCAACCTCAGCAATTTTGTTTTGAAAGCAGTATGCGGGAATACAATTATTTGTAACGCCTTTGCCACAGAGCCGGTCCTGTCTCTCAACCTGGCACCAAAGTACCATTTCCGCAGAGGCTGGTGTTGCAGAGACACTCCTTTCTCCATCCACACTCAGAAACCAATGGGGTGTGCTAAAAGGGCACTAGTACTTCACATCTGTGGAGAGGCACATCAGGATGTCCCCAGGCCATGGTTGAGCACAGCACACACAGACTGACTGAGACCAGGTCCAGGTGGGTGTCTCCTCCATACGTCTGAGATATTTCAGTCAAAACTCCAACTCAATGCCCAGGGGAAAATAGACAAATAGGAGCTTGTTGATAAACCAACTGGCACACAGTTAGTGATGTGGCCAATCACCTGCCAGCTGTCTTTACTTCCTTGAACATTGTCTGGTGCCCATGTTGGGCTGAGTCGACCTGGACACCCAATCAATACACAAAATCCCAAGCTGTGAGAAGACAATATCCACAATCTGTGGGCACATGATGAGGAGTGATATCACAGAAATGAGAAAGTTGGTGAGGAAAAGAGGCAGGGGGAGATCCAGAGAGAAGATATTGCACAGTTTGACATCACGGCATACATATCAGACATGATTGACAGTATACAAGACAGAAGGCAGTAGAAAGACATGATGACAATGGCATGGACGATAAGATGATGGTGAAGAAATGGAAGAAGAAAATGATGTGCTGAACTTTATACTAGAGGTAGGTTTGCTAAAACTACACGAAACAGACAGACTGGCTGACTATTTTAGTTTGCTGGTACTAAACTGTTGCACATTTGAATACTGGTTAATTTTATCATCACCATAATCAATTTCACATCTGTAGAAGAGAATATTTGTTTCAATATATCTCTTGGAGAATGTCTAAACCATCATCCTGATACTTCCACAGATATGAAAGGCATCATCATTGTAGGACGTAACATCAATACCTTTAGATATGCGGATGATACTGGTTTTGATTGCAGACAATGAGCATGATCTGTGACAAGTAGTAGATGCGGTTGTTGCATACAGTGAACAACTTGCATTAGAATTAAATTGTAAGAAGACACAGATTATGGTCATTACTAGGAAGAACGAAATACCACAATGTAATATACAAGTAAATGGGAATATTCTTAAACAAGTGAATCAGTACAATTATCTAGGAACAGTCATAACATCTGATGGGAGATGCCATGAAGAGATTAGAATAAGAATCGCCGTGGTGAAGGTAACCTTTTGCAAGATGAAAAACATTCTGACCAATTAAAAGATGTCATATGCAAAGAGAGAAAGAGTTGAGGGGATACATAGAGCCTGTACTTTTGTATGGATGTGAAGCGTGGGCAATGAGCAGACAAGCTGAAAAAACATCTGATGGCTGTGGAAATGTGGTTTCTGAGGAAAATGCTAAGAATACCAAGGATAGACAGAAAAACCAATGACCAAGTCCTACATAAAAACAAATGAAAATCGTACACTGATTAGAGAAATTATACGTAGACAGTCAACATTTTTGGGTCACATTATGAGAAGAAATAAATTGGAGAACTTGGTGACAACTGGCAAGATTAAGGGGAAGAGAACAAGGGGAAGGCAGAAAAGTAAATACCTGGATGGCTTGGCCATTTGGTATGATCGAGATAAGAACACAGAGCTGATCCACGACTCTGGTGATCAGGTGAGATAGCGAAACATGACCGTCCACATTTATCACCATGGTACATGATGAATGAATGATACTGCCATGCAAGCAACATGCAGTAGTTGAAGTGCAGCACTAAGAGTATACATACTTGTGTAGTGATGTCCCAGCCGTCCTCCAGACAGATCATCACAGAAGAGCCCTGCACATCCAGCAGGTCTACCACAGCACCAGCCAGTTGAAGTATACTCTTCAGCTGGGGATACATGAACAACCGTTACTGATGCTGACATTGTCAGTCCAGCCACGGGCTCCTGTCCACGCTCTCAGACACACTGGCTACATGGTACTAACCCATACTCAGCACCTGGTGAGTGATGTGGTCAATATCATGCCAGCTACCTTGACTTCCCAGGTCATTTGCTGGTACCCACTCTAGGTAGGGTCAACCTGGCAGCCCAGGTCAACAAATTTATTACAAAAATATCTCCGCCACAGGGATCTGAACACATGACCACCAGGCCAGAAGGCAATCATGCTAGTCATTGCACCAACGTGGCTTTCACTGGCATAGTGGCTTTCACATTTACCAGATGGCACGGTAGCTGAAGCTAAAAACGGTACTTAAAAAGTTAGCTGCATATCAAATTGCATTTGCAACTCCTTTGCCACAGTGCTGACCTGACCCCACCAGAAGCTCCACCCTTTGAGTGAATGTTTCTGCTTCTGTACATTTTCTGGACACACTAGGTGGGTTGAGTTGAGCTGAGTCAAGAACTGACGTCACATAACTCGGGACATTTCCATAGTGCTCCGTCTTCATCTGCAACAGTCAGCGAAGAGTGTCAATACTAATGGTATCAGTAAAAGTCTTTGCACCTCCCTGTTGATGCCACCTAACAGCTCAGGGAACAGCATTTATGAAAGAGAAATCAGAACTCAATAAACAAGCAAGTGTCAGGTTACATAAGTTGCTTGCAATACGATATAACATGATAATTACACTTGTTGGTATCCACCAAGTGTTATAAGTGCTCATGTGGAAGTGGAAAATCTGTCTAGTGATACCAACAATAGAATTTCTCATTGTGTGTCCTTTCAGTGGTAGCAGCTTTTCCTCACCTCTTGATGTGCTGAAATTTGTTGAGTTCTTTCTATAAGCTCCACATTAGAGGTTTTAGCCCTATTGTGTGCAGGCACCTGTTAATGACTGTTTGTTGTTTATTAGCAAGTGTATCAGCTGTTTTCCATGTTTCTGATTCATACAGCAATACTGATTTGATGTTAGAGTTTGATGCTAGATTTAATTTCCTTTGATTACCACACATTTTCTAGTCTATGTGTATGACTCCACCTCTAGAACTGAGATTTCAATAAGGGAAATTGGGTTATCTTTTGCTTGATTTATTCTCCTGATGAATTTTTAGACCTAATTTTTGTGACCCCTTTGTGTTTAATTTATTTTGCATTGATTTCCTGTGCGGAAAAGGAGGGTGATGTCATTAGCCAAGTTTAGATCAGCAAGCTTCTCTGACAGAGTCCACTGAATTCCATTTCTAGTGGTATTTATTCCTCTCATCATACTAGTCTAGCCAGTTAGAATACTAATGGTGGCAAAAGACAACTGTGTCACACTCCTGTTCTTATTTCAAACTAGCTGTTAGTTTTCCCTTATAGAAAACTCTTCATTTAACATCTTTATAAAGTTTATCATCTGTTGGATTCCATATTGCTTTATCAATTTTCAAAGAGATTCCATATCAATGCTGTTAAAGATCTTTTCGTAGTCCAGAAATCTAACATAAAGTGGCAATTAATTCCATGATTTGTTCTATTAGTGAGCGTAATGTGGCTGGCCATCTGGTCAGTGCAGGATTTGCTTAGTCAGAAGCCTGCCTGTTCATATCCTTAGTTGTCTGTCAATGGTATTTCTTAATCTCTCCAAAATGATCCTGCTTTATACTGTCCCAGTACCTGACAAATGCATCATTTCTCAGGTAAATGTTTGCACTCTTGCAGGCCCCTTCCTTTGGCAGCTTTACCAGATGTCCTCTCCAGGCTGCTCGTATTTATTCAGTCTCCCAAAAATAACCTGTGCAGTATTTTAGTTGATATCTTTATGCATATGAACATCATCTAGATAATACTGGCAACTTGATGAAACAACAACAGTAAGACACTGCAAGTAAAGACATGTTAAATGCAACACACTGGACAAGCCCAAGACCATTAACTGCTATTGTAGATTACCTGCAGAAGCCACTCAGAGTCTTCCACTGCTTTATGATAACTGTGATCAGGTCCAGTGAGAGGACTGCTAGGCACACATGCTCTCATTAATTTCTTAAAGCTGGCCTTCACCTGACGTACTTCATAGAAGTCAACGGGGATGAAGTCACACTTGGGGAAGGACTCCACCTTGATGCCCTGTTTGTGACAACAGTAAAAGGACACTGCTTTACATTTCAGTACAGAACTGTTCACAAGACACACGCAGCATATCTTTTTTGAAAAAGTGATTTTCCATGGTGGATTTTGTCAGCAGAAGATTTGGTAATATAACAAGACTGCGTACTGACATTTACATGCAGCAGAATGAATGAACACACTTTAATTTCAAAGGGTTAAGAATTAAACACACAAGCCTGTCAGAGGCAACAATGTCACCTTGTACATAGTTTCGACAGTACACAACAGGACCCCTTGTCATGAGTTAAGCCACAGTGGTTTTATGTGCCAGACCCATATTGTTATAGACCAATCCTCACTTACTCAGTGATGTGGTCAGTGTCATGCCTCCTTGTACAAAGCCCACACAAAGGCCGTGACCTGAAACTCTTTCTAACCTGAAGTTCAAAGGCATAATAGGCAAAGCGAAAAGAAGAAGGTTTCTTCTTCTTCTTCAGCTTTCCGAGCCATTGAGGTTCTTTGCTGCAAATACAATCCGTCTCCATTTGTCTCTCTGGTGGACCTTCTCTCGCCAGTCGTTGATTCCAAGTGCTTGTAGGTCTGTACATGTATTATCTCTCCACCGCCTTCTTGGTCTACCTCCGGGTCTACGGTCATTTAATTCCTGAGTGTAAGCGAGTTTTGTTTCCCTATTATCTTCCATTCTTTCTACATGCCCCAGCCATTGTAGTCTATTAGCCTTCATGATACCAGTGATTAGCGGGGACTTAAACAGATCATAAATGTCTTTGTTACTTCTTTTTTTCCACTCTCCACTTTGTGCATCCCTAATGGGTCCAAAGATGCGTCTTAAAATTGTGTTCTCAAAGGTTTGTAACAAGGCTTCATCTCCTTTCGTTGTACTCCAGGTTTCAGAGCCATACAGCACAACTGGTCTGATCAGTGTTTTGTATATTGTGATTTTGGTGTTACGAGATAGCGCCTTTGATTTTAGTAGATGTTGTAGTGCATAGTATATCTTATTTCCAGAGTTGATTCTAGTTTGTATTTCTTCCCTTATGATGTTGGAGCAGTTGAAGATTGTACCCAGGTATTTGTATGTTTCCGTTCTTTTAATGGTCATATTATCTATTTGTATGTGGCCAGAGTATTTAGCCATTCCGTCTCTTGAAATTACCATATATTCTGTCTTATCTTGGTTGATAACCAGCCCCATCTGTTGGGCTTTTTCCTTTAAGTGAGTCAATATTTCCAATGTCTTTTGTTCACTTTGCCCTATAATATCTATATCATCTGCATAACCAAGCAGTTTGGATGTTCCTCCAATATCACATTCCTCCTTTATCTTCCTTACAACTTTCTCTAGAGCCAGATTGAAGAGTAGCGGCGATAGTGCATCACCCTGTTTCAAGCCAGATGTTATTTGGAAGGGGTCTGATTTCCTGCCTTTATATGTTACTATATTATAAGTATCTTCCATGCATAGTCTGGTCATGTTGATTAACTTCCTTGGTATTCCAAATTCCTGCATAGCATTCCATAGACTACTCCTATGGACACTATCATAAGCCTTTTTAAAATCCACAAAAATGTTATGGAGATCTCTTTTATATTCCCAATGTTTCTCGGCTATTTGTCGTAAGATAAATATCTGATCTATTGTTGATCTGTTTTGTCTAAAACCCGCCTGGTAGTCACCTAATATGTCTTCTGAATATGGTTTTAGTCTATTTAGTAATACTGCGGATAGTATCTTATAGCTTGTGGACAGTAGTGATATTCCTCTATAATTTCCACATTGGAACTTGTCTCCTTTCTTAAAGATAGGTATCAATAATGACTCTTTCCAGTCATGGGGTAAATCTTCTGTCCTCCAGATTTTTATTATTAGTTCGTATAGCTTTATATGTAATGCATGGCCACCTGCCTTTATAAATTCAGCAGCAATTCCATCAGTCCCAGTTGCCTTATTGTTTTTAAGTCGTGTGATTACATATAGGATTTCTTCAAATGTAGGTTCTTCAATTTGTGGTTCGCATGTTAGAACCTCTTCCTGTGGGAAAATGTTACTTGGAGCTTCACAATTTAGTAATTCAATAAAATATTCTTTCCATGTGTTGCACATTTCCTCATTGGTATTTATCATATTCCCATTTTTGTCTTTTAAACCATATGTGTTTTGTTGGTGTCCTCGTTTCATTGACTTCAGTTCTTTAAAAAATTTTCTGGATTCATTTTTCTGGTGATTAGTTTCCATATCTTTGATTATATTACTCATATATTCTCGCTTCTGCTGTCTGACTATTTTTGTAGCCTCTTTACATTCATTTCTATAATGCTCTTCCTTTTGGATGTTATTGATGTCATTTAACCATACATGTCTGGCATTCTTCTTCCTAATGACTGCTTCTTCACATTTTTGATTGAACCATCTGTTCTTTCTATGCGTGGTTAACACACGAAGGTTTAACTGTGAAAAATGCAGTTTCTGTTTAAACATTAGTATTCAAAGCTAGGCAGTAAACTGCTTAAAAAAAGGTTTTTGTTTAAAAAAAAAAAGTTTTTTAAGCTTTTGTTATACACTAGGCAGTAAGCTGTTATTCTAAGCTAGGCAGTAAACTGTTGTTCTAAGCTAGGCAGTAAACTGTTGTTATACACTAGGCAGTAAACTGTTATTCTAAGCTAGGCAGTAAACTGTTATTCTAAGCTAGGCAGTAAACTGTTATTCTAAACTAGGCAGTAAACTGTTATTCTAAGCTAGGCAGTAAACTGCTGTTCTAAACTAGGCAGTAAACTGCTGTTCTAAACTAGGCAGTAAACTGTTATTCTAAGCTAGGCAGTAAACTGTTATTCTAAGCTAGGCAGTAAACTGTTATTCTAAACTAGGCAGTAAACTGTTATTCTAAGCTAGGCAGTAAACTGTTATTCTAAACTAGGTAGTAAACTGTTATTCTAAGCTAGGCAGTAAACTGTTATTCTAAACTAGGCAGTAAACTGTTATTCTAAGCTAGGCAGTAAACTGTTATTCTAAACTAGGCAGTAAACTGTTATTCTAAGCTAGGCAGTAAACTGTTATTCTAAGCTAGGCAGTAAACTGTTATTCTAAGCTAGGCAGTAAACTGTTATTCTAAACTAGGCAGTAAACTGTTATTCTAAGCTAGGCAGTAAACTGTTATTCTAAACTAGGCAGTAAACTGTTATTCTAAACTAGGCAGTAAACTGTTATTCTAAGCTAGGCAGTAAACTGTTATTCTAAACTAGGCAGTAAACTGTTATTCTAAGCTAGGCAGTAAACTGTTATTCTAAGCTAGGCAGTAAACTGTTATTCTAAACTAGGCAGTAAACTGTTATTCTAAGCTAGGCAGTAAACTGTTATTCTAAACTAGGTAGTAAACTGTTATTCTAAGCTAGGCAGTAAACTGTTATTCTAAACTAGGCACTAAACTGTTATTCTAAGCTAGGCAGTAAACTGTTATTCTAAGCTAGGCAGTAAACTGTTATTCTAAGCTAGGCAGTAAACTGTTATTCTAAGCTAGGCAGTAAACTGTTATTCTAAGCTAGGCAGTAAACTGTTATTCTAAACTAGGCAGTAAACTGTTATTCTAAGCTAGGCAGTAAACTGCTGTTCTAAACTAGGCAGTAAACTGCTGTTCTAAACTAGGCAGTAAACTGTTATTCTAAGCTAGGCAGTAAACTGTTATTCTAAGCTAGGCAGTAAACTGTTATTCTAAACTAGGTAGTAAACTGTTATTCTAAGCTAGGCAGTAAACTGTTATTCTAAACTAGGTAGTAAACTGTTATTCTAAGCTAGGCAGTAAACTGTTATTCTAAACTAGGCAGTAAACTGTTATTCTAAGCTAGGCAGTAAACTGTTATTCTAAACTAGGCACTAAACTGTTATTCTAAGCTAGGCAGTAAACTGTTATTCTAAGCTAGGCAGTAAACTGTTATTCTAAGCTAGGCAGTAAACTGTTATTCTAAACTAGGCAGTAAACTGTTATTCTAAGCTAGGCAGTAAACTGTTATTCTAAACTAGGTAGTAAACTGTTATTCTAAGCTAGGCAGTAAACTGTTATTCTAAACTAGGCAGTAAACTGTTATTCTAAGCTAGGCAGTAAACTGTTATTCTAAGCTAGGCAGTAAACTGTTATTCTAAGCTAGGCAGTAAACTGTTATTCTAAGCTAGGCAGTAAACTGTTATTCTAAGCTAGGCAGTAAACTGTTATTCTAAGCTAGGCACTAAACTGTTATTACAAACTCTTTATTTCACTCAACAACTAGGAGGGTTGTCCAGTAAGTAACCTGACTGATGTAAAATCTAGATAACTATGACAGATGAATTGAAATTACCTATACTATTTTTTTTACATAGTTACTTGTTACTGCAAAACTTTTCCCCCATTGAGATATGATCTTCCGGCAGCGTAACATTCTTTTGGCTGGTCCTTGAGCCATTGGAGAACTATTAGATGTATTTCAGTATCCATGTTAAACTTTTGTTCTCTGATAGGCTGTTACAGAGGGCCAACAGGTGAAAACCACCTAAAACCAAGTCAGAACTGCAAGGAGGTTGTGGCAGTACCTCAACAATTGTCACAGTTTTGGTGGCTGTGTGGGAGTCTCGCGTTGTCGTGTTAAAGAATGCCACCTTTACTTTACGGTCCTGTTTGTTTATGATGAATGGTCTTCCCAACTTTGTTAGAAAGTAGCTAGGAGTAGTACTCAGCATTACTCCTGCTACAGTCTGTTCTCCAAACAAACATGATTGTTGACAATGAATTTCAGCTGGTTTTGAACCATTTTTCACCAAATATTTCATCACAACATGCTGTTCCTCCACTGAAGTCAATTGGTCCGATGCCATTTTGAAAAACAAAGCGTGGAAAACTGCTGAGACTTGCCCATTCCGCCACCATATGTCAGAGGCATACTGTTCACTTTGGAGCAGTTCCTAAACTTAATAATCTTCATCTTCGAGTTATCCTGATAAAAATCAGGATACTTGTTCGATGACCCTCGCACATCCTTTCAGCCAGGCTTTTTCTGAAAGAAGTTTGTAAAATAAACATCTGCGAGGTAAAATCATCCATTACAGAATAAAAACAAAACAGAAAGCCTTGTAGGAAGAAACCTGCTGTGAGTATGGGAAGTATTAGGACCCCGACATTTAGTGGGCATGAGTGCATGAAGGATTAGGTGGCCAGTCTTTCCCGTAGCCAACAGCCAGAACTGACACTGAACCCTCGTTTGACTGCACTCATGCCACTATCAGCACAACTTCCTAACCATTACACCACTGAGCCTGCTTTCAGAATTTATTTATTTATTATAAATTTGAGGAAATAGTGTTATACAAATGCTAGTTAAAAAAATATGTTAAATTCATCAATGTTTGCATAAAAGAACAGAAGAAGTGAGTTTCTAAAGTTTGCTGAAGGACAACATCATAATTCAGTTTAAAAATTAAATAAAAAGAAGTCAAGGACAAGTAACAGACCAGGTGAAAAGTGCTGCGAGGAATAAATTGAAGGCTTTCTACCTGCAGAAAAACAAGCGACTCAGTCAGCTAAAAGGATAAAATGCAATATTTTTCAATTGCAAAAATATAAATTCAAGACTTCAAATACACACTACCCCATCTCCTGACTATTCTATAAAGAAATGATACTTGCTTTCATCTGAGCCTTCTCGCCAAGCACATACAATGCCACATGCTGAAGATGCTTGATGCTGTTATTGACCAAATCTCCGTGGCTTGCATCACGTGACGTCTGAAGCCTCTGATTTGGTGATCTCTCCCGCATGCTCCCCATTCTATTTACAGCTGGGAAATGCAGAAACAAGGCAACCATTAACATTCATTGCACAATGGCAACTAATACAAGCTTTTGCTATGGCACATAACACTGTCTGTAGCCTTCATGTTTATTGTTTACTCCACATCTGGAGTGCTTTTCTGGACTCCTTCTTATGCCACAGACAGTTTTTATATTAATCCATTCTGCCCAAACTGTTATTTTAACTCCAGTCCCATTGTGTTATTATTTCAACTGATTCTCATGTCCCAGACAGTTGATATGTTAACCTGTTCTACCCGAACTGTTATTTTAACTCCTGTCCCATTGTGTTATTATTTCAACTGATTCTCATGTCCCACACAGTTGACATGTTAACCTGCTCTACCTGAACTGTTATTTTTAACGCCTGCCCCATTGTGTTATTTTAACGTCTTATGACTTTACAACACAGTGTAGCTGAAAAGGTTACAAGTAATAATAAACATAAAGGTAGTCCAATAACAAATACTACTTCTGGGATGTGAAGTGTTTTGACCTTCACATATTCTCAGCCACATTATATGAGGTGAAGAGACCAACTCCCTTCCTCATCACCTTCCATTCCCAGACAATTTCAAGAAAATTAAAAATATTGCCTGGTCCCCATTTTTCTAAAGGTTGGGTGGACCCCAGAGCCACATTGATCAGAAACAGTAACCCTGCCTCTGCTGAGACATCGAATGAGACCACAGTCTAGGCAGGCATGTGCACCAACCACCATGGCTCTAAAAGTAATGGAAAGACTTAACAGTAATATACAGGGTTACAAGTAATAGAAAAGATTAACAGTAACAACTTCACAGGGCAGAAAGAGATTGCTCTTTACATACAATATGTGTACGATAATTAATACAGATTCATAAACGATAAGCAACATAATAAAATAAAAACAATCAAAGAGAACATAACAGCCAGCCCGTCTACATGCTGCAGAGACATACGGGGCAACATGGTGTTAAGCCATGACCAAGCAGCACATCAGAGTTCTACGGTCAGTTAGTAACACACCAGTAAAGGTTAAGTCAAGTCCTTTTTACATGCCCTGAGGCATCTCGGGCATATGGTGATAGAACCATATATTTAGAGACCAACCGGCACTTGAGGGCTGATGTGGTCTATATCCTGCTGGCCACATTCACTTCCCTAGATATTTCCTGGTACCATTTATTTTAAGCTGAGTCAACCTGGCAACCCATATCAATTGTAAAACATCTGCCTTGACAAGAAATCGAACCCACGACCTCCAGCAGGCAAGTGTCTAGTCAAGAATATATATGATAAAAAGTTTACTGCTTGTCCTGGATAGGACGTCACAATCAAACCTGGCATGTCTTGGCTGTTTGTGATTTACTAAGAAATTTTTACATTCGGTAGTTTGCCACTGCTTTCTGGATGAATGGTGCTTATATCATAAAACTCAAAGCAAGGTAATCTGCTTCCAAAGTGTCTGCAGCTGATTTAGAACCCTCACCTCGGGGAATTGTGACATGTAGTGTATATATATATATATATATATATATAAAGGGGTGCAAAAATGCAATATAAATAAATATATTTATGTAAAGACCACAGAAGCAACAAAGACATTTATGATCTGTTTAAGTCCCCGCTAATCACTGGTATCATGAAGGCTAATAGACTACAATGGCTGGGACATACAGAAAGAATGGAAGATAATAGGGAAACAAAACTCGCTTACACTCAGGACATAAATGACCATAGACCCAGAGGTAGACCAAGATGACGGTGGAGAGATATTATACATACAGACCTACAAGCACTTGGAATCAACGACTGGCAAGAGAAGGTCAACCAGCGAGACGAATAGAGACATTTTGTATCTGCAGCAAAGAACCTCAATGGCTCGGAATGCTGAAGAAGAAGAAGAAGAAAGACCACAGAGAAGTGGATGGTCTAGGGATTAGGGTATTAGTCTTACACAAGAGTGTACCTGGATTCTAACACATGTATGGGGTTGGCCTGGGCAAGCAGCCTTAATTTTCTCAGCTCTCAAGAGCCTGCCAGCAAAATTCAACAATGGTACTAACTGCATTACCAACTGTAAACACACTCATCTGTGTAAAGGTATAACTTCATCTCTCGGCACACATTCCAATGAAACAGTGTCTTCTTAACTTTATTAATCTCCCTTTGTCTATCTCTCTCTCACTCATTCGCACCATTGCCAGACACACAACCCACCCCATTGCCACACACATGCAACAGACCCCATTGCCAGTTGCCAGACACAAGCAGTCCAACCCACTGGTAAATATTTCACAATTTGTTATGCATAACATTTAGTGTGCTAGAATAAAGATACAAATAATGGGGAAAGGTGAGACAACAAACAAACAAAAAGTCAAATGCATTCAGTTTAGATGATCAATCAAGCGGTACATTTGTAATATTCACTGGTTAGTGGCAAAGAAATGTCACCAGTCAATGTATTATTAAATGATGTAAGAATTATGATCATATCTGAAAATTGTGATGAACGTGACAAATCAAAGCATTTCAATACATCTGCGCAAGTACAATTTTTTAGCACTGCCATAAGCAAGATACCTGAATAAAAGCGGTCTGCATGTGTATGTTTATAACTGAGATAAACGACTGTGGCAGAATGTTCAGTGAGTGCAAAATAAGGGAGGGCAGTAATCATACAGGTGTAAAGGCACCGTTATTATGCTAGCTAATAGACAGAAGAAACCATCAAATATTTTTTTGGAAAAATTGGAGTCTGTGACATTCAAGGAAGACATGCAACATGGACATAATACATATAAAATATTTACTCAACTTTTATAGAGTAATGCGATTTTGGAATGTAAAGATGAACATTTGAAAGCACTACAAACAGTCTCTAGTTTTCTTTCTGCCTCATGTAGAAAGTTACAGACTAGATCACTGACAACAATCAATCATTCTTTTATAACTATACACAACTGCACCCGATTAAGAAGGTGGTGTTCAAATAAACAAACTGCATGAAGGACAAGGCATTTCATATGTAAAGACAGAGCTGGACTCAAATGCGGTTGAATGAACAAAATAAAATTTGGAGATATACACATAAATCTGAATATTAAGAATGTTATATCGTTGGACTATGTGTTGTGTGTTTCAGCAATAAGGATTCACAATGCTGCTTTATTCTAAATTAATTTCTGTAGCAGACACTTAACAAGACGTGGTAAAGTAGAAATACAGAGGTAATGACAATCAAAAGACAGGTCCTCCAAGAATGTATACAATAGTAAATTCTGAAACAAGTCAATGATTTTGAATACCTGGGCACCTTAATAATAGCAGATAGAAGCTCAGCTAAAACCACATTAGCAACCCACCAGACGACTAGTACTTTATGCAACATATCTTTGTGAATGAAGGTGATAAAGGGAGAACTTAAGAGTTGTATACAGTCAATTCTGATATATGGTTGTGAATCATGGACAAACAGTAGATCAGTGCAAAATCTTGGAGGCTACAGACATATATGTTATCTTAAAGAATGCCATGAAGATAACTACTGCTTTTATCAGAGGCATTAATATCGTGAATGTGAACAAGGAAGAACAAGTAGAAGAGCTATTAAAGAATGCTGTGAACAAGATAATCAGATAAACAAAATCATGAAGAGGTCTGGCTATAAGTAGAAAACATGTTTTTGATATGTCATTGTGAACTGCAATAAATCACGATAATAGGAAAGTTAGACGAAAATAGAGATGGGAAGACAGAGAAAAGATGCTAGACAGTGTGGCATCATGGTATGGAGGAACATCTGTGTCAGAAATGATTGGCAACATGCAAGATATGAGGCTGAGTATAAACAAGATGACTGACTAGATACATCAGTGACTATAAACTCCACAAGCAAAATGATTACCATTTGGGGCTGTTCATATCCTCACTAGGACTTCATAATTGCATCCCCAGGTTAACAGACCAGAGCTGGGGAAGATAATGACTACCAAAGGTGGAACTCTGGACCATTGGGTTGGTATGGAAGGGAACTTCCATTATACTACCATATCTCAACTCCTGAACCTGCCGTGGGATTGCCTTGACCTGAAACTAACGATGAGTGTCAGCAATAATTTGTTTCTGTGTGGAGTGACACAGCAAACCCCAAAGATTTTCCAGTGGAGCCTAGATGTTTAGCTTCACCAAGCCAGTAGAACATGGTTGATTGTCTAACAGCACAACTAATGCTGAATACAAGAACTCACGGGGACACTGACTTTATATGTTGGTCACATTGGACTCACCAGCCTGGCTTCCTGACCAGGGGATGCAATATTGTCCTGATAAGGACATCTCTGACCTGACCAGGGGATGCAATATTGTTGTCCTGATGAGGACATCTATGACAACTATTTTACAAGAGTAAACCTCAGGGTGGTAAAGGTTGGGAAACACTTCAGCCACTAGTGGGGTTGAACCTTAGACTACTGTTGGTAAGTTAGTGCACCAACCACTATACTAATACAGCTCCTACAGTACACTAAGAATGAACATTTCAGCACAAAGTCAACAAATCAGCACTGGTTAGAGAAAACAAAGTCAATACTCCAGAAATCTCACATCACAGAGTCTGAGCTACACATCCACAACTAACTTCACTGCTTATTTAATGTGAGTGGAGCAACCGGATTAGATCAAATGTTATCTTCTGTATAAATATGGAGTGGCTGCAGCAGGGTGTACAATATGAAGTAACAAACAGGACAAGTGGACGTCCTGCAGGATCTCAGCCTACCCTATTTGTGTCAGGGAGTCATGATAGGGCAGTAGCTTGCCTGTTGGCCCAGTGCTCATGTTGGATATGGCGGTGAGGCTGAACACTGGTCTGCGCTCGCAGGTGGACCCAGCCTAAACTGGGAACTAGGACATTGTCTGGCAAGTAAAGGTAGCAAGAAAAGGTAGCTGGTGTGATAATGACCACATAACCTTCCGAGCATCGATTGGTCTATTAAAATACTGGCTAGCACTGCATGCCCAATACACCTCAAGACATGGACAAGGGCCCTTAACCTGTTTAGATCAAATGTGTCTTCTGTATAAATATGGACTGAGTGCAGGAGGGTATAGAAAGTAATGTGAAATAACATGCAGGAGAAGTTGAAATCCTGCAGGATCTCAGTGTACCCTGTGTTACATTATGCATACTTTTTATTATAGTATTGTTTATAATACAGAAGGGAGATGGACACTGTCAAAAAGATCTCTTGCCAGTGGAAATACTATGATTGCTGTTATCTTACACTGAGTATTGGTGCTTCCATCATGGCACTCTTATGATCCTGGTGTTAGATGAGCCGGCATGCCAAATTCATAACCTTGCGATGGTAAAGTTTATCCATTCATTGGGTTATGTGTTAATATTTTGGGGGTTTTTAAAATCTGTATGCAAACATATCTTGCTACTGGAATAAATGAACAGGCTGGGGTGAACATCATGAAAAAAAAAAGCAACTGCTGTTTAATGACATGAGGCATGCTGTAAGTTTGCCAATATAATCTGCACGGAAAGTAAACAAAATGCAGAATGAACAAAACAACAGTTTACATTGCCACATTCTGTTTGTGCGTCTCGGCAGAGTCAAAACTGAAAATTCAATGGCAAAGAGTGTAAGCAATACAAACACTGAGGAAACAAATAACAATAACATAAAACACATCTTAGAAATGCACAACAGTCTTACATATGGTAACATGAAGAAATGAATCAAGGGTTAGCAAATATGTGATAATGCATCACAGGTTTGTGCACTTGACTGTTTATGGCAAAAATAGTGTTGTATGTAGTTATTGTGTGTAGTATGTATACAGAAGGGAAAGATGAAGAAATGAGAACAATAATTTTCTGTTCATTATTCTCATCTTTCCATTCTTCTTATCCTGTTCTTATACCTTAAGTAGTCACTACAGTGTTTTACCCATGTCTATATGCTGTGTTTTGTGTATTTGTTTGCTGATGAAGGCTAGTTGCCGCAACATCCAGTGTTTCCGTAATCCTAAAGTGGATACTGTCGCGGAGGTGTGAAGTGTCCATCTGGTCCCCATCTTGGTCTACAGTGCTACTTATATATGTGCATGATTTCATCTTCTTAAGTGAGGTATCACCAAGGGCAATTGGGTTACTATATGCTTGAATTTTTTTTTCTCATTATCTATATTTCACCTAATGAATTTTAGACTAGATTGTTGTGACCTCCTATCAAGTGATTAATTTATCTAACATATGATTTTGTGTGTGGGATGGGAGGACAATATTGTCAGCAAAGTTAAGATAATCAATCTGCTTTTTCAGAGATAAATATATTTTCTCTTTAGTGGTCTGGTGATTGCAATGTTGCTTTATGTATTCTATGTAGAAAAATATTTTCTTCTACAACATTCTGATTCACTGTACAAAAATTGGTGAATAATTCTCCATTTCATTCCTTATTCCAAGTCTGTGTTTCCCCATGATCTCTTCATGACCTGTGTTATCTGTTCCTATCTTGACATTCAGGTCATACACTTTGATTACCTGAAGTACTTTGAAATTTCATGTAAAATTCCTCCTTAGCTAATTAGTCCTTATCAACTGTTGGTACATAACACTGAATCACATTCATGCTTAATTTCCTTTGTTTTTGGCGGTTCTAAATGTTGCTGTTATTAGTTCAGAACTCATTGCTTCCTACTCTATTAGTGCTTTATCTGTCTATTTAGGCAGCATTAAGGCTGCTTCTTCACTGCAAGGAGCATTTTTCTCTGTATGGCCTGAATTGTTCCCATGGATGTTATAATGGTTATCTACTTAAAAAGAGAAAATCTACTTGCATACAAACATATGGGAATGTCAATAGAACAGCACATATCACAAATACAATATGCTCTAATAATCTGGTACAGATATTGCCTTACATTCCAAAACATCTAAGACTGAGTGGTAAAAACAAACTAGTTTCCACAGCAACAAGTCTGCAGCGACCAGTATTGTTGTATCTGACCACACATAAACCCATAATTCAACTTCCATTTTTCAGTAGTGACAGAGTAAACACACACCATGTCATCCTCACTCCCAGCAGCTGTGAGGGGCATGGTGTAATTAGTTTTCTGTAAGCAAAAGGGTACAATCTCAGTGAGATTTATCCCCATGTGTGTTGTGTGAGCAGTGAGAATATTACAAGTGGCATTTTTGTGAGGATTGATGCAGGAATTGGCGATATAGATATGTATGGCAAGAGAAGACAAGGATAACATACAAATGACTGGTGAACTCTTTCAAAAAGTTAATCAAGCTCAGCATGAAAAGAGTTAAGATCTTTCAACAGAATTTCTTTGGATTTCAAGGACTAGTCTGTTCTTGGGCTCAGATTCTTTCTGCACTACTAGGAAGAGAGATGACAGCTTTCTCAATAGAATCAACACTGGCGATGAGACATAATAGGTTCAGCTCAGGAATGCTGAGCTGAAGTAGTTGTACAAACCGTCGATGCACACAACTCCAACAAAGTCTGCATTAAAAATGATGAGACTGCAAGATAATTGTATTGACAGAAATCATGGCGCTAGGACCACAATGAAATCAGAAATGTATTGTGAAACACTGAAAAAGCTTCCAATCCAAAACAGAATGCCCACCAAGGGCATCATCCTGTTACATGATAACCCAAATGCTGTAAACAACAACAGTGTGTCTCAACCACCTGACTATGAGCCCTAGGAGATTTTCAACCACCTGACTATGAGCACTAACTAGTTGCCACCTCTATGGCAAGATGCAGAGTTGGCTGGTAAATCAAAACATTTGTGTTTAGCCATGAGAACTCATGGATGGAGCCAACAACTGGCTGAAGACCTTGATAGTGCTGCTCATTGATGGGGGACTGCAAAAGCTGGTACCACACTACAAAGATTGCCTGAACCAAGATAGCAACTATTTAATAAACTAATGCAGTTATGTGTATAAGTTATGCGTGAAATAAAATGTGTTTGTTCTATTTTTTATTTTTGTTACCAGCCAATATAATAGTGTGTTTGGAATATTCTTGTATGACAGCACAGATGATCTGCACTCATTACCACTGTCAACAGTATTATTGTTTTAGTGTTTGAAGTCAAAGACTTGATCATTTTCATAACATATGCAAGCAAACAAAGTTGATAATTAATATTTACCATTACTTTACATAGTAAACATGCCAGTACTGATTTATCTATTACATTTTTTATTTTAAACAAACACAAACACTTTATTTTTGCAAAGCCCTTTCCCATCAAACTGCTAAATTACAAGCAAACTGAAATATCTCAGGTAAGATCAGGCTATCTCACATCAGGTACAGCTAGAGATGTGAAATGCTAAGAATTTCACATATACTAAATGGAGTGAGAGAGCACAATGGCTACTGTATTGGCCTGATAATGGGACCTTTAACTTCAACTTTTTAAGTGAGGTGACCCACTACCTTCTTGACCTCCTCTCCTCTCCCAACTCAGGGGCAAAGCTAGGTGCTTATCTAAGATTCTGTGCAACCTGGTTTTAAACTGGTGACAATACCCATGGAAAGCTAGCACCCTAACAGCTCAGCTAGCCTGGTGACTGATAACACCTAGCATCTCACAGAGTGGAAACAAGCAGATCTTTCTGAGAAAACCATCATCATGATCCAACAGATTTGACTTATGAAATTCACCTATTCATTTTTCCCCCACATTTAAAAACAAAATGACAGAAATGTGAATGGGCTTATTGTTTAGTGTTAAATATTTTGTTCTTGCAGGTGAATTAGCAGAAAGTCAGATAATGTATATTCAGTGGTGAATATTTAGTAATCACATTTATTGTCAAACATGACAGAAATAAGCCATGACAGGAGTTACACGTAAGTGGACTGCTGCAAGCCTCTACCAAGATGGATGCAACAGAGTACAGATAAAAAAGACAAAATGCATAGAATACAGACAAAGAAGACAAAATACATAGAATATTAATAAAGAAGACAAAACAGGTATAGTAGAGAAAAGAAAACAAAATACATAAAGCAGACACATACACATAATGCAGAAAAGAAGACAAAATACATAGAATACAGAAAAGAAAACACTCACAAAATACATATAAAGACGACAACATATATAGAGTACAGAAAAGAAGACACATTACAACAATTAGGGCATCTGTGCACAAGAGGACATGTACATTATATCAATATCCCAAAGGAAGATTCTTTAAAAAAGGTTCCACTTCAAGAAAAGAATGTCACAATGCTACAAAACATCTGAAATTATTTATTCCTTCCTCAAGCGCCCTATCCTTTCTATTTCCCTCCTCTCTCACTTTTCTTTCTATTCTGTTTTCTGTTGTCTTTTTCTTCTTGTGTTAAAAAAATGTGTATTTGTAAATGGTAGTAATGGGTATCTACAGTTAAAATTCTACATAAAAATGACTGCATCTTACAATGACATCATCCATCTTAGCTACCACGTTTTCAATCTATTAATTGTGTCTTGAAATGTGTTCAGTTGTAATGTAAATCTGTCATTTACTGAGGTTATGTTACTACACTCTGTGAAGTCTTGTATACAAATGTGTTCAACTGTAATGTAAATCTGTCATTTACTGAGGTTATGTTACTACACTCTGTGAAGTCTTGTATACAAATGTCTGTCATTTACTGGGGTTATTTTACCACACTCTATGAAGTCTTGTATACAAATGTGTTCAACTGTAATGTAAATCTGTCATTTACTGTGGTTATGTTACTACACTCTGTGAAGTCTTGTATACAAATGTGTTCAACTGTAATGTAAACCTGTCATTTACTGAGGTTATGTTACTACACTCTGTGAAGTCTTGTATACAAATGTGTTCAACTGTAATGTAAACCTGTCATTTACTGAGGTTATGTTACTACACTCTGTGAAGTCTTGTATACAAATGTGTTCAACTGTAATGTAAACCTGTCATTTACTGAGGTTATGTTACTACACTCTGTGAAGTCTTGTATACAAATGTGTTCAACTGTAATGTAAATCTGTCATTTACTGAGGTTATGTTACTACACTCTGTGAAGTCTTGTATACAAATGTGTTCAACTGTAATGTAAACATGTCATTTACTGAGGTTATGTTACTACACTCTGTGAAGTCTTGTATACAAATGTGTTCAACTGTAATGTAAATCTGTCATTTACTGAGGTTATGTTACTACACTCTGTGAAGTCTTGTATACAAATGTGTTCAACTGTAATGTAAACCTGTCATTTACTGAGGTTATGTTACTACACTCTGTGAAGTCTTGCATACAAATGTGTTCAACTGTAATGTAAATCTGTCATTTACTGAGGTTATGTTACTACACTCTGTGAAGTCTTGTATACAAATGTGTTCAACTGTAATGTAAACCTGTCATTTACTGAGGTTATGTTACTACACTCTGTGAAGTCTTGTATACAAATGTGTTCAACTGTAATGTAAACCTGTCATTTACTGAGGTTATGTTACTACACTCTGTGAAGTCTTGTATACAAATGTGTTCAACTGTAATGTAAATCTGTCATTTACTGAGGTTATGTTACTACACTCTGTGAAGTCTTGTATACAAATGTGTTCAACTGTAATGTAAATCTGTCATTTACTGAGGTTATGTTACTACTGTTATGTTATGTTATCTGTATTTATTGCAATCCCAAAGAAATCAGGAGCCTTGGAATGTGATCAACATCGAACAATTAGTATAATGAGTCACATCACGAAGATTTTGCTACGAATTATCATACAAAGAGTTAGGAGGAAAATACAACCTGAAATAGGAGAAGAACAATGTGGGTTTGTAGTAGTCAAGGGTACAGTAAATGCTGTGTATATACTGAGAACCGTAATCGAACGTTCTATAGAAGTAAACAAAGATCTACACCTTTGCTTTATTGACTACACAAAGGCTTTTGATAAAGTGAGACATGTCAACATGATAAGGATGCTTGAAGATCTACAAATTGATGGGAAAGACCTTAGACTTGTAAAAAACATATATTGGAAACAACAAGCTGCCATAAGAGTTGATAATGAAGTAAGCCAATATCAGCCTATTAAGAGAGGTGTGAGACAGGGATGTGTAATGTCTCCAGATCTGTTTTCCCTGTACAGTGAAAATATTTTCAGAAATATTGAAAATATGGAAGGAATCAACATTGGGGGACGATGCATCAATAACATTAGATATGCAGATGATACAGTCTTGATTGCAGAC
The DNA here is from genome assembly GCA_963921405.1 of Cepaea hortensis. Classification (NCBI taxonomy): domain Eukaryota; kingdom Metazoa; phylum Mollusca; class Gastropoda; order Stylommatophora; family Helicidae; genus Cepaea; species Cepaea hortensis. Next base: position 190,615,140 of record OY992876.1, read on the forward strand.
AATGAACAGGACCTGCAAAATTTAGTAGATGCGGTTGTTACACACAGTGAACAACAAGGGTTAGAATTAAATTGTAAAAAGACACAGATTATGGTCGTCACTAGGAAGAACGAAATACCACAGTGTAATATACAAGTAAATGGAAATATTCTTCAACAAGTGAATAGGTACAATTATCTCGGAACAGTAATAACATCTGATGGGAGATGCCTTGAAGAGATTAGAACAAGAATCGCCATGGCAAAAGTAGCCTTTAGCAAGATGAAAAACATACTGACCAATAAAAAGATGTCAATTGAAACGAGAAAAAGAGTGATGAGATGCTACACAGAACCTGTACTTTTATATGGATGTGAAGCTTGGACAATGAGCAGCCAGGCTGAAAAACATCTGATGGCTGTAGAAATGTGGTTTCTGAGGAAAATGCAAAGAATACCATGGACAGCCAGAAAGACCAATGAACAAGTCCTTCAAGAAACAAATGAAGATCGTAAACTGATCAGAGACATTAGACGTAGACAGTCACAATTTTTTGGGCATGTTATGAGAAGAAATGATTTGGAGAACTTGATGACAACTGGTAAGATCGAGGGGAACAGACCAAGGGGAAGACCTAGAAACAAGTATCTGGATGGCTTGGCCTTGTGGCATGGTCGAGACAGAAACACGGAACTGATCCACGACTCTGTTGATCGAGTGAGATGGCAGAACATGACCGCCCACGCTTACCGGCATGGCACATGATGGATGGATGGATGTTACTACACTCTGTGAAGTCTTGTATACAAATGTCTGTCATTTACTGGGGTTATTTTACCACACTCTATGAAGTCTTGTATACAAATGTGTTCAACTGTAATGTAAATCTGTCATTTACTGAGGTTATGTTACTACACTCTGTGAAGTCTTGTATACAAATGTGTTCAACTGTAATGTAAACCTGTCATTTACTGAGGTTATGTTACTACACTCTGTGAAGTCTTGTATACAAATGTGTTCAACTGTAATGTAAACCTGTCATTTACTGAGGTTATGTTACTACACTCTGTGAAGTCTTGTATACAAATGTGTTCAACTGTAATGTAAATCTGTCATTTACTGAGGTTATGTTACTACACTCTGTGAAGTCTTGTATACAAATGTGTTCAACTGTAATGTAAACCTGTCATTTACTGAGGTTATGTTACTACACTCTGTGAAGTCTTGTATACAAATGTGTTCAACTGTAATGTAAACCTGTCATTTACTGAGGTTATGTTACTACACTCTGTGAAGTCTTGTATACAAATGCTGCATATCCTTTGCGATCAACCCCAACCCCAGGCTGATTGACTAGGCAATTGTACGTTCAGTAGTTTGCCATTGCTTTCCGAATGAGAAGTCAGCACTGAGGCCTTACTGAGCAGTGCAGGAAACGATCCCACTACCCCAACATCAGTGCACTGAAATTTTAAGAGCAAGCCATCTTATCCACCCAGCCACATTGATCTTCAAGTCTTTTATATGTGGCCCAAAATGAATGAAAATCTAGCTTTTTTTCTGGTGAAATTTATTTACACTCTTCAAGAGTGGCATCAACATTAGAGGTTAAATATATTCCATCTGCAAGATTTTCCACCTTATGAAATGAGATTTAGCAGCTTAAAGAAGTTATTTAAATGTTTAAATAAGAAATGCATATCAAATTAGACATCAATGCAATAAAAGTGACCCAGAAAATGCGAACAAGCAAACATCCTACAGGGGACCTATGTCTGTTTGAAACAAATATAACATTGCAAAAAAAGAGATCAAAATAAACAAGACTGTAGTGGAAAAAAATAAAGAACACTCTAAAGTTTAGGATCTTACCCTTTAGGACTGGAAAATTGAAAACATGAGAAATTATGTCCGAAATTGAGAGTAAAACAAGTGAATCATTTTAAAATGCTGATTAAATTCAAATGGACTAATGTTATGACACAAAACTCCCATCATCTGATTTTGTTCATCAATAATGATATGCAGATGTCCTATCAAAGTCATACTGTCATCAGTCTATACAGATAAAATGTGCCTGTCACTTCATGGCTTTCACCGACCTTTCATGATATAAATCTCAATGGTTTAATGTCACATTGTGTTCTTTGTGTCCCAGACAGCCAACTAAAGAATTAAATGACTTAAAAGGTAGTGCATCCATGTCCAAATATTGCACACCTGGCTGGATTCATGCATGACTTTTTACAAAATAAAAAAAAGGATGGTATACAGCCTATTCCTTGAAATTAATATATACAGCATGTGTGTTTTTGATATACACACGTTTGGATGCTTGCCAGTGCTACAGAATCCATGCACTGTGCTGAGATTCTCCTGGTGTGATCTATGGGAGGAGATTGTAGCACTTATAGAGGTATCTGTGTCCAATCAAAGTGATCCACTACCAAAAACCAAGCTAACAGTCAACTTCCTGCTTCAACAAGACACGCTTTCTGAATCTGAGTCATGTACTAACTTTTAGTTGCCTCAGTAAAGTGATTCATTTTAGTCAGTAAAAAAAAACCATACACACACACACACACACAACTGATCATATATTGTTAACTATTTAGGAAATAGTCAGAGAAGAGTAAGAACACAATTCACAATGGGGCCAAGCAGGGCAATTAATCACCTTTGAACTCAACCAACAATGAGACTACTACGGCTACCTAGATGGAGCTAAAGGCATTAAAGACAAAAAGACTGACTTCTAAGCACAAGGTTCTATCTCATGGGGCTTGGTATCTTTTCAAGAGGTTTGTCAAAATCATTGCATAAAGCACAAACTCTATCATTTTATTGACAATCCCCAGGGGTCTCCACAGAAATTGCACCCGTGAGCCGAACAACAGCCTGAGAATGAACCTTCATAGCACGAGGCAGGTGGCCTGATCATTTGGCCACGGAGACCCCTGACTTAGACGGGTCAAACCAGTGATCCTGTTTCACATCAGGACAGCACACAATAGAAGAGCAGTCATGCAGGCGGTAATTGGTTCCATCACCCCTGTACACATGTAGACTGGCAGGACAGACAGTCAACCTCTTCCTTCAAGGCTATCAATTGCTATGCCAATTGCAGACAGAACAATAGCCCCCCTGAGACAAACATGGGCACACAGTTGTATTGTAGTCAAAGCTGTTTAGCAGTCTCAACTAGCTTTCAAGTACAGTAACATACATACAAATCTGGAATTTTTGAGTAGACATTACTTAAACAACGGTGAATGAGAAGAAGAAGTCCTTAGCATCTGGCACATCTATGGGCATATCAGCTAGAAAATGACATTATTATGTTTATAAGACAAAACTGCGGTGTGCTTTATATCCTATAGCTGGTTTTTATGTAACAATATGCTGGCATGAGATCGAGGGTTTACTGCTTTGTAAACCTTATAATGTTTATTAGATTGCCATCATCTTTCTGTGCTACAAGTTATTTCATTGGCAATGTCTTCTTGGAAATTATTCCATATTTATTTTCCCACCAAATTTAGCATTTACTTAAAAAAAAATTTAATAAGATCTACTAATTTTACAAAAATAGAGCCAAAGTAAGATTATGTAGAAAATAAGTACAACAACAATAAAACAAGAATGTAAGCAAAGGTAATTAATAAATAAATCATGACATCAAAATATAACTAAGATTATATAACGTCAAATAGGGAGCATACTACTCTTGGAAGAGATTACAGTCACATAATCAGTACTTCTAAATATGTGCAAGGAGTAATATCTATATTCACATTACCGGTGCTTCTAAATGTGTTGACAAGAGTGGTTTTTATGGTGAGTGCATTATCAAATCTAATAACTGACTGGTTTTTACAATAAGCCCACTATACGTCGTTTTTAAATCTGTTGATGAAATGGTTTTTTTTTATAATGAGCTCACTGTCAATTCTTTAACTCTATTGAAGAAGTGTTTATTATGCACGCTATAAATTCTGTTAAATCTAATCATGAAGTAGCTGATATGATGAGCACAATATCAGCTCGTGTAAATCTAGTTTTCACATTTAGCCTACCATAACTGATATTGAATCTGTTGATAGAATGGTTTTTATGATGGGCACACTGTAATTTCTTTTAAATTTATTGATGCTGTAGTTTTTATGATCAGCACATTATCAGTTCTTGTAAATCAGAAATTCTGTTGAAGTGTGATTGAAGATTGAGTTTGTGATTGGTGGATATCTCCAGATGGGTGTATCGGACATGTGACATCTTGCTTGTGATCGAGAAGTTTTCCGGAAGGTTGTTATGGGAGCGAGGTTCTGCAAAGGACATGCTACTGAATGAATGTGTTTGAAGATGGACACATTTGTCCATCTTGCACATGAGTAAATAACCTGCTCTCTTGATATGACTGTCTATTTAAAGAGACATGGCAATCATGAATGTTACATAAACAGAAACAGTTGACATCACAACAGCAGTTATACTAGTGTATTAGTGAATAAATCAAGACAATGACAGCAATAACTCTGTGCGATATATCTATGACAACTATCATACATAATACAATTGTTAAAGTGTCAACTTACATGTGCTTTTGTTCCTCGTATTTGCAGCTGTTGAAGGAGGAGGCGCACTGATTCTTTTGTCCAATGTATCCCCCCGAACCATCCTCCGTGAGGGTTCAGGGGTGGAGGGAATGTTGAGAGGGTCTCCACCCATCCCCACCATCATGAGAGAATCCAGGGAGGTGAGAGAGTCGCTGTTGGAGTGCACAAGGGCATTGTTACGATAGCTACTGGGTGTAGCCGCCACCAGCAGTGAGAAGTATTTTTCTTGCTCTAAAGTGGAGGATGCTTCACCACCACTTGAGGCGCCTGAAACAAAGATGAAATTTTAACCAGCAACAGGCAGGGAAAGCAGAACAACATAAGGAATATATCCATAAGCTTGAATAATGGACATTTTTATGTGGGACAATACATGGAAATTATACATATGATATAGAAGCACAAAGACAAAGCTAAATTATATGTACAAAATCATTGCACTACCGACACATGCATAGGTGCTCTGACACTCATGAGTTGCTATCTATAACTGCAATATCAAGGATATGTGCATGGTTAAAAATCCTTTGGCAGTTGGAAATCGCAAGGTTTAGGTCGTAAGGCCGTTACTCTGGAAAAATGGTTTGGAAATAAAACCTACTATAGGTAGATAGAGCTAGTTACCTTCGATGGAATGTGTCTGGAGGAAGAAAATCTTTCACATATGCAAGTGACAGTCAAACTGATCTTTGAGGTGCAAATCTAGGTGTGACACACTCCCTGAGAGAGAGAAAAAGAGAGAGAGAGAGAGAGAGAGAGAGAGAAAAAGAGAGAGAGAGAGAGAGAGAGAGAGAGAGAGAGGGAGGGACAGTGAAAGAGAGAGAGGGGGGAGGAAGGGAGAGTGAGTGAGGGAAAGAGAGAGGAAGAGAGGGGGAGGGAGAGAGTGAGAGAGAAAGATAGAGGGTGGGAGGGAGAGAAGAAGGGAGAGAGTGAGAGAAAGAGAGAGGGGGAGGGAGGAAGGGAGAGGGAGAGAGAATGAGAAAGAGAGAGGGAGGGTTGGAAGGAAGGGGTAGAGAGAGAGAGTGAGGGAGAGAAAGAAATAATAAGATTTGTTTATCATTTGTTAATGATAAAATACATTTATTTAAGACAGCATCCTTGAGAAACGACATTCACTAGACACAGTTAGGCAGCACCCCTCTATAGAGTTGATATGTTAACTTAATGTCTGGTTTTTCTATTCAAAAACAGCTACAGGCTAATAAATCCGGCAATTACTTGTTGCAGTGTTGTGAGGTCGCAACATCCCCATCAGGCTCCTGGAATGGAAGCCACTAGCTCGGAGTAAAAGAGCTCGCGTCTTTGGGTGTCGCCACGTTATTACAGGAAACCTGAAAAGCAGAGAAAGCATGACTCCTGTAAGATTTCAATGTAATAATATTCCATGACTTACTCATGCATATAGTCAATGTTACAACTTCAGGTACCTGGTCTGTGGAAGACATTGGCAATTATGGCTCTCCAGGAGGTCAGCATGGCTGAATGGATACAAGCAGTCACATAAACTTCCAGTGTGCTGATGCCGAGGTAGCGGGCTCAACCCTTACACTGGTCAGTTGGACAAAAATGTCCTTGACTTGGGGATGTAAATTACACGTACCACTGAAGTTGGAGTGGGTTCACCTGAAGGCGAGGGACACTGGTAATAAGGAAAGCTACTCCACATGCAAAAATGAGTCCAGTACAATAGAAGATGTAGCACGTGTACGGACTACTCTTGAGTTCAAAGCCAGTGAACAAAGCAAACAAATCTCCAGCATCATCATACATGTCAACGAAGTTAACTGCACATATTTTATTATTTGCTACCCATCTGTTTCAGCTTTCCACATACATCTTTTGACAGAGTATTTCCTCTACTTAAGTCACATGTCTCTATTCCATCTCTTTATACATTTTGTGGTTTTTCCTTGATCTTGTAACGCTTGCAGACCTCAATACCCTAGCATATGTTTTCACAAAGACTTCAAACTCTAAATTCACACACATCACTTCAACTTCACATCGATAACATGCCAGTAGAAAGTGTAATTGAGCACAAAACATTAGGCCTAATCATTGATAGAAACCTAACCTTTAATTCCCACGTTCAAGCACTCATTAAGCAAACAGCGAAAAAAGTCTACCAACTCGCCAAAATTAAAAACTTCCTTGATGAGGACACAAGGAAAATATTCTATGCTTCTCACATACAGACACATTTTGACAACTGCTCTACAATCTGGGACGGTGGTTCTAATTCAAGCACTAAGCGACTTTACTCACTCCAGAAACGGGCCATGAGTTTAATTTATAGCAAACACTTATCTGATAATCCTAGCCTGCATAAGTGCCTTCAGTTACTGCCACCCTGCAAACGCTTGCTTTTCAATAAGGCCAAACTAATTCACAAAATCCTACATCGGAATGCCCCAAATTACCTTTGGTCACTGTTTAAATATAATGCTAGACACAGTAAACGATTAAATATATTACATATTCCGAAGCCTAGGATTGACTTATACAAAACAAGCTTAACATACTCTGCAGCTCAGCTGTGGAACAATCTTCTACAAGAAATTCAAGACATTACCAATCCCTATACATATAATCGCAAATTATTCGAACACTATCTCAGTACGGATTACCTTCCCCCTTAATAATAGAAATAATAATAATAATAACAAAACCCTAGTATAACAGCCAGTCTCCTTTTGGTAGACCAGTATATTCCACATAGCTAATAACAAGTGTCATACTATTATCTAATATTACTGAGTTGTGTAGTATTGATGTACGCATTTTGCCCATGCCTTTATAATGCATGCCATTTATATTGTTGCTGCTCTCTGTTAGCCTTGAAAGATGTATGAATGAAATAATGTATGAAAGTGAGTGATAGAAGGGCAGAATGGAAGACGGGCCTGTGTGCCCAATTCTTAACCCTTTTAAAATAAAGTTTGTTTGTTCGTTCTCTAGCCATAATATTCTCATTATACTTCTAAAAAACCACATCTTTACTGCCTCCGGTTTCTTCACCATTTCATTACTCACTATCTAGAGTTCACATCCACACAGAAGTATAGGCCACACACACAACTCTTCAGTAAGGTATTATTAGTAATATTTTTTTAAACAAATGAATTTCTAACAAATGTACAATTAAAGCCAATTATATTAATTTAAGCCAAATTAAAAAAATCCAAATATTAAGGTACATTGAAAGCATTAGTTGGAAAATATATCACAGAAATAAAGAATTGAAAAATATAAGCAAAAACTGAAGTTTATAAAAATGAAGAGCAGAATATGCAATAAGTCTATGTCCTTCATTACAAAAAGAACTGGTGTACGTTTCTTAGAATTAAATACTATGAATCTTGGACAATTAGTAAAAAGCAAGGTAATATGTAAACATAGCAGAAATATAAATTTACAAAAGAATATTAAAAATACTATGAACAGCCAAAATCAATTTTCTCAGCTTTTGAAACTGAACACAAGAATCCTAAGGAGACAGTAAACATTTTTGGACACACCATGAGAAGCATTAGACTGGAACACACTGTAAACAACTAGTAAGTTCAATGGAAAAAGAGACAGAGGAAGGCAGTGTGAGAATATTCGTGATAGCCCTGCATCATAACATGAAAAGACACCAGTGCATGAGTTGACATATACTTCTAGAGAACAAGAGTTGTAGAGAAGTATGATAGCCCAGGTATTTGATGATGATGAAGCTGGCGTTGTTATAAGTTTCTTTCTATACTTCTCAGTTCCAGCAGGTAATGAAACACTATGAACTCATGCCTCTGGATGTAAACAGAAACTTACCTATTCTGTCTATTGCACCTGGAGAATTTACGTATACTTTCATCTGATACCGACTGAGGCACCACAAGAAGGCCGGGATAGCTGAAAATACAAGTTAACAAAGACGTATCATAGGATCTATTAAACATTGCTGGTTCATGCTGAAATCTGTGTATACATTCTCTTCATGTACATACTTTTGCATTAAAATCTCCCATTATTATTGTTATGTCATTATGACCAATCTTATCTAATGTATCTTGCAGTGTGCTGTAATATTCTTCAATCTTGTCCTCCTCTGCTGTTGATGTAGGTGCATGTATCTATATGACAGTTGTGCTTTTAGGATGGCCTCTAAGTCTGATAGTGAGAATTCTATCAATAACCAGGTTATATCCAATTAAAGCTTCTGCTGTTGTTTTGTCTAAACAAAATGCCACTCCACTCTGGCCTCTGACTTCTTCACCAGAATATATGAAAAGACTTCCATTTTCATTTTTAAAATGTCTCTTGCCTCTCCAGCGATGTACAATTATTCCTAACATTTTCATATGTAACCTCACATCTCATCACATACTACCTTGAGCTTTCTCTCATACAGATTTCTCACATTCCATGTTCCAAGTTTTAATATGTAGTCAACTTGATTGAAAGCTATCTTATCAAGGCCTTTGCAAGTGTGGTCTCTTATGTTGCTTAAACCAGGTTTTCAGTGAAAATCAAATTAATTTTTGCCCATTCTGTCAATTTTTTCCCGATTCTGTTTTTTATTTCTAAACTACAGTCACCAACACATCATAACCATGATCACGTGATCTGAAATATTCCATTAACACTAATTGATTTAACTGTTTCCTTGTTGAGCAGTAAGTAACTTTTTAATGTTTATCACTTCCTGAAAATAGCATTGTGTATTTGTCCTTTATCATTTTATGATCCCTCCCAACTCATCTCAGACATTCCTGGGACATGACTTTCAACTTGTTTGTTTCATTGACTACATTATCTAACTTGTATATTTCTGCAGATGTTCTGACATTCCAGGCTCCTATTCCAAACTTGCTGTGTCTGGTTTCTGCAGCTTTATCAAATTTGATGATGAAGTTGGCATTATTTTTATAAGACAAAACTGCAGTGTGCTTTATTTCCTATTGCTGGTCAATGTGTGGTGTCTTGGTAGAGGAGACACAGTATCATGCGCTGGTGTGTGGGTAGAGGAAAAACAGTATCATGCGCTGGTGTGTGGGTAGAGGAGACACATTATCATGTGCTGGTGTGTGGGTAGAGGAGACACAGTATCATGTGCTGGTGTGTGGGTAGAGGAAAAACAGTATCATGTGCTGGTGTGTGGGTAGAGGAGACACAGTATCATGTGCTGGTGTGTGGGTAGAAGAAAAACAGTATCATGTGCTGGTGTGTGGGTAGAGGAGACACAGTATCATGTGCTGGTGTGTGGGTAGAGGAGACACAGTATCATGTGCTGGTGTGTGGGTAGAGGAGACACAGTATCATGTGCTGGTGTGTGGGTAGAGGAGACACGGTATCATGTGCTGGTGTGTGGGTAGTGGAGACACAGTATCATGTACTGGTGTGTGGGTAGAGGAGACAGTATCATGTGCTGGTGTGTGGGTAGAGGAGACACAGTATCATGTGCTGGTGTGTGGGTAGAGACACAGTATCATGTGCTGGTGTGTGGGTAGAGGAGATACAGTATCATGTGCTGGTGTGTGGGTAGAGGAGACACAGTATCATGTGCTGGTGTGTTGGTAGAGATACAGTATCATGAGCTGGTGTATGGGTAGAGGAGATACAGCATCATGTGCTGGTGTATGGGTAGAGGAGATACAGTATCATGTGCTGGTTTATTGGTAGAGGAGATACAGTATCATAAGCTGGTGTATGGGGAGAGGAGATACAGTATCATGTGCTGGTGTATGGGTAGAGGAGATACAGTATCATGTGCTGGTGTATGGGTAGAGGAGATACAGTATCATGTGCTGGTGTATGGGTAGAGGAGATACAGTATCATGTGCTGGTGTATGGGTAGAGGAGATACAGTATCATAAGCTGGTGTATGGGGAGAGGAGATACAGTATCATGTGCTGGTGTATGGGGAGAGGAGATACAGTATCATGTGCTGGTGTATGGGGAGAGGAGATACAGTATCATGTGCTGGTGTATGGGTAGAGGAGATACAGTATCATGTGCTGATGTATGGGTAGAGGAGATACAGTATCATGTGGTGGTGTGTGGGTAGAGGAGATACAGTATCATGTGCTGGTGTATGGGTAGAGGAGATACAGTATCATGTGCTGGTGTATGGGTAGAGGAGATACAGTATCATGTGCTGGTGTGTGGGTAGAGGAGATACAGTATCATGTGCTGGTGTGTGGGTAGTGGAGATACAGTATCATGTGCTGGTGTGTGGGTAGAGGAGACACAGTATTGTGTGCTGATGTATGGGTAGAGGAGGCACAGTATCATGTGCTGGTGTGCGGGTAAAGGAGATATAGTATCATGTGCTGGTGTGTGGAAAGAGGAAATACAGTATCATGTACTGGTGTGTGGGTAGAGGAGATACAGTATCATGTGCTGGTGTATGGGTAGAGGAGATACAGTATCATGTACTGGTGTATGGGTAGAGGAGATACAGTATCATGTGCTGGTGTGTGGATAGAGGAAATACAGTATCATGTGCTGGTGTGTGGGTAGAGGAGATACAGTATCATGTGTTGGTATGTGGGTAGAGGAGATACAGTATCATGTGCTGGTGTGTGGGTAGAAGAGATACAGTATCATGTGTTGGTGTATGGGTAGAGGAGATACAGTATCATGTGCTGGTGTATGGGTAGAGGAGATACAGTATCATGTGGTGGTGTGTGGGTAGAGGAGATACAGTATCATGTGTTGGTGTATGGGTAGAGATACAGTATCATGTGCTGGTGTATGGGTAGAGGAGATACAGTATCATGTGGTGGTGTGTGGGTAGAGGAGATACAGTATCATGTGCTGGTGTATGGGTAGAGGAGATACAGTATCATGTGCTGGTGTGTGGGTAGAGGAGACACAGTATCATGTGCTGGTGTGTGGGTAGAGGAGACACAGTATCATGTGCTGGTGTATGGGTAGAGGAGATACAGTATCATGTGCTGGTGTATGGGTAGAGGAGATACAGTATCATGTGCTGGTGTATGGGTAGAGATACAGTATCATGTGCTGCTGTATGGGTAGAGGAGATACAGTATCATGTGCTACTGTATGGGTAGAGGAGATACAGTATCATGTGCTGGTGTATGGGTAGAGGAGATACAGTATCATGTGCTGGTGTATGGGTAGAGATACAGTATCATGTGCTGGTGTATGGGTAGAGGAGATACAGTATCATGTGCTGGTGTGTGGGTAGAGGAGATACAGTATCATGTGTTGGTGTATGGGTAGAGAAGATACAGTATCATGTGCTGGTGTATGGGTAGAGGAGATACAGTATCATGTGCTGGTGTATGGGTAGAGATACAGTATCATGTGCTGCTGTATGGGTAGAGGAGATACAGTATCATGTGCTACTGTATGGGTAGAGGAGATACAGTATCATGTGCTGGTGTATGGGTAGAGGAGATACAGTATCATGTGCTGGTGTATGGGTAGAGATACAGTATCATGTGCTGGTGTATGGGTAGAGGAGATACAGTATCATGTGCTGGTGTGTGGGTAGAGGAGATACAGTATCATGTGTTGGTGTATGGGTAGAGAAGATACAGTATCGTGTGCTGGTGTATGGGTAGAGGAGGTACAGTATCATGTGTTGGTGTGTAGGTAGAAGAGATACAGGGACTGAGTCTATACAAAGAGCGTGGGTTATGGAGGTCTCCTATATTTGCACTCTCCTCATTGCTTCATACTAGGCCCAGCGATTTAAATGAAAGGTGCATCCATTGCTGTGTGCATCTGTTTGTCTAACAGAACTTCTACTCGTGCTAAGACAATTGTGTGTGATGATGAACTACATCTCTCTCCAGGTGGTTCTGTTCACTAGTTATGTAAACTTCTTGGCTAATCAAAACAGATCTAGAGGAGCTAACCTTAATCAACCAGGTGCATAAACACTATGAGAGTCATGGCAGCACATGACTAGCAAGCTTACTTCCTGGTGGAGTGGTAATGTTTTCAAATTTCCCTCAAGACAAGGATTAAGCAATTTGTTTATCCAGGTCACAAGTTAACTCAGCCTCAAATGGGTACTAGGAAATGTTCATGGAAGTAAAGGCGGCTGGCATGATACTGATCATATAACCCATCAAGTGACTACTGGACTGACATGATACTGATCATATAACCCATCAAGTGACTACTGGACTGGCATGATACTGATCATATAACCCATCAAGTGACTACTGGACTGGCATGATACTGATCATATAACCCATCAAGTGACTACTGGACTGGCATGATACTGATCATATAACCCATCAAGTGACTACTGGACTGGCATGATACTGATCATATAACCCATCAAGTGACTACTGGGCTGGCATGATACTGATCATATAACCCATCAAGTGACTACTGGGCTGGCATGACACTGATCATATAACCCATCAAGTGACTACTGGACTGACATGACACTGATCATATAACCCATCAAGTGACTACTGGACTGACATGATACTGATCATATAACCCATCAAGTGACTACTGGACTGACATGAAACTGATCATATAACCCATCAAGTGACTACTGGACTGGCATGACACTGATCATATAACCCATCAAGTGACTACTGGACTGGCATGACACTGATCATATAACCCATCAAGTGACTACTGGACTGACATGGTACTGATCATATAACCCATCAAGTGACTACTGGACTGGCATGGTGTGACGGGACAGCCCCGGCAGCATCCGAATGACACAAGTTAAAAAGGAATTAAAGAGCCCACAATATTTTTCTATCATTCTCTAGAAGCATAAACGTCCACCAGAAAATGATAGAAATGCAATAAGATTGAAAACAAGAGAAAATTACATTTTGACCACGCAAGCCCCATCATTTCTGTAATGCTAGGTCTGAGAAAGCTTTGATGTCCAGATCAAACGTAAAACCCAGACACCACGGCACCAGTCGGCCGGGGGGGGGGGGGGGGGGGGGGGGGGGGGGGGGGGGGGGCCTATCAAAGGTTGAAAACTCACTGTTTTCAGTTGATACATCGCGGAGCCAGTCAGTTGAGATTGACGTGTTAGTTTAGAATCCTGCGGTTGGAATAGGGACAGATATTTAACACCTCACTGCAATACAGCGGCAAAGTAGGAACACATGGCTGACACACTATTGCCAGCAACCCAGGAAGGCGGGTGTTAATAGCCTATTGGAATGTAATGACGCAACTGCATTGCCGCCAAAGCATGTTTCATTGTTTCAGGCGTGGCGGAGCCTCGGTCCATTTGATTGACAGATGAAACTACCCTTCACAGGAACGGAGAAGGGGTGAGAAGAGTTTGGGACTTAATCCATCCCGTCATCGTACATGGAAAAATAGGTGGAGTTAATTAATAGGGGATATATTAATTAGCGAACGTGAAAACTAGCCAGGGATGAAGAGAATAAAACTACATGCATGGCCAGCAAGACTTCAGACGCAAATTCACAATAGCATTCTTAGGATACCTACTGGAGAAATATTAACATTTCGTTCTGTTGGACTTCTGTACGAAGTCGTATGACAGGATTTCCTAGCTATAACCCAGGTAATACCATTACTCTGATTAGTTTGTTTGCTAGTCTGAAGGCTTGTGTAGTTTCTTGTTCTACATATTCTCCCAAACTTTACACTGGTGGATTTTCTTTGTACTTAATGTTCCAGTTCTAGCTTTACGATTTCACTGAGAACTATTTTCTTCTTTCATTCACCACTTGGTTGTCTGATTTGTTGTATGTGATAATTTGGAGAAATCCATTATCCAAGCTACATGAGCGTGTGGCTTATTCATGTACAGGAGATACATTTAGATTCATCCTGTATGATGTTAAACATTGGGGAGACTGACTACTTAGGATAAATTCCTGAGAGCTACCAGTCTCTTGATAGCGTCCAATTAACATTGATTATTTGGACCAACACTTTGAGTGCCTACCAAGATTATGGTGAAACCACTTGGTTTGAGGAATGGCACTAGTTCACCTTGTCTGCATGAGGACAGACATGACTTAGGACATTCAATATCCCAGATTCAGGGAAGGCATTTAATGTTCGACAGGACTGTGCGACCAGCCCTTCCGACAAGACAGTATGAATGAATCAGAAAGGGAAAGAGTAAGTGAGGTGAACTTATATGGGAAACACCCCATTACATAAATGTGTGTGATGATGTATGTTTTGAGCTATAGATGTTCTAAATGGTTGTATGAATATATACATATATATATTTATTTATTTAGAACTGATATATGTTTATGTAACATGGCATCATATATCATCATACCATCATATATTATGACTTGAATGTATGTTTATAAGAATGTATAGACATATGTGTTTGAGATGTGTAGACGTAGATACTACCCATCTCCGTTCGTTTCATTCCAGATCTCTTAGGAGCAATGGACAGTCAACAACCCATATCAGGAAGTGACTTAGCCTTGTGAGGGACCAATTTGGACTCCTTCAATCTGACAGTGAACTGCGTCTCACTGGGGGAAGCATGACCTATGTGACCTCTTAAGTTACGTATACCATAATATAATCAACATCATCATCATATGATCATCAAGACTAGAAATAATAAACACAGTTGTTGTATTTTAAAACTCAATTTGTCCGTATAATTCTAAATGTTTATAAATGTTTGTGTAGCGTAATCAAGTACACACATTTTGTATCATTTAGTGGGGGTTCACACATATTGTCC
This sequence comes from Cepaea hortensis, assembly GCA_963921405.1. Classification (NCBI taxonomy): domain Eukaryota; kingdom Metazoa; phylum Mollusca; class Gastropoda; order Stylommatophora; family Helicidae; genus Cepaea; species Cepaea hortensis. The sequence continues at coordinate 190,630,434 of OY992876.1, forward strand.
AGAAGTGGGAATCTATGTCCGGGAGGTATCTTGCCTATGCAGTCATAAGTAACCAGATTACGTTGCATGTCTTAACTCCTCCTTTCTCACTTCTGGTGATACCAAGTACAGCCAAAACTATATAGATATATTCTATCTTCAACGAGCCACTTCTTGGCTGTTTTCTTGAGTATCAGGGACAGTGTCTTAAATCAGCATAACAGACATTTGTTCCACGTTTTCTCTCTGGGATCTGGGGTAGCAATTAGTTCCTTCTGACAGAGTTAGGGGATCTTAAACTGCATCCAGAACTTAACACCAGCAGAAGAAAATGATGTTGGCTGGGTGGTTGCCCAACCGGGAGCTACCTCAAGCCAGTTGGTGACACATGGTACTGATCATATAAACCATCAAGTGACTACTGGACTGGCATGGTACTGATCATATAACCCATCAAGTGACTACTGGACTGGCATGGTACTGATCATATAACCCATCAAGTGACTACTGGACTGGCATGGTACTGATCATATAACCCATCAAGTGACTACTGGACAGGCATGACACTGATCATATAACCCATCAAGTGACTACTGGACTGACATGATACTGATCATATAACCCATCAAGTGACTACTGGACTGACATGATACTGATCATATAACCCATCAAGTGACTACTGGACTGACATGATACTGATCATATAACCCATCAAGTGACTACTGGACTGGCATGATACTGATCATATAACCCATCAAGTGACTACTGGACTGGCATGACACTGATCATATAACCCATCAAGTGACTACTGGACTGACATGATACTGATCATATAACCCATCAAGTGACTACTGGACTGACATGATACTGATCATATAACCCATCAAGTGTCTACTGGACTGGCATGGTACTGATCATATAACCCATCAAGTGACTACTGGACTGACATGATACTGATCATATAACCCATCAAGTGACTACTGGACTGGCATGGTACTGATCATATAACCCATCAAGTGACTACTGGACTGGCATGGTACTGATCATATAACCCATCAAGTGACTACTTGACTGGCATGGTACTGATCATATAACCCATCAAATGCCGTTTGGTCTATAAACATATGGCGCTAACAACATCTACCCAATAGGCCTCTAGGTGTGGAGAGGGGTTCTTTACTTCTACCACTGTATACTCTCTCTACGATGGAAGAGAACTAGGACAGTCCATGTATGGCTTTCTAACAGGATGAGGAGGAAATTAAGAGAATCCTCCAGCAATAAAATGTCATATAATTATAGGAGCCATCTTTGAGCATCCAGTTTTAATAAATGACAAGAAATTGTTACCACAAATGGTGAGAGTCCAAGCAGCAATGAACGGACAAGAAGAAGAAACTAATTCATTAAAGCAATAGCTCATTAACACATTGTAAAATCTTCAATGCTTTCAAATATAGTGATAACAATAAAATGCTAGCCACACATGACAGTGATTACATTTCAAAATATGAACTGGACTAAGTACCTTCTGCTCAGTAAATAATTAGCATTAACGGTAGATACTCTGAAAGGTTCAGAACGTCCACCACGTTGACCAGCTATTGCCACACTGCCCAGCCCTAGCCTCTGGTAATCTTGGTAGGCATGCCGCTCCATCAGACGCTCTATATTTCTGGGATCACTTGAGTAGGACGGGATCAGCTCAATTTCATCTATGACTGTGTAGTTTAAAAACATAATTTAGTTATATTGTATTGAAAGATATCACTACACATTGGGCATTCCCATATAATTTAATACAACCCAAGTTGTATATCTCTTTCATATTTCGTCTTCTTCTGTTTTTTTTAAAAATCCAACAACAAATATAGACCGTCAACCAACTCACACTAAGTCCTCCTATTTTTGCCATCTTTTATAGCTCCCTCTATGTCCTCTCTATTTTATAAATCTATGTCTCCAGTTCTCTTTCCCATGTGATGTTACTGTATTTCTCCTGCCACTTGTGCCGTCTTCCCCAATCCATAGTTTGAACATGCCAGGTGTTAGTTCTGTACATTTTCCTCGGTGAAAGAAACTGCCAATCCTTGTAGCTTCCCTTGAATCATGTCATACTTCTAGGAGAACAGCCTCCTTTCATCTGGGTGGACTGCATTATTTTTCTTTCCTTGTCTTTTCTCTCACATTTAATTATCAATAAATCATAAATTTTTGGGCTCCCTTGTTAGACTAAGATGGATTAAAATGGATAAACACCCTGACTAAGATGGATAAACCCATGGACTAAGAAGGATAACACTGAGACTAAGATGTAAAACTCAAAGACTCATACTTACATTAATATGGCCAAAAACACATACTTAGACGGCCAACACTCACATTATAATGACCAAACAATACATATACATTAAACATCACAAGGAAAATGGCATTTGTCCATACATGCAAACATACTAGGTCAGAATATTGAATTCACCTGAAAGATCATCATAATGAAGACTGCTGGGACACTCCGACTCACTGTCAGATGAACGTGGAGAGTGGTTGCCTCCAGTTCGTCGGCTGGCTGGAGGACTGGTAATGGAGTGCTTCTGTTTGCTCCTTGTCTGTTTCTTAAGACCAGCCTTCCTTGCTGTCTTCAGTAGTGTGCGTTTGGCAAATTGTCTAAAATAAGATAATAGTGAATGAGTCGTCTTCACACGTGTTTGCCTATGAACTCTCTCCTTACCCACAACTTTATAGTAACTAAATTATGAAGAGATATACAAGACAGATGCATGTCATTTACAAGACATTGCAATCAACCCCAAGATTTATAGGTTGTTTGTGATTTACTAGGCAATTTTATGTTTAGTTGTTTGACATTGTTTTCTGAATGGCCGACACCTCATGCCATAGAAATCAACGTAAACTGATTTGCTTTCAAATCGCCTGCGGCTGATTGTCTTGTGTGTAGTTATTCAAGTACAATATTTTTCTTGTGTGTAATCATTCCAGTACATCATCTTTCTTGTGTGTAATCAGTCAAGTACATCATCTTTCTTGTAAGTAGTCATTCAAGTACACCATCTTGTATGTAATCATTATATATTATTATCGCTCTCACACACACACAGATATATTATATATAAAGCTTATGTTGGCTGTAACAAGGTCTATCACAAGAAAATACTATGCCCATACAAAAACATATATACTGGTTACCTTAACGAAGCATTCTTTTCCTTTCCTTTCTGCATCTGTGTGGAGGCATGTATGGTGTGACCAGTGAAGGCAAATGTGGTAAATACTGTGGCAGGGTTCCTGACCTTGTTGACAAGCTTTCGGAATGTTTCAATGTTGTCAGAGCCAACTTCCTCGTCAAAGGCAATCTTTATCAGCTAAACATGAGAAGATAAAACTAGATATATGGAGAATGTCAAAACTAGCATGGTGTATTGTTACAGAAATGTGTGTAGCTTAAACTAGTGGGTCATAAGTACAGAGAACCTTTTTACACGCCTGAGATACAATGGGTGTGTGGTGTTAGCCAGGCATTGTTATACAACAATCAGCACTCAATAAGCCATGTGGTTAATTCCATGCTGTCCACTTTTACTTGCTACTTGCTGATACCCATCTGAGGCTGGGTTGACCTGGTTGTCCAGCTCAACTAACCATTCTGCCTTGATGGTGATACAAACACATGCCCACCGGCCGGTAGGCAAGCATCTAGCCACTGTGCTACCGCGGCTCACCTGATGTTAATATCTTGAGGCTACTGAGGTGCACAATGGACCACCTTCACTGCAAATGGATACCTATCCCAAGTTCTCCAGTCTCTTCTTACAGATCACATAATGGGGTCCTCAACAAAGTGCATTCGGAGAGGATGCCAAAGTGTGTAAACTAGAATCACACATATATATAAATATTCTATTGTGGGTGGTTTTCTCCATTCAATATGTTGTCAGGGGCAGTGGTCTATGCTGAATGCCCAAGTTGGAGAGGAATTTTTAACATGTACAAGATGCAGTCAGGACCTGAGAAAGCGGGCATCTGATCCACGCTCCTATGATCTGGATAACATGCTGCTTTTGTCTTCAACATGCTTAACTGAGTTGATGTTCCATTCTGCTTGAGTTAGACATAAATGTATACTTATATATTTTATTCACATATTGTTGATATATATATAATATAATAATGATAATATAATACAATAATGATAATATATTATTTTATTCACAGAGGAACTGCCTGTCAAAATGCCTGAAACCACAGAAGCATCATACATATGATGGTTTGTTTGTTTTGTAAATATTATATTTTCAATAGGTAGTTAAATGGAACTGTTGTGACATATCATTTAATCTAATTTGTATATTTTATAATAATTATAATTTATCAATGTAGAGTGTCCTATAGAAGTAAACAAAGACCTACACCATTGCTTCATTGATTACACAAAGGCATTCAACTGACTAAGACACACTGTCATTATAAATATGCTTGCCAATTTCCAAATTCTTTGGAAAGACCTTGGGTTTATAATGAACTCATTCATTCATTCTGTAGCATGTCCTTTGCAGAACCTCGCTCCCATAACAACCTTTCGGAAAACCTCTCGATCATAAGCAAGATGTCCAGCGCCCGATACACCCATCTGGAGATCATCCGTCACATCCTGCACTCATCTTCTCTTTGGCCTTCCTCTTCCTCGACATATACTCCTCCATTATTGTTCTCTCCAAACTTTCGTGACATTTCAAGTGACCAAAATATTTCAATTTTCTTTGTTTTATCATCTTTAATAGCCAACTATGTGCAACAAGGATGTGTAATGTCTCCAGGCTATTTTCCAAACCTTTTTTCCATATACACTGAAAATATGAGAAATTGTAAAGACACCAGAGGAATCACCATTGGAGGACATAACATCAACAATATAAGATACACAGATGATAGAGTACTGATTTGCAGACAATGAAAAAGATCTCCAAAACTGAGCAGTTGCTGTTATATTACACAGTGAGCAACTAGGGTTAGAAGTAAAACAGCGATATTACGAGCACTATCTAGAAACAGTCAAAACACAGGATGGAAGATGTCTTGTAGAAGTTAGAACAAGAATCATCAAGGGGAAAAGAAAAAAAAAAGGAAAATAATTGTGGCAGATGGAAAAGATACTTGTAAATAAAGTTGTCAAATGCAGTGAGAACAATATTGTTGAAGTGCTTAACAGTTGATTCTTGAGAGCTAGACAATAAACAGAGAAACATCTGATGGCAGCAGAAAAGTAGTTTATGAGGACAATGCAAAGAATACCAGGGGTGGTCAGAAAAACAAATGAGGCACTGTTTTAAAAAAAAAAACAGATAAAAGCTGCAAATTTATTAGAGAAATTACATGTAGACAAAAGATTTTGTGGACATGTTGAGAGGAGAAATGCACTTGAAAACTCAGTGACAACTGGTAAACTTGACAAAAAAGCAAGACAAACAGATAAATCTAGATGGCTTGGCCAAGTAGCATGATTGGGACAAGAACACAGACCTGATATAAAACTCTGTTGATTAGGTACAGGTTTGATGATAAACCATGATCACCCACGCTTACCATCATGGTACATAATGATTAATTTTAATACTCAATATTATGATGCTGAGCAGTATTCAGTATGTGACTGAGAACAACTGCATTTGCTTACTAAAGTAATAACCATGCTATAACTAAAACAGCTGACAATATATTAAACGTGTGAGGACTGAAGATTGAACACATGACACAGAAAGTTTTACTTTCATAAAATCTAACTGCAACTGACCATGGAGCTATACATATCCGTCCTAAATATTTTCATGTTTCAATGATACCTACCTTTGCTTGACTAATACACATATATAAGGACAAAAATGTGCAACTGTGCTACGAAATATGGTAGAATTTTATCTGCAATGTTACACAGAATACTTTAGGGTGGTGTTTCTGTATAAATAACAAGGGAGATAATATGTTACATGTAAAACTAAAAGATAACACCCACGAATATCAAGACTGCAAATAACTGATAGTAAATTATCATCAGTCTTGTCTGCATTGTTATTTATTTCCCCTGCAGCTCCTTGTTCTTTTCTATTCTGATATTCACTACAACGAGACTGCTTCAGATATGTCATATTTTAAGATGTAATATTCTGACTCACAGTATGGCAGTGAATCTCGGAATGTAAATGAACAAATTAGGAAAAAATTAGAAGCAACAAGTAACTAACAACGACTGCCCGAGACAGGCTAATGAAACTAGAACATTATATACAACAATAAGAAAGAGACAAACAGCTTTCTTCGGTCATGTGATGAGAAGAGAGGCATTGGAGAACACCGTGACAACTGGAAAGATCGAGGGGAAGAGAGGCAGAGGCAGACCAAGAGAAATGATGCTGGACGGATTGAGACAGTGGCATGGAGGAATACCATCAGCAGAGTTGATCCAAAACACCAAAGACCGAGATCTGTGGAGAGCCATGAACGACTACGCCAGCTGGCAGGGCACTTGATGATGATGATGAATATTCTGATATCTCACATTGTGTGATGCATGATATGGCCATGTTTTAGGATATAATAGTCAGAGATGTCATATTTTAGGATGTAATATTCTGATATTTCACACTATATGATGCATGATATGCTATATGTTAGGATATAATAGTTCGAGATGTCATATTTTAGGATGTAATATTCTGATATCTCACATTGTGTAATGCATGATATAGCCATGTTTTAGGATATAATAGTCAGAGATGTCATATTTTAGGATGTAATATTCTGATATTTCACACTATATGATGCATGATATGCTATATGTTAGGATATAATAGTCCGAGGTGTCATATTTTAGGTTGTAATATTCTGATATCTCACATTGTGTAATGCATGATATGCCATGTTTTAGGATATAATAGTCAGAGATGTCATATTTTAGGATGTAATATTCTGATATCTCACATTATGTGATACATGATATGCCATGATATACATAATATATTGACTAGAGAAATTAGACGTAGACTGTCAAAATTGTTTGGACATGTTATGAGAAGGAATGGATTGGAGAACTTAGTGACAACTGGCAAGATCGAAGGGAACAGACCAAGAGGAAGACCGAGAGGAAAATACCTGGATGGCTTGGCCACATGGCATGGACGAGACAGGAACACTGAGCTGATCCACGACTCTGGTGATCGAGTGAAATGGCGAGTCATGACCGCCCACGCTTTCCGGCATGGCACATGATTGATTGATTGATATGCCATGTTTTAGGATATAATAGTCTGAGATGTCATATTTTATACTTGCTACTGATGTTTCTAGAGACAAAAGACTAGCAACTTCCTCATAAATGTAATGCATAAATGACAAATACAACAGATATATCAACAGAAAGTTCAATGGATAGATTTATCTACAGTAATTTAAGTGGAGAGATTAAAGATGTCTGTCACACACCTGGAACACCGTGGATCGCAGCTGGAGACCCTCCTGCAAACCTTGGTCCAGGTGAGGCAGATAGTGCTGCACACTGATCTTCTTTTCTTTGATGAGAGATGAAACTGGGAAATTCCTAATCACATTCTGCTCACAAGCTGCAAACATGATGGTGAATGGAGAAAGAAAACAAATACACATTATAGAATAGTTTGCTTCATAAAATTAATTTTAAAACATAATTTAAGGGCAAATGTACACATTTGGACTTGGAAAAAAATTACTTCAACAATAGATGATATTTTTAAAATTAAAGAAGGGATACAAAGATTATGCTATTGTTTAACACTTTAATTAACAAATAAATTTTTCAAAATATGTTGTAAACTATATTTTTAACTGTTTTGTTTTTATTTCCATTTCTGAATTAAAGTATCTAATTTCCTGTGTATGCGGGTCTTCTGCTGTTTCCATTTCTTTCTATCCTGACTGATGACACAACAGTTCACAAGATGTAGTACATCCATGTTTAGCTCTACACTATCCATTTTCTTGGTTTTGCACTCTGGATTTGCTTATGTATATGCTTTCTTTATCTATCCATTCAATCTTGCAACAAAACCAACCTATCATAATTTGCTGGATTCCATGTGTTGACAACTGAAGGGTGTGCATACATCTCCATGAGTTTTATGTTTGCTACACATGTCTAACTGCTAACATCTAACAACAATGTCATAAACCACAGTAAACTATAACATAAATGACATGTAACTAAAATCTTACCAAAAGGATCACATGGCGTGCCTTTGAAGATAATTCTGTAAGTTGTCAGAAAGACTGCACCCTCGGCTGGCAAAAAGCTGGGGCCTCCCAAGTTACCCCCCGTTCCCTCTTCACGTCCATCTGGCAACAGATACACCCTGAGACCCTCCATAACAATCTCTTCTCCTGGTAACAGCACAGGCTGGATAATCTTTGGCTGTGGATGGATGAATTGTTGTTAACTACTATGGGGCTATAGGACATAAAGAACCTGGGATACCATTGATCACATAGACATAGTAGGTTCATCATCATCATCATCATCATCATCACATGCCATGACTAGCTGTGCAGGCGAACTGGTTCCTGCACAACCATTTGTTGTCTGTGTTCTTGTTAAGTTTCATCAATGATCTACTCCTATGTCCCTCTACCAACCAATCCAGCATTTACTACTTCTATTTACCTCAATTTACTCACTTGTCATCACATCCATCAGACCCTCTCTACTCATAATCATCATCATGTGCCCTGCCACCTGATGGAAGTATTCATGTCTCTCCACAGATCTCAGTGTTCTTGGTCAACTCTGCTGACGATATTCTTTCATGCCACCGTTTCTGTCCATCTAGCATAACTTCTTTTGGTCTTTGCCTCTGCTTCCTACCGATCTTTCCATTTGTCATGATGTTTTCCAATATTCTCATATTGTGACCCAAATATTACTGATATCTTGTCCTGATGATGGCAACCATCTGACTTTATGAATTTTCTCCAGGAATCCCTGGAATTTGGTCTACTACTTAGCTGTCCATGGCATTCTTAGCACGCTATGAATGAACATCATTTCCATAGCCTCTAGTTTCTTTCAAATCTTGGTATGCAGATTACAATATTCACAGGAAGAGATATAAACATACAACGTAGCCTTATGTGGGGGAATTACTGGGCATGGAAAGCAAAGTAAAACAGGCAATGGTATTTATGGAAAGCTTAAACAACTGGGCAACAAATAGCAATATAAGTAAGCAATGGCTGGTCTAGGTCAACACAAGAAGGACAGGAGAAAGGTGAAGAGACAGAAGAGATAGCAGCAGAAGAAGAAGAAGAAGAAGAAGAAGAAGAAGAAGAAGAAGAAGAAGAAGAAGAAGAAGAAGAAGAAGAAGAAGAAGAAGAAGAAGAAGAAGACAATGATAATAATGCCTGTATGTTTGCATACAGATGTGAGAAACTCCCTACAAAACCTACCTTCTGTACTGGCGGTAAACGCTTGCTTTCTCTATTGACAGCCTCCAAGGTTTCGATGTGCATAGCAACAACACCTGTACAAAGATCAGAAGCCTTGTTATAATACTAGAACAATCTGATACTCACTTATGTTGTGATGTAAATGTAAATATACGATTTTTTACAGTAATATATGTTATCAAATAATTCTAACACTGATACTTGGATATGTTGTGGTGTAAATGTAAGTACACTACTTTCTATAGTAATAATGTCTACGGTAATAATTAGTTCTAGCAAACACTGGTAATCTGACACAACCTTACGTTGTGGTGTGAATGTAAGCATATTATTTTTTACAGTAATATATTTTAACAATTAATTCTAACACTGTGGTGTAAATGTAAGTACATTACTTTCTACAGTAATACATTTCATAAATTAGTTCTAGAAAACACTGATAATCCTTATGGAAATGTAACAGATGTTTTATATGCACACATTTTTGTCATTATCATTAATATGTGGCATGGCAGCCCCCGTTAGCTCCCACTATTAGCTTTAACAGACACCAGGCATTAAAAAAAATTAAAATTATGTACTGAATCTTAGCGACAACAATGTATGGCCTACTTCAACGCCTTTAGATGTAAAAAAACAAACATTAATCATACCAGGTATCATCTGATGTAAGGTCTTGACGTGGTCTTGTGTAACGCTGCTGTCGTTGCACACTTTGTCAACAAAACGGGAGACAAACTTGGTCACTACAGCAGCAACATCTGTTTGCTCTGTTTCATCAAACCCACTCTCTGCATCCAAACTGTCACTTTCTGCCACACTGAATGATATTGCAACATAACATCCACATGTTTAAATAAAGTGTGGAAATGCCTTAAGAAATCTTATACTCTATACATAGTTAATTTACACAAAATTACTGAAACACTAATTAATATGCTAAATGATATAGCAGTAATATTAAACTTCTTGCATTACTAGGGCACATAAGGGCAGCAAAGAACTGCAACACTACAACCTGGCCTTCATGTTGTAAAAGACAAGTTAAGGAGGGTTACCGTGGGATTGGCTGCACCATCCTGAATAAAACTTTAGCTGCATAAATCAAGTCAACCATGACCAAGTCCATTCTAGAAGAAGTCTGATGTTCAGATGAAGAGAAAGCCACATGGAGTATGAATTGCCAATTTACCCCCTTTCACCAAAGAAAATCTCCAGAATTGGCACCACGAATATTAAAACTATGCATAAATTGGGAAAGACAGCACAAATGGTAAGAGAATGAAATATAAGGTTAGTAGTTTGGAATTTTGAAACAAGATGGAATGAAGTAGACAAAAAGCTTCTAAGTGCATGTGAAAACTGTGCTGATCTCAGGCCATACAAAAATGTCCCTCACAGTGAAGGAGTGGGAAATAGAGTGGGAATCAGTGAGTTAGAGAATAACAACGGCAACATTAAGATAAAAATTAAACATGAATGCCATTCAGTGTTGCACACCAACAAATGATAAGCATTTAATCAGTCTGTCATGGGATGGTGGGTAAGCATCATCTGACTGAGTTGAGAAAGAAGTATGTCTAAAGAAGTGTGGTGGGTGCAGAATAAAAGATGTCATGCCTATTACAAGGGTAATTTATCTTTAATTAATATTAATACACTTTATAATAAATAGGTATATGTGCTAGCCCCACATTTTTAGACCTATGGATACTTGAAATGGATCTAGACATCCCTTCACAGGGCAAAACTTCCATTTGCGGGCGGTCGCTTAAACGAGCAGATCGGCCGATTGCGTCCGATACTATTATACATTGTAAAAACGCTATCTCTCGGCGACACTTCCGACGGCTACTTTCGCTTTCGCCGATAGCTTGACAACGTGGCCGCCATTTGTAAGCGCCTACTATGAATTTGAACAGACTTTTACGGACTTTTTTTGAGTTTTCAGGATTTTTACGCTTAATTTTTCAAAATGGATTTCGGCGATTCTTCAAGTGATAGCCGAGATTTCGCTAGGTTCAATTTAAGTGACATTAAAGGGCATGAAGTTGACTATTAATCGCAGCTAGATATCAGTGAAAAGCGTTACTTTCGTGAGTCGGACTTTAAAGAAAGTGATTATGATTCTGAAAATGTGTTTGTAAATTGCTGTATAGATGATGGGAAATCACAAACAATATGCTGTATTTCGTGAATATTTGTGTTCATATATGGATTACCGACAACAATCACGTGAGTAACATATTGTGCATGCTTTTCCCTTCATTGTGTTATTTAACTAAAATCGGTTGACTAACACCTTATTTGAGATGTTTTTCCTAACGCAACCCGAAATTTTACCTAACCTGAAAAAATCTTGCCCGTTCAGGGCTAAAAAACGGACAAGCGTCTGCCCTGTAAAGGGTTATAACTATCTAAAAAAAATTAAATAAGTTATCAAACTTCTGTAGGATGGGAAAGCTACTCATCCAGACAGTATCCCAGCAGAAACTATTAAGCCAATATAACACCTCAACTGAAATACTACACAGATTGGGAGACTGAAGAAATACTAGCAGATTGGAGTCGAGGATATCTTTTGAAGCTGAGAATGAAAGGGAACCTGAAAGAATGCAAAAATTATAAAGGAATAGTGATATTGTTAATCCCAGTGAAAAATTATGCAGTATCATTTTGGAGAGAGTAAGAGATGCTGTTGACAAACAACTAATGGATGAATGTGCAGGCTTCTGACCAAACAGATCCTGCACTGACTAGATACCACAATATGCATAACAGAGCAATGCATTTAACTGAACTAGCAACGTTACATTGGATTTGTAGACTATGAAAAGGCTTTTGACAGAAATAGTTGGGAATCTCTCTGGAAAGTAATACGGCAATATGGAATCCCACAGAAAATCATTAACATAATAAACACCTCATATATAAAGACATAAAAAGCAGAGTTATTCTTTCAAGAGCGATACTAATAGATTAGTTTTAAATAAGAACAGGAGTATGGCAAGGATGCCTTTAGTTACCTTTATTAGGTTTACTGACTCTATATTGGACTATGAAGACAATAATAATTATGACTGGGAAATGGAATTCAATGGATTCTGACAGAACATGTCTATGATCTGGACTTCACTAATGACACTGTTCTCCTATCACATTCACAATATTCGATGCAAGGTAAACCAAACACACTTGACAGACCAAAACAAATAAGTCTAAAAAATGCAAAGGGGAAAGACACAGATAATGAGAATAAATCAAACAAATAAAGACAAATCAACTGTTTGAAAAAACAGAAATGTCAGTTTGATGACTAAATACTGAAATTATGATTTTTTATTGGGTGCAATCTGGTATTAATGATCTACCAAGAATGAATAAACACAGTTACTTTTACTTTGCATTACTGTATTGTGCAAAAACATGGAACATGAATAACAATGTGAGGGCAAAATTCAAACCATCAAAATATAGATGCATGGGGAAAATTTTATGGCAGGAGAAGAAATCAAAGAAGTATTACACAAAGTGAGATTAATTAGCTATTATTGAATGAGATCAAGGTCAGACAATTAAGGCACTTTGGCCATATAAAGAGAGACAGCTCCTTGTGAAAGAATGTACTGGAAGGAAAGGTGAATGGGACACATGCAACAGTAAGACAACTGTGGACAATACCAAGCGATGAACTGGCAAAAGCGTATATGAGTGCACCAGGAAGATGCAGGACAGAGGTACTGGAGACTCATTACAACTGACCTTCAATGCAGAGATGGTACTTAACTGACTGATTAATGATCTGAAAACCTGGCATGAACGCCATGTAGTGAAAGCTCAATGAAGCCATGTTTCTTACCGTGGCTGACACAAACACTGGTAAAGAACACGGTGATGATCACCTTCTTTGAGTGGACTTTTTGTTTTGCGTTCACTCACTTTGAACTCAATTGTAGTCCATATATGTGCTGCTATTTCTAGTGCATTAGCTTCACCTATTATCAGTGTCCCCAGTCATCAGGTGAACCCATTCTGACTTCTGAGGTACTTGTAATTTACATCCCCAAGCCAAGGACAAGAAGTCAACATTTGAGTAATGATCCTACCTAGGTGTGACTGTGCTGCTGTTTTCATCAACTGTCATGTTTTTCATAGATCTGGACACATCTAAGCTGACTCTCAGGTACACCATGCGGTAAGCATAATGTATGGCCTGGCTGTACACAGTGGATTCTTCATTGTTGATCATCTCCTGTTGCTGCTCACTGGTCATGGTTGGCCAGATCCTCAACTGTTGGTCATACAAGGATGGTTTGTACAACTTCAGCATAAAATATACATTCACACAGACAATCTCAGCATGACTTTTGCTTTTCTACCTTATAAGGCCCCATACCCGATCTGACCACCCATGAGATCAGAGGAAAGCAATAAATTATCAGAAACCAATGGCTCTGGTAACAATGCCCAGTCCTACGCTAGGATTGTGAACCAATTATTTTCTGGACCTGTACATTTGTATGGATGTGAGACGAAGACAACGAGCAGACAAGCTGAAAAACATCTCATGGCAGTGGAAATGTGGTTTCTGAGGAAAATGCAAAGAATATCATGGACTGACAGAAAAACCAATGAGCAAGTCCTACTAGAAGCAGATGAAAATCATAAAGTGATCGTAAAGTTGTAAAGTGAATCGTGTGAACCCACTGATGTCCTTCACCCTCAGTCAATGTTGCAAGGAATAGATGCTGATTGTTCCAGTCAAACATTGGTTGTAAAAGCTTCACATTAATCCCCTCATACATTCAACTTGCTGCAACTACATGCAAATTCAAACTCAAGCATCCTAAACTAGGTTTTTTGATTTCTTATTGTGTCTTCACTCACCAGCCATTCATCATCATCATCAAGTGCCGTGCCGGCTGGCGTAGGCGTTCATGGCTCTCCACAGATCTCGGTCTTTGGTGTTCTGGATCAACTCTGCTGATGATATCCCTCCATGCCACCGTCTCAGTCCGTCCAGCATCATTTCTCTTGGTCTGCCTCTGCCTCTCTTCCCCTCGATCTTTCCAGTTGTCACGATGTTCTCCAATGCCTCTCTTCTCATCACATGACCAAAGAAAGATGTTTGTCTCTTTCTTATTATTGTATATAGTGTTCTAGCAGCCATTCAATCTTTAAAATATCTCCCGTATCCAGTCTGATTGTTTAAAAACAAATACTTCATCAAGAACCCAATCACTGCAGAAATATGAATGGAAATGTGCGCTTTATTTGCACTTACCTGTTCGGCAGTGATCTCCAAGGGCCCAATCTGTTTAGGCTTGAGTGTGGAAGACCTGCTATCTTCTAAGCTGTCTTTGGATGAGTCTTCACTGCTGTCAGTGGACTTGGTCATCAGCAGCATATGTTCCTCATACTGCATTAGAAATACATCATTATCCTAAGCAACCTCACAGCTGCACTCCACAAAATTAACAATACATCTATCATCATTTCACTATCCTCCTCATCATGCAATGTCTGAGATGACAAAATCCTGAACTCCACAGTTTACTGTGTTGCCTGGAGTTCTGTTGATGACTTCCACCCTATGCTGTTGTAGTTGCTCTTTTTGAGCTGATTAGTAGAGGCAGTCTAATGACATTCTTATAAAAGTGCTGGCTTACTGTGGATGGTTTTGGCATTCATTGAATTAGTAATTGTCAGACAACTGCAGGAGGTTCTCTCATGTATGTGAAAATGTAGAGTAACTAACGAGAATATAGTTGGTTGTTGTTTCATAATAGTGAGAGCTATGTTGCTGCAGGAGTCTATATTGAAGGTTGATATGGCTTTGCTGAGTATTAACTCAGAGATAAAAACTGTCATTGCTGCCTATAATACCTTGCGTGTAGGACAGGGGAATTTTGAGCCTGAAGAATTTAGGCCACCTGGCTAGTGCAGTTGCCACAAACTGTACAGGTTAGGGGTTTTATTTTTTTTCCCCAACAGAAAAAAATTCATCACCTTACCGAGGATTTGAACCGGGGTCTCCCAAATGGGAGCATTCTAGCCACTTGGCCATAAAATGTGAATATGGGTTTTGAATTGTTTTCTGCCCAGCATGCTGGTGCTGTCATTGCGTTTCAATTGCAGTATTTCAATAAACAGGGTATGACAAGCCATTCTTTCTGCTGATCTGTTCAGCCACTATTCTTGTGCGGTATCTGAGAATCCCTTCTCTGTTGTAGCTCCGAGGCTAACTTCCATGTGTGCAATACTGATAAATCATTTTATTCTGCATGGATTCATGTTTCAATTTTAATAAGATATTCTAGAAATATTGAGTGTTTGCCTTCTATCTAGATGTGAACTACTCTTCCTAGTAGAGATATGTCTTTGCTCTTTTATTTGGAGTGTTATCAGTCTTCAAGATAGACAAGGCATCACTGAAAATCACTACATCATATGGCTGTTGTTCCACAAGATCAAATTGCTTGTGTAGCAACTCCCATTGCAATGCTCTATAATTGGAGCAGTTTTCACAAGAATCACAACTCAAAGGAAGGTTCCATCTGGCTACTTCATGTAAATGTCAAATCCTGCAAAGATGACGGCCTTAAATGCTGAACCATCTGTATATGCCATGATTGTTGATGCCAGGCAACTGTTTTAAATAGTTTATTGATAGATCACAGAAACGTGTTGAGCTATAGCTATAACTTGTTGACAGATCTGTGACGAAACGGATAAATATCGTAAGATCTCTGCATAATAGCCCTTTGAAGGGAGTGCCATGCGTTGGTCTCCCTTTAATTTAATGTCAATTAATAGGGGAGTTCCCTAGAAAAGTAGTGCGGGGGCGGAGCTATTCTAGTTATTTATAGAAGAATCTAGAATGTTCCCCCAAGTGCGTACGTGGTTTTGATCTCTAAGTTCACGAGTGCGTTGTGCAGCACGGGTTGGAGGAACCCATCGTGACTCTGGTTTTCTTCATGAATCATGAAAGTCACGCAGCCCGGGTAGGCGAGTGGAAGGCGGACTGACGTTGTCGGAGTCAGTCGCCCACCAGACCTCAGCGTGGAGAGATCATGGCCAGCAGGCTGCAGTAATTTGGATGTCAATAGTCGCGGCCAGAGGGGACATCTGCAGTCAAAGTTTGTGATGTTTCAATCACAGGTTAGTTGAATACTTATTCTATTATTTAACTGTTGTCGTGATACCCCGCCGATCTCCCCGAAAGAATTAATCGCCGTCGAACTGAGTCGTGGCGTAGCGTTACAAGTTACAGCTGGCTATCCGCATGTTAAGTAGGTTTTATCGATTAGCGATGTAATGTGTTATCTGATGGAACAAGCCGTATTCCACAGCGAGTGGTGTGTAACTAACATAGGCCGAACGAAGTGCTTTACCGTGTGTAGCAGTTACTGGTTTGGTTTATTAACTACGCATGAAAGGCAACAGTTTGTCAGTCAGCCCATCAACCTGCTAGACGCTGTAAATAATGATAAGGTAGAGCTTATTATTAGAGATGTGTAATGTGCTTCGTGACATTAGAATTGTAACGGAATTGTTCGATCAGTGATGGTGAGTTTTCGAGGAATCAAGGTGAGATCAGCTGTGGTGTATTTGCTGTGTGCAGATAGCAGTGTTATTCCGCGTAAGCAGAATGGTGTTGCATCGGTGGGATAACAGTTGATAGGAAATATTCATGAAACTATTGTTACTGCTTGTTGTCATGTCCGTCCGCTAGGATGACCGTGCGTGTTCCATTGTACGTTTGTCTAGGCAGCGGGAGGTAGGCCGGTACCCCCAACCCGATGGGTAATAGGTCCGACCCAATGCAATCGTGCATATCCGATGGATGAACATACCCGATCGAGGGTGATGCGGCGCTCCGTAATTCGAGGCCGAGGTGTCTAGATAGATCGAGGTTTGAACCTAACCATTTCTGTCTCTAATATTCTACTCTTCTGGAACCCTGACTCGGTTCATGGAGTACTTGGAGTACTGCCGTGAGGTAGTAGTTGGGAGGGGCATAGTGGAGTCTGGAGGTTTGCTACATTGGATGACGTGACTTAAGTCGTCACGGGACAAGGTACACGAGACCCACAGTAGCTGTGGGAAAGTGTAGTGGTGGATGGCCACCACAGCTGTGCTCGACCGGCACAGGTATGACTGATCTGAAAGATAGTCAGTGAATACAAGGGCAACTCAGGATCTGGGGCAGGGATCCCAGACCTGACACTAGGGCTGTGATATGATTTTGTTATTTAAGTGTAACAAGTCCTGAGTTCTCCTTAGTTAATGCTATAGTAATGAATTATCAGGAGTATAATTCATTATGGACATATAGTTATTACTGTGTGTAATTCATCAGTCCATGGGTGAAGGGATTGATGAATTGATGAGTCTGTCAGGAAGGAGATGTCCGGCTGGACACCTTCTCGATACAGTAATCCCTACACTGAAAGGAAAGTAAGTGTATATGTTGATTGATGATGGAAGATGAAACCGGATTGAACTGGCACCAGGCGAAGGATGCTTGACAGAGTCATACAGTCGACTCTGGTGCTAGGGGTTATATGTAGCCCAGAAGTGTTACTTGACTGAACAGGTGTGCTATTGCTTTTTCTACCATCATTATGCCTATATATTATAGTGACTAGGTAGATCTATGATGTGATGATTTCATACTCATGTTGGTAGACATGAGGAATGTCTGAGAGGCAGGTGACAGGGTGGAGATGCTGGTAGTCTTTGTTGTAGTTGAGTACTCACACCAACCTCTCCGTGTTTCAGGATCTGTTATTACTATACAGTAGAAGATTCAAGAGCTGCACCATGAGCTCTATGGGCCTACTCATTCCAGTGCCTATCCAGAAGTTGATTGAGGCTATACTGGGAGTGGTTGTCTGAGTCTGCGAGATCAGTCTGCGAGATCAATGTTGGAAGGAGCTGAGTGCTGAATAAGTCGGTAGGTCTAGGGTAGGACCTCCGTCAAGAGTCCGACGAGTGTCATCCGATCCTGAGAGGATCCAACACTGAAACGTCTGGTGATTCAAGCCAGTGAAGCACTGGTGACATTCAGTCTCTGTGTAAACCTTGGTAATTGCAAGGTAGTGACCTTTCAAGTTGTGCAGAGTGATCATTGTTACCGGTCACCATGACCTGTGTTATATGCTTCTGGCCCGGCTGGGTTATGGGACACCATGTATCAGTTGATGCTTACATAGTGTTTTTACATTGGTTACCTTTATGAAGCCAACATGTGGTCTAGTGAACTAGGACATTGATTACAACATTGGTGGAAACACCTGAGTGACATGGTTGTGAAGGTAGGGAGTTACCTCATGCCAACGTTATGAACTGTTGACAATGTTTGTGAAGGTAGGGAGCTACCTCATGCCAACGTGATGAACTGTTGACAGTGTATGCTAGGTTGTGATTACTACCCATGGATCAGGGTAGGTACATAAGACTGTGTGAAGATCTATTGTCCAAGGACATGGAACTAAGGTGAAGTGTTTAGTCACCTGATAGACTTTACCAGTGACCTTGTGTGTTCATGTGGAGCAACCGCGTATTGTGTAGGTGACATATCAGTGTGTGGGTCACCTATGAGATAGAAGAGTGACCTGGCTCTTGTGTATTTTGAGACGGCGCTACATGTACTTTTTCTGCAAGTGGGAGACCGCTAAAGTTCTAGGGTCGGCCCAGACTTCATCAAGAGTGTGACGAGGGAAATAGTACGACAGCAAGGAAGAATCCTTGTTCATCAGTGCAGGGTCCGTCAGGCAGTGGTACGGCGCTTGATCAGCCCTTGCTTGGTTCTCTGGGTGAAGAGGGAACTTTGGAGAGGCAGCAGACCTTGGAGTTCCAGTCCACTGGAGGAGCCTGGGTGAGTCGCTACCACGACTGGACAACCGCACGAGCTATCGTCCGCCTCCATGATGAATACTCATCTGCGTCTTTGATCTTGTACATAGTTCTTCTAGTCTGGCTTTCAGCCATCCTTCTCTGTGTTGTGGTTGACGTAGTTCAGAATTAAATTTTTGTTCCCTTAGCTATGACTTTGTGCAGTGATATGACTGGTGTCTGGTCCGAGCCCCCTTGGGGTTTGGAACCCTAGGTGAGGGAGGGAAGGTTAAGCTGTCCCGGCTTGTGTGGGGCCTGGTAGATGTAGAGTGCTATTGAGGTGGTTGGAGCAAAGGCAGGGGATAGTATCTATCGTGGCAAACCAGTCCAAGCCCCGGCGGTCTTGTCACAAGATAGAGTGGGGGCCCGTCCGGGATCTTCTCTTTGTTCTGACATCTCGTAGGAATAGGTTATAGTGTCATCTGTCCTATACCTATTGTCTACTTGACGAGTAGGGCTACTGAAACCTTTCTCTTCGACGTGGACAGACATTTAGTTAAGTTAGTATAGATACATAGTTACAGTGTTGGTTGGAGTACAGTTAGCATTGTGATTGGGTATTGCATATCTATACTGATACTAAGTTACACTAAGCATGGCTACTCGTACTTTAGATTTAGCTAAGGTGCGGGCATCTGCAACTGAGATGGGATTGGAAGGTGAGGAATTTAAAGCCTATGTACTGGAAGTAGAGAGAGACTTCAGAGCAGAAGAGAGTGAACGAAGAAGGTCAGAAATTGAGCTTGAAGCTCGAAAGGTAGCACTTGAAGAGCAAAAGTTGGTGGCAGACCAACAGGCACAAAAACTGGCAGCTGACCTAGAGTCTAAGAAATTAGATGCTAGGAAGTTGGAAATGGAACATGAGTTCCGTATGAAGCAACTTGAGGTAGAGGCTAAATCGGTTGGTGAGTCTGAGGGAGCAGTAGGTGGAGTAGCTTTACCTAGCTCATCAGTAGCCAGCAGACCAGCTTACCATGCTATGAAATGGCCGTTTCCACCATTTGAACCGGACCAAGAGAAGATAGATCAATTCTTAGAGAAGTTCGAGGCAATGTGTAAAGCTATGGGTTTAGAGCCTGAGCGTTGGAATCTTAAGCTTTCACAAGGACTCCGTGGCACCGCGTACGAAGTGTATGCGCGTCTTCCCCCAGGGATGGAAAATGATTATCCAACCCTGAAATCGGCTCTTTTGAAAAGATTCGAAATGACAGCCCATGCTTACAGGCGGAGGTTTAGAACTTCCAAGAGAGAACCAGGTGAGATGTTCTCGGCCTATAGTGTGAGGTTGAACTCATACCTGTTGAAGTGGATGGCATTGGCCAATTTCAAAGAGGATTATGAGAGTCTGAGAGAGTTGATGGTGGTGGATCAAATGAAAATGCAGATGTCCAAGCCTTTAAGGAATTTCTTAGGGGAAAATGGGGCGGAAAGGCTAGACATAGTAAATAAGTTAGCTGAAAGGTATGTGGAAGTCTATGGTGAGACTGGGGATTCCAGTCAGACTGATTCACAGAAAAGGCAGAAGGGGCTTGATCAGAAGCCCAAGACCAAATGGCCGCAAAGAATTTGAGGAAAGCCCGGAAGAGACATGCTGCCTATTATGATAGACGGTCAAAAGCAAGATCTCTTCAGGTGGGAGACCGAGTGTTGTTGTTACTTCCCATTGGGGGCAATAAACTCGAAATCGGATGGCAGGGTCCTTTCCCAGTGGAACGGGTGGTATCCCGAACCAATTATGGGATTAAGATCAGAGGGAAAACGAAAATTTTCCATATTAATCTCCTCAAGAAATATGAGGAGAGATCCGAAGAGGAGTCTTCCCACTTCATGGCCATGGCAGTCGCCATGGAAACGGAGCCTGGATCAGAGGGAGATACAGAATACCCATTAATCTCTAGGGAAACGTATCTGGATGTCCAGATCAATCCTAACCTTTCCCCGAAAGAGAAAGTGGGGTTATCCCGTCTGGTGAAGTCCAATCAGGACGTGCTTACGGATAAACCAGGTAGGACAGAGTTGGTGGAGTTTGACATGACTCTCACTAGCCATGAGCCGGTTCGACAAAGGGTCTACCCAGTCCCGTTCTCGAAAGAGAAGGCGCTGGAAGACGAAATCCAGAAACTCCTGGATGATGATATTATCTCCCCCTCGACCTCCCCGTACAATGCCGGGGTGGTCTTACTGAGGAAACCCAGCGGGGAACACCGACTCTGTATCGATTACCGAATGTTGAACAGCTGTACCCAATTCCAGGTGGAGCCGGTACCAAACGCGAATCAGTTGTTTTCTAGATTAAATCAGGCCATATATTTCTCAAAGGTTGATTTAAGCCGGGGATATTACCAGATCCCGGTCAAGCCGGCAATTCGCCCTCTCTTGGCCTTCAGCACTTCCTCGGGACATTATGAGTTCAAAGTGATGCCGTTTGGATTGAACAACGCCCCAAGTGTCTTTACCCGGATGATGCGGCTTTTGTTAGGACCCCTCAAGGACCCCTCGATATGCTCCTTCATGGATGATATTCTGATAGCATCAGGAATCTTCGAAGAGCATCTCACTTCGTTAAGTAGAATCTTTACGAGATTGAGGGAAGTGGGATTAACTGCGCGTCCTACCAAATGCATGTTGGGGTATCAGACGCTAGAGTTCTTTGGACACACCATCACTCCGGGGCAGATAGTGCCAGAGGCCAAGAATATTGAGAAGGTCAGACTGGCGCCCAGACCGCAGACCAAAAAGGATGTCAGATCCTTTTTGTCCTTATGTGGATATTACCAAAAATTTATCCCGAGGTTTAATGAGATTGGGGCACCACTGACCGATACCTTAAAGAAAGGGACACCCGAGAGAATCGTCTGGACGCCGGCTTGTGAAGAGGCCTATGGGAAGCTTAAGCAGGTATTGATTGACAAACCGGTTCTACAACTGCCCAATCTGACGAAACCGTTCATCTTGCGTACGGATGCCAGTCAGATTGGAATTGGGGCCACTTTATTACAAGAAGGACGGGACGATCCTTCTGTTCTTTATCCAGTGGCATATGCAAGTCGGAAGTTGTTACCGGCAGAACGGAATTATTCGACGGTAGAGAGGGAATGTCTGTCTCTGGTCTGGGCCGTGCGAAAATTCCAACCCTATCTTTATGGGGTCCAGTTCAAGGTGCAGTCGGATCACCAACCGCTTACCTTTCTTGCCTCATCGCAGAAATTAAATCCGCGGCTGATGAGGTGGTCGTTATTACTGCAACCATACCAGTTTACGGTAGAATACATCCCAGGGAAAGAGAATGTCGGCGCTGACTTCCTTTCCCGACATCCAATCTCGATAGAGTAGAGGTTCAGAGTTCAGACCGATCTTTGTCTAGTGAGTTCGACCGGGTCGACCATCTTAAGTGGGGGCCTATGTGACGAAACGGATAAATATCGTAAGATCTCTGCATAATAGCCCTTTGAAGGGAGTGCCATGCGTTGGTCTCCCTTTAATTTAATGTCAATTAATAGGGGAGTTCCCTAGAAAAGTAGTGCGGGGGCGGAGCTATTCTAGTTATTTATAGAAGAATCTAGAATGTTCCCCCAAGTGCGTACGTGGTTTTGATCTCTAAGTTCACGAGTGCGTTGTGCAGCACGGGTTGGAGGAACCCATCGTGACTCTGGTTTTCTTCATGAATCATGAAAGTCACGCAGCCCGGGTAGGCGAGTGGAAGGCGGACTGACGTTGTCGGAGTCAGTCGCCCACCAGACCTCAGCGTGGAGAGATCATGGCCAGCAGGCTGCAGTAATTTGGATGTCAATAGTCGCGGCCAGAGGGGACATCTGCAGTCAAAGTTTGTGATGTTTCAATCACAGGTTAGTTGAATACTTATTCTATTATTTAACTGTTGTCGTGATACCCCGCCGATCTCCCCGAAAGAATTAATCGCCGTCGAACTGAGTCGTGGCGTAGCGTTACAAGTTACAGCTGGCTATCCGCATGTTAAGTAGGTTTTATCGATTAGCGATGTAATGTGTTATCTGATGGAACAAGCCGTATTCCACAGCGAGTGGTGTGTAACTAACATAGGCCGAACGAAGTGCTTTACCGTGTGTAGCAGTTACTGGTTTGGTTTATTAACTACGCATGAAAGGCAACAGTTTGTCAGTCAGCCCATCAACCTGCTAGACGCTGTAAATAATGATAAGGTAGAGCTTATTATTAGAGATGTGTAATGTGCTTCGTGACATTAGAATTGTAACGGAATTGTTCGATCAGTGATGGTGAGTTTTCGAGGAATCAAGGTGAGATCAGCTGTGGTGTATTTGCTGTGTGCAGATAGCAGTGTTATTCCGCGTAAGCAGAATGGTGTTGCATCGGTGGGATAACAGTTGATAGGAAATATTCATGAAACTATTGTTACTGCTTGTTGTCATGTCCGTCCGCTAGGATGACCGTGCGTGTTCCATTGTACGTTTGTCTAGGCAGCGGGAGGTAGGCCGGTACCCCCAACCCGATGGGTAATAGGTCCGACCCAATGCAATCGTGCATATCCGATGGATGAACATACCCGATCGAGGGTGATGCGGCGCTCCGTAATTCGAGGCCGAGGTGTCTAGATAGATCGAGGTTTGAACCTAACCATTTCTGTCTCTAATATTCTACTCTTCTGGAACCCTGACTCGGTTCATGGAGTACTTGGAGTACTGCCGTGAGGTAGTAGTTGGGAGGGGCATAGTGGAGTCTGGAGGTTTGCTACATTGGATGACGTGACTTAAGTCGTCACGGGACAAGGTACACGAGACCCACAGTAGCTGTGGGAAAGTGTAGTGGTGGATGGCCACCACAGCTGTGCTCGACCGGCACAGGTATGACTGATCTGAAAGATAGTCAGTGAATACAAGGGCAACTCAGGATCTGGGGCAGGGATCCCAGACCTGACACTAGGGCTGTGATATGATTTTGTTATTTAAGTGTAACAAGTCCTGAGTTCTCCTTAGTTAATGCTATAGTAATGAATTATCAGGAGTATAATTCATTATGGACATATAGTTATTACTGTGTGTAATTCATCAGTCCATGGGTGAAGGGATTGATGAATTGATGAGTCTGTCAGGAAGGAGATGTCCGGCTGGACACCTTCTCGATACAGTAATCCCTACACTGAAAGGAAAGTAAGTGTATATGTTGATTGATGATGGAAGATGAAACCGGATTGAACTGGCACCAGGCGAAGGATGCTTGACAGAGTCATACAGTCGACTCTGGTGCTAGGGGTTATATGTAGCCCAGAAGTGTTACTTGACTGAACAGGTGTGCTATTGCTTTTTCTACCATCATTATGCCTATATATTATAGTGACTAGGTAGATCTATGATGTGATGATTTCATACTCATGTTGGTAGACATGAGGAATGTCTGAGAGGCAGGTGACAGGGTGGAGATGCTGGTAGTCTTTGTTGTAGTTGAGTACTCACACCAACCTCTCCGTGTTTCAGGATCTGTTATTACTATACAGTAGAAGATTCAAGAGCTGCACCATGAGCTCTATGGGCCTACTCATTCCAGTGCCTATCCAGAAGTTGATTGAGGCTATACTGGGAGTGGTTGTCTGAGTCTGCGAGATCAATGTTGGAAGGAGCTGAGTGCTGAATAAGTCGGTAGGTCTAGGGTAGGACCTCCGTCAAGAGTCCGACGAGTGTCATCCGATCCTGAGAGGATCCAACACTGAAACGTCTGGTGATTCAAGCCAGTGAAGCACTGGTGACATTCAGTCTCTGTGTAAACCTTGGTAATTGCAAGGTAGTGACCTTTCAAGTTGTGCAGAGTGATCATTGTTACCGGTCACCATGACCTGTGTTATATGCTTCTGGCCCGGCTGGGTTATGGGACACCATGTATCAGTTGATGCTTACATAGTGTTTTTACATTGGTTACCTTTATGAAGCCAACATGTGGTCTAGTGAACTAGGACATTGATTACAACATTGGTGGAAACACCTGAGTGACATGGTTGTGAAGGTAGGGAGTTACCTCATGCCAACGTTATGAACTGTTGACAATGTTTGTGAAGGTAGGGAGCTACCTCATGCCAACGTGATGAACTGTTGACAGTGTATGCTAGGTTGTGATTACTACCCATGGATCAGGGTAGGTACATAAGACTGTGTGAAGATCTATTGTCCAAGGACATGGAACTAAGGTGAAGTGTTTAGTCACCTGATAGACTTTACCAGTGACCTTGTGTGTTCATGTGGAGCAACCGCGTATTGTGTAGGTGACATATCAGTGTGTGGGTCACCTATGAGATAGAAGAGTGACCTGGCTCTTGTGTATTTTGAGACGGCGCTACATGTACTTTTTCTGCAAGTGGGAGACCGCTAAAGTTCTAGGGTCGGCCCAGACTTCATCAAGAGTGTGACGAGGGAAATAGTACGACAGCAAGGAAGAATCCTTGTTCATCAGTGCAGGGTCCGTCAGGCAGTGGTACGGCGCTTGATCAGCCCTTGCTTGGTTCTCTGGGTGAAGAGGGAACTTTGGAGAGGCAGCAGACCTTGGAGTTCCAGTCCACTGGAGGAGCCTGGGTGAGTCGCTACCACGACTGGACAACCGCACGAGCTATCGTCCGCCTCCATGATGAATACTCATCTGCGTCTTTGATCTTGTACATAGTTCTTCTAGTCTGGCTTTCAGCCATCCTTCTCTGTGTTGTGGTTGACGTAGTTCAGAATTAAATTTTTGTTCCCTTAGCTATGACTTTGTGCAGTGATATGACTGGTGTCTGGTCCGAGCCCCCTTGGGGTTTGGAACCCTAGGTGAGGGAGGGAAGGTTAAGCTGTCCCGGCTTGTGTGGGGCCTGGTAGATGTAGAGTGCTATTGAGGTGGTTGGAGCAAAGGCAGGGGATAGTATCTATCGTGGCAAACCAGTCCAAGCCCCGGCGGTCTTGTCACAAGATCATATAAAAGTGTTGAGCTATTAGCTACAGTCAGTTGACAGATCACAGGAAAATGTTGAATTATTAGCTACTAGCTACAGTTTGTTGACAGATTACAGAAAAGGGTTCAGCTATTAGCTATAGTTTATTGACAGATCACAGAAGTATATGAGCTATTGGCTACAGTTTGTTGATAGATCACAGAAAAGTGTTTGACCTATGTCAATCACAGACAAATGTTTATGATATTAGCTAGTTTGTTGACAGATTACAGTAAGGTGTGCTATTAGATTGTTTACAGATCACAGAAGAGTGTTTGCACTATTTTCTACAGATTGCTGGCAGATAAAGGCAAGTGTTTGTCATATTAGCTATAGTAGACTGCAATGACATTTTCAAGGCAGGAACACCAAAAACTAACGCATACCGTTGGCAGGTAGAGCTGTCGTATCTGTAACTGCACATCATGATAGAATGTTTGCTCCCAGAACTGCAAGCTACCCCAAACAGCATGCTCTTGAATCAATGTGTAGGCAAACTGAATTACCCCTGTACATAATTTCTGCATTAAAAAAAAACACACCCAATTAAAACATGTCTGATATATTTGTTTTATTGACAAAAATAAATTAAATGATATATGTCCGACTAGCTTATGTGCCATAAATACATAAATATTGTGTGTGTGCTGGTATGCGTCTCTCTCTCTCTGTATGTATATATATATATATATATATATATATATATATTTAGTTAGTTAATTAGTCGCGGTTCCAACTTCATGGCAACGGGTCGTCCCCATATTACTCCGTTCCTGTGCCAGTGAATATCATATATATATATATATATATATCTTATATATAAAAAAGGATCTCCGTCCAAATGTATGTCCGTATGTATTTATGTCTGTATGTCCTTTATACGTTCGCGAACGGCCCATCCGATTGAGATGAAATTTTCTACACGCCTTCCTTTCATTCCAGAGCTGCCAACTGTGATATTTTGTTAGTGTGAAATCGCCTGCTTACTCAGTATTATTTCATTTTTCATTTTTCATCATAATTTCATATATCTCAGGGGACATAACTCTGTAAAAGTTATTTCAAGGGGCATAACTTTTCTGTATAACTTATAGTCATATTGTGGCATCGTTTTCAAAGATTTATAAACTCTTTGTCCATAGTTATGTACCGGCATATGAGTTATAATAAATAATGATACAATCTGTAAGGCATTTTCAAAGTTTTCATAAAAATGATGCACAATGCATAACATTGTAACTCATCTTTTTTTGCTTAAGAAGTTACTGTAGTCATGCAGGTGATTAGAAAGAGTTTTCATTAAAAATAATGGATGGTGTGTGGAAGAACGTTCTTTTAAGTTACTTTTTTTGTTGTATGAATTTAATGAAGCCGGACAGGGTCAGGCAGACAGATAGACAGACAGATAGACAGTCGGGAACAGGAACTTATATGACTACTTATATAAATTAAATGAGATGCTTCACACCAGGAGCTGGGCGATGCCGGGCCGGGTCAGACAGACAGACAGACAGATAGTCGGTAACGGGAACGGGAACTTATATGACTACTTATATGAATTAAATGAGATGCTTCCCACCAGGGACTGGGCGAAGCCGGGCAGGGTCAGGCAGACAGATAGACAGACAGATAGACAGTCGGGAACGGGAACTTATATGACTACTTATATGAATTAAATGAGATGCTCCACACCAGGAGCTGGGCAATGCCGGGTCAGACAGACAGACAGACAGACAGACAGACAGACAGACAGACAGACAGTCAGTCGGTAACGGGAACAAGAACTTATATGACTACTTATATGAATTAAATGAGATGCTCCCCACCAGGGTCTGGGCGAAGCCGGGCAGGGTCAGCTAGTATATATATAAAAAAGGCAATCTCCGTCTGTATGTCCTTTATGCGTTCGCGAACGGCCCATCCGATTGAGATGAAATTTTCTACACGTCTTCCTCTCATTCCAGCGCTGCCAACTGTCATAGTTTTGTTTCTTCTTCCTCCTCCCCCTCCCTAATTACGTATGTAAATATATGATGATGATGATGATGAAAGAATCCCCGAACCACAACGCTAGGAAAAGCGAAGAAAATGACGTGACTACACAGAATCGTCACACGGCAATCATCATCATCATCAAGTGCCGTGCCGGCTGGCGTAGGCATTCATGGCTCTCCATAGATCTCGGTCTTTGGTTTTCTGGATCAACTCTGCTGCTGATATTCCTCCATGCCACGGCAATATCAATAACAATTCATCTTTTTATGTGTAAGGAAGTTATCTACAGTCATGTAGAAGGGAAGAACAATCAATGGAAGGACCGAAATCAAAGAACCTAGACGAGTATGAATTCGGAATGGTGAACTCCCTCCTCACCCCTCCTCCTCTTCCCTCTACCTCCTCTCTCCTCCCTCTCCCTCTTCCTCTCCCCTCCTCCTCCATCCTCATCCCTTCTACTCCTTCCTCCTTCTCCCTCCTCCATCCTACTCCCTCTACCTCCTCCTCCTCCCTTTCCTTCCTCCTCCTCTCTCTACCTCCTCCTCCTCTTCCCTCTACCTCCTCTCTTCTCCCTCTCCCTCTTCCTCTCCCCTCCTCCTCCATCCTCATCCCTTCTACTCCTTCCTCCTTCTCCCTCTTCCTCCTCCATCCTACTCCCTCTACCTCCTCCTCCTCCCTTTCCTTCCTCCTCCTCTCTCTACCTCCTCCTCCTCTTCCCTTTCCTTCCTCCCCTCCTCATTCTACCTCCTCCTCCCTCTCCCTCTCCTCTATCCTCCTTCCTTCTCCTCCTCCTCTCCCCTCTTCCTCCACATCCCTCCTCCTCCTCTCCCTCCTACCCTCCCCCTCCTCCCTCTTCATCCTCCTCCTACCTCCTCCTCCTCTCTCTCTCCTCCTCCCTCCTCATCATTCCTCCTCCTCCCTCCTTCTACCTCTTCCTCCCTCCACCTCCTCTCTCCTCCTCCTGTGTTCTCCTCCTCCCTCCATCCTCCTCCTTCTTCTCTTTCCCCCCTCCTCCTCCTCCTCCCTCCTATTCCTCCCTACTCCTCCATCCTCCTCCTCCTCTCTCCGCCTATCTCTTCCTCCCTCCTCCTCCCACCTCTCCCTTTTCCTCCCACCTCTCCCTTCCTCCTCCTCCCTCCTCATCATTCCTCCTCCCTCTTCCTCCTCCTCCTTCTTCCCATTCCTCCTCCCTCCTCTCTCTTCCTCCCTCCTCTCTCTTCCTCCCTCCTCCACCCTCTTCCTCCTCCCTCCCCCTACTCCTCCTTTTTCTTCTTCTTCTGCTGCTGCTGCCGCCGCTCCATTTACCCAAGTTAATTTTTTGGGGAATATGTAAAGATCTTTCAAGTGCTCTTTCTAATGCTTTTTGTAAGTTGGTCTTCGTTTATCTAAGGTTGTTCTAACCGCAACCAATAAATGATTAGACAGACAGGCAGACAGACAGAGAGGGACAGACAGACAGACAGACAGACAGATAGTCGGGAACGGGAACTTATATGAATTAAATGAGATGCTCCCCATCAGGGGCTGGGCGAAGCCGGGCCGGGTCAGACAGACAGACAGATAGATAGTCGGGAACGGGAACGGGAGCTTATATGACTACTTATATGAATTAAATGAGATGCTCCACACCAGGAGCTAGGCGATGCCGGGCAGGGTCAGACAGACAGACAGATAGACAGACAGACAGACAGACAGACAGACGGAAACGGGAGCTTATATGACTACTTATATGAATTAAATGAGATGCTCCCCACCAGGGACTGGGCGAAGCCGGGCCGGGTCTGCTAGTATATATATATATATATATATATATATATATATATATATATATATATATATATATATATATATATATATATATATATATATATATTGTAGACAAGACAGGTAGAGGATAACGAGAAGAAGGAATTATAAGTATACCTTAACAAAACAAAATGCATGGTCTATCTATCTTCTTTCATTCACTGTCTTTTTTTTTTAGTTCATTCAGTGGTCCATAGAGTTTATTCTCAACTGCTGCCAGAAGGTTTGCTTACATGTGTTATATTATGGGCAGTCTTGGAGCATGTTATCTGCTGTCTGCGGCATCAATCCACATGTGCACTTGGCTGATTCGCCAATTTTGAACTTTGTGTACATGAGGTTGCATAATCCTGTTCTGAGGTGCAGAATAAGATTTGTTCTGGTCTATTCATAAAATGGTAACCATCTTGTCCTAGTTTGGTGGTTTTCTTATTGATTTGACGATTCTTTTTATTTTGGTGGTATGTGACAGGTACATCAAGTTGTTCTGCTGGTCCTTTCTTAGCTAGTTGATCAACTCTCATTTCTGTTCTTCTGCTGGTCCTTCCTCAGCTAGTCAATCAACTCTTGTTTTTGGGCACTTCACAGTGAGATGTTATCCACTGCATGGTGGCTGCTTAGTAGATCAGATAGTAATGTATCAATCTGTGTGTCTTTTTATCTATCTTATATATAGCAAAGGTGTAAAAATCAAACAGGTCAATCATTTTCAATATTTAATCTACAGTCAACTCAGACTGACGATGTTTCACACAGATAAAGAAATGAATCACCATCTCCAATGATTCTTTTACAAGAATGAGCAATGTAATGAACAACAGAAATATCACAAGTACAAAAATTTGCTTAATGAAAAACTGTGTGATCTGTTCTTCTCTATACATAAGAATGCTGAATAATGAGTAATGAAATGGTGATGAAACTGGAATTATGCCGAGTTTTTGTACTTCTTCTTCTTCAGCGTTCCGAGCCATTGAGGTTCTTTGCTGCAAATACAATCCGTCTCCATTCGTCTCTCTGGTGGACCTTCTCTTGCCAGTCGTTGATTCCAAGTGCTTGTAGGTCTGTACATGTATTATCTCTCCACCGCCTTCTTGGTCTACCTCGGGGTCTACGGTCATTTATTTCCTGAGTGTAAGCGAGTTTTGTTTCCCTATTATCTTCCATTCTTTCTATATGCCCCAGCCATTGTAGTCTATTAGCCTTCATGATACCAGTGATTAGCGGGGAGTTAAACAGATCATAAATGTCTTTGTTACTTCTTCTTTTCCACTCTCCACTTTGTGTATCCCTAATGGGTCCAAAGATGCGTCTTAAAATTTTGTTCTCAAGGGTTTGTAACAAGGCTTCGTCTCCTTTCGTTGTACTCCAGGTTTCAGAGCCATACAGCACAACTGGTCTGATCAGTGTTTTGTATATTGTGATTTTGGTGTTACGAGATAGCGCCTTTGATTTTAGTAGATGTTGTAGTGCATAGTATATCTTATTTCCAGAGTTGATTCTAGTTTGTATTTCTTCCCTTATGATGTACTATGTAAAAAAAATATTAAGTTCCTAATTTCATACGCTTTATTTTTACAACTCGATCACATGCTCAGTTTCTCTGTCAAAGGTTGTGTACTGCAAGCACACTATTCACACTGAAGGGGTTGGCTTTCTTCCACATGACTATGTCCAGCCCTGTCACCTGTACCCATAAAAGCCCAATACTATCTATTGCCTACTGCCCAAACATTTTAGCTTAATTGCTCAACTGAAACAAATTATAACTTGACTCGGAACATTAAAAATCACTGTAATATCTCATATAGGGTTACTCTAATTAGCAGTAAGGAGAACAACTTTGCCAATATCTGTCATCAGGAAAACCAAAAATACAGCAACTACAATTTTAAAACACTGTTGTTTCCAGTATTTTAAAAAGACAATAGTACTAGCAGTTGAATGGTGCTGATGCAAATTCATCTTTCCCCCAGATGTATGCCATCAAAATTTGCTCGCATTTTATTATAAAAGACTTTCGACAATAAAATTATCCCAAACTGAAAACTTCATGGTTAGATCTGATTTGTATTTCTAATCAAGTTTTCAGGCAAAATTAATGATCCTTCGTTATTTTTTCTCTCCCATTTTCCCCTTGAGAATTTTAATTGCCATTCTCAGATTTTTCCCTCGTTTTCAAGGGTCATTACAACTCCAGTGAGAGGTTACCTTGTCCTACCAGGTTTTCAAGGGTCATTACAACTCCAGTGAGAGGTTACCTTGTTCCATCAGACTTACAAGTGATTAGATTAAAACCCCAGAAAACAGCTATGACTTGTGACAAGAACAGTTTGTTTCTAATGATATCACATGTCCCCTTGATCTATTGGGTAGTGAGATCAGATAGCTAGTCTCTTCAGCAAGGGGCGAAAATCACGAGGTTCTATATGCCAATTGTGCAAGCTAAACATCCCATGGCAGTTGGAAATGGTGAAAAGCAGGTCTTAAGACTACCGCTCCAGCAAAATTGATAGAAAGAAAATCTAACCATGGTTAGACAGAGCCTGCTGCCTTAGATGGAATCTGTCAAAAGATAGTAAACATGGTCAAATGCAGACCAAAGCCATTGACCACTGAGAGGTGCAGCACAAAGAGGAAAGAAGAAGATGGGCATTACAATTATATTTCTTGTCATCTTACACACTCAGTCCCGCAAATGAAGACTTTCTCAGCATATGTGTATGGGAGAGAAAGAGAGAGACAGAAACAGACAGACAGAAACAGACAAAAGGCGGCACAGGAAGACAAAGATACAGATGGAAAAGACAAACAGGACTACATATAAATATGGCAAAGAAAGAGAGAGAGAGAGAGATTGAGAGAACACGTATTAACTAACAATATCATGTGGTGCATCTAGGCTTTAGACTAGAAAAGTAATGTTAAGAAATAACAAGTAAATTATCACTACACTTCACCGTCACCAACCTAAACTAAATGTAAGTAAAACATCACACACACAATAACTGTTCCAATATTTCAATAAAAACCAAGAAAGACTATGCTGTTGCAAACATGTTTGAACTCACATAAAAATGAAAAGAATTTTATACATAACATAGAATGCGTCCCCACTTGAGAACAGTAAAATAATATTGTTACCCTAACCTGCAAAAGTGTACTCCATCTGACTATAAACAGAATAATATACTTACCCGACAAAAGGCTGTAGCTAGTGGCAGTATGGCTGCAGCCACACCATGCTCATCTAAGCTAGAATCATTCTGTAAACAGATGTATGACACGATTACAGTAGTTTTAAACTTATCAGTCATTTTTCCTTAGAGTGTATTAGCTTGTGGTCATTGTCTTCTCTTAGGCTATTTGTACAGAATACTGAATGTAAGAATCAACATCACTGCACTCAAGAAATTCCCACACACGCTGTCTGCAACACACACCCCTCCTCTCCTCAAAAGCCACTGAAGACTTCCCATGCTAATTACTCTAGTAGCAATCAGATAAAAAGTCTGCCTGGTTTTTCCGACTCGCTTTGAGTATTGCCCACATCCCGACCTGTCTCCTCCATCCCTTCCTAGTCAGTTTTCCAAATACAGATACTCTGTTCAGCTGCACTCTTCACTTGATCCGAGAGCACCTTCACCACATCACCCTTTATCATAAAGTAGCTCTCCATCCAGAAGGGCAGCAGCAGCGAATCTATCTGTCTGTTCATTGCCCCACACACCTGCATGCCTTGGGCAGAAAATCCATGACAGGCTTGCAATTTCCAACATGTCAAGTAATGCGAGCCACTCCACCAGGAACATTCCAGTTTCCACTCTCTGAATCTGCTACAAACACAACATGTCTGCTGTACTGCCCACCAACTATCAGAAGGTTGCCATCAGTGGCTCAACTTCCATTCTCATGCTAGATATTGTAATAGCATCTGTCAAACCCTTTATAAAACAATGTTAGCCTGTATGTTGTTTGATCATTAAGTATGTTTTTGTATTAGACATTTAATACATTATTGTATGCCGGACAGTTTCGCTCTAGGTGGTGTTTTGGAGACTATTAAATGTTGCTGTGTTGAGTGACATTTTATAAGAACAATGGAAACATTAACAAATACAAAATAACTCAACAAATAGCCAAAACACAACATGCACAAATGGATGCTGTAAGCAGCTGACTGTGCAAATATCTATGCTATCCACACATAAACTCAGTCCCACACCCATCCCAGTCTCGTCAGATACTGATCTTCAGGCTCCAGCAGACTTATTGCTACAGCTATGTAATCATTCACAAATCTGCCAGAATTATTTCATGTCTCCAAGTGCTAATTTTAGCAGTAGGACACAAACTCTCTGACTGTCCCAGATGCTGAATTAATGATTTTGTCCAGGCATCTGACGTTCCTTTGATCTGGACTTCTGATATAGAGTTTATGAGAGTGTTTATTCACAAATATATCTAGCGGTATTGATCCACAAAACTCTCAAACATGCTCCGTGGCGAAGGGGTTACGGGCGCAGTTCATAATCCCGCATACTGTGGTCGAAACACAGCTGTGGGCGATTTGGCAGCAGACCACCTTGCGTTGGTGTTTATAAAATGGCATGAGTACCAGTTGTTCAGAAAGCAATGGCAAACTACTGAATGTAAAACCTGCCAAGAAATAACAAATAGCCAAAAAATGTTGGGGTTAACTGTGACATCCCGCAAAGGATATGCAACTGACTTTTAACCTCAAGCATGCTTCTGGATAATGTGCATTCAGTAGCCTTATACTGAAAAGTGTCTATGAATAAACAGCCAATCTATAGTTACACAAATTCAACCAACATTTCAGTGAAGTTTCAAGTTGTAAATACTGTGTTTTCCTGGTCAAACAGCCTGTTCAAGCCTAAACAACTCACCATCAGGGCACAGTTAAGGAGTTTGACTACAAAGTCAAACTGCTGATGATCCAACATGGCCTGGTTGCTGCGGACATGTTCCCCGAGCTCATGTGTTAGTGCCAGTCTGGCGGTGCTGGACTTCAACGCTCTCAGGACAGCAGGGAAAATCTGTCCCAACACACAGGTACACATGTTATGTTTATACAAGATGACAGGCTGTGCAGATTAAAATATGATTGAAACATTTTGCTAATGGCTAGACAGCAATACTCATATAATAGAGCAATTAAATAGAGTTTGCTATGTACAACATATTGCAATTAATAAGGAGCTGTTTTATCTTGTCTACCCATGGCAGCCTAATGGTAACTACTTAGGTTATCCCATGTTCCCTGCCTGCCATTAAGTGTTGTGAGGAGTGTAAAGTTTCTTGACTGTGTCACGCTGGTCATCAAGGTCCTTTGCCTGTGTGGACACATCTCTATAAAGGAGTTGAGTTGAGCTAAGAACCAACATCACTACACTAAGGACATTCTCATACATTCCCTCGTTCAACAGCCAGCAAAGAGTCATACTACTAATCGTTCCCACCACTATATGATTGAAAGGTCTCCTGGTCTTCCCTCTGTTTTGAGATTCTTCCCGAACCCCTGCAGATCCCCTGCAATCTCATTCTTTCCATATATGGGTTCTCAATCTGTTCCCCCGCTTTCTCCACCTGGTCCCACAGGTGCACGACCTCCTCTCTCTTGCCCATAGGTAATCTACCACCAAGAGGTGCATTCCCTGCCAGCCTATCAGCCTGTTCATCCCCCCACACTCCCGCATGGCCAGGGCAAAATATCCATACAATTCTCACAATCTGTGACCTTTGAAGCGAGAATAGCCATTCTACACAAAAACATTCCTTTCTCCACCTTACTAAGCATACTCCCCGAGTCCGTAATGAATACGTGTGTTGCAGTGGTCTCCTCTAGCCAATGAAATGTTACTGCTTCCACCTCCACTCTCATGCTGGAGGTTGTAGTCTCATATGTCAGACTCTTCTTTTTCAAGCATCGTCCATTATCCTTCGCAATGAAACCCGAACAACTATGTCTGTTTCTCACCACTGACCCATCGGTGTAGATCTCTAGAAAGGAACATCTCTAATGTTATGAATTCATCTGAATCTAGGTATTCCTTATGTTTTAAAATTAGAAATGACACTGTTGTATGTTTCACATAAGATGACAGAGTCATTCTACCTTGTCTCTCTATACACTGTGTGCATGTTGATATTGTATCTGCTGCCTTTCTAATTTTACTGCTTCTGATTCTGTCTTTCTAATGTTTGTTTCTAATGTAACTGTTTGTAATTCTGTCTTTCAAATGTCACCGTTTTCAATTCTGTCTTTCAAATTTTACCATTTCTAATTCTCTTTTTCAAATGTCATTTCTAATTCTGTCTTTCTAATGTCACTATTTCTCATTCTCTTTCCATAACTGATTTCGTCTTTCAAATGCCACTGTTTCTAATTCTTTCTTTCTCATGTCACTGATCCTGTCTTTCAAATGTTACTGTTTTTAATTCTGTCCTCCTAATATCATTGTTTGTAATTTTGTCTTTCTAATGTTGCCGATTCTGTCATTCAAATGCCTTCATTTCTAATTCTCTCAGATTTCACTTTTGGGAATGTGTCTGTCTAATGCCACTTTTGTATACGTCTGTGTTCCTAATGTTTCTATTTCAAATTCTGGTGAAACTGATGTTTTTCAAGCATCTTATTTCACATGATCTTTGATCTTTCTCTCATATAAGAGAATACAAATAAGGTAAAAAGATAAAGGTGGTTCCACGTAGATACCACCATTGGTGTGCGAAGTGTTATGCCTTCACATATTTTAGGTCAAAACATATGAGGTGGGGTGACCAGTCCCCTTCCTCATCACCTTCCCTTCCCCTGCATATTTCCAGAAAATTGTTGGATTCCCAAAATAAGGAGCTGTAATACTGTACAAAGTAAAAGTTTATATTTAATGCTGACTAAAGCTGTTTAGAATGATGTCAATCAATAATTCTAAAGTGCATTGTGAGGGGAGTAACATTTTGTTAAAACACACTATTTGTGAAAATTTAAAACGAAATGAAGAAGTCTTTCGTTACACTCTTGCCTGGTTTCACAGGTCAGCATTATTTACACTAAAAAACATTAAGTGTTTAATAAACTGCAGGCAGTAAAACACACACACACAAATACATTATATAACATTTCTTAACTTCTTTTTAAGGATATTTCTCACATTACGAGTGAATCACTAAACATTCTAATCGAGTCACAATTCATTTTTGATTCCGTGTTGATGCATGTAAACAATATAACCTTGCCAGTATTAGCTTCATTTGTTCACAAAATAGGGCACATGTGAGAATTTCCAATAGAAACAAAACATTAAAACCCACTATTCGTGCATCTGATATCTTGTTGTCAAAGATAAAGTTAACACAGCTTTTGAGAACTTCCAATCGTCGAGCATTGTTTTCCAATGTTCTCTGAATGCTCCAAGAACCCAGAGGCAGACCCATGGGAACAATACGCATCTGTTGTGGTCGGACGCATCCCAGTCTGGAATAGTAAGGCAAAACAAAATAAAACTGATGCAGGATTACAAATAAAAAGCTAGAAATAAGCAAATATAGCCATGTTTGCAAAACCTGACATTTTATAGGAAAGTTTACGTGCATGTGAATGTGTCACGGCATACAGAAAAAATATATATTATAATGCTACCCATTGTGCTGAAATCAGCCAGACAAAAGACAGTAAGGAACATAATGACAATGTTTTCAGATAATGATTATGGAATGCAGAGACTGATTTGACATGGTCAGGCACATCAATGACCAAGACTGCCCTTCATCGTCCCATGAGACATTCTGGAAACAGACAACAGTCTGGAGAATGAAGGGAGGATCTATCATGATCTTCAATGTGATGAAGACTACACACTTATCATGTGTGCGAGAATCACAGAAAGTGCCCACAATGATAGTAGACCACCAGAACTCATGACGTGCACACTCAGTACGGGGAGCTAACAAACATAATCTCCAATGTGATGAACCCTGTGCACTTCTCATGCTGAATGAGAGCCACAGAAATTGCCCAAAATGATGGCAGACCACGAGTACCCATATCTTGCACACAGTATGGAAAGCTCACAATGATTCTCTTGACTGAATGCACTACTTGTTTACTGAATTGAAACCAAGTCATCAAAAGTGTCTGATTCCATAAGTTTGTACAAAAATTAACAACTTCATATGAAAGATATCTTTATCAATCATGAATTGACTGATAGTTCTTAAATTTGAATAACGAAGACACAAACAATAGGTTGCACGATTTATTGCCTGGCATATTTAGCTGCATCTCGTCAGGTACATACTGCAGAAATCACACAACTTACGTGAATTAATTAGATAAATCCTTCAAACTGAAATATACACATGTTCGCACAGTAATGTCGATTGTATCTACCACGGTAATTTTAAACTGACTAACATGTCTTTCTGCTTACACAAGGATGGCTTACGAAGGTTGATTAGTATAGCTTCAGCAAACTTTAACAATCGACTACTTTGTGTGTTGAACAACACACGGAAGGCACTGTCTCTTTCAACCACGTGACCACTCTCGAGCACATGTCTCCCGACCGATGAAGCCAGACTTTTCCGGTGTGTCGGCCTACCTAGGCTACCATCTTCTGTGTGTAGTATCCTGTTTAACCAATTCGGAATATGTTCCGAAACCCTGCAATGTAACTGTCGCTCAGTTCTGCCTATGTAGATGGCCTCGCATCTGCATGTAAATTGGTAAATACAATTTGATTTGGCGTACAAAGCTACAGGTTCTTTTACTGCTGGGACTGGGATCGGTGTGTTTCTGTACCTGATGACTAGAGCTGCAGCACAGAATGTTCGCTCGACTGCTGCGGTGAGCTGGTCCCGCAGACGTTGCATTACGTCATCTCCTCGGAAGGTTAGCTGGATGAATACTTTGAGTTTAGGGACTGTATTTACTTCTGATTTCGGTTTGGGCTGTTGGCAGTGGCGCTTTATAAATCCTGTGGAGTACCCATTCAGGTTTAAGGCATTCTTCAGAGTTTTAAATTCCTCTGTCAGTGTGTCCTGGGTGCATATCTTCCTAGCATGGTCAAACAGGGTCCGTACTAAGCCCCGTTTGTACTGGACAGGTGCGAAGCTCTGAAAATTTAAGTATTGGCCAGTCCATGTTTCTTTGCGGTACATTCTTTGCGGTACTTTGTGGCACACTTAGAAGAAAAGAGATCCTCAGAAATCAATAACTTGGCCTTTTACCGTCGTTACGTGGACGATATACTAATTATCACCATAGACGAGCTACAAGCAACGTCGTTCCAGGCCACAATGAACGAGACACATATAAACATCTCTTTATCTATGGAACACGAACACAACGAAGCGTTGCCGTTTCTAGATATCCTAATGAGACGTAGAGCAGATTGCTCAATTCAAAGATCGGTGTACCGCAAAGAAACATGGACTGGCCAATACTTAAATTTTCAGAGCTTCGCACCTGTCCAGTACAAACGGGGCTTAGTACGGACCCTGTTTGACCGTGCTAGGAAGATATGCACCCAGGACACACTGACAGAGGAATTTAAAACTCTGAAGAATGCCTTAAACCTGAATGGGTACTCCACAGGATTTATAAAGCGCCACTGCCAACAGCCCAAACCGAAATCAGAAGTAACTACAGTCCCTAAACTCAATGTATTCATCCAGCTAACCTTCCAAGGAGATGACGTAATGCAACGTCTGCGGGACCGGCTCACCACAGCAGCCGAGCGAACATTCTGTGCTGCAACTCTAGT
The DNA here is from genome assembly GCA_963921405.1 of Cepaea hortensis. NCBI lineage: Eukaryota > Metazoa > Mollusca > Gastropoda > Stylommatophora > Helicidae > Cepaea > Cepaea hortensis. The sequence continues at coordinate 190,670,334 of OY992876.1, forward strand.
CATCAGGTACAGAAACACACCGATCCCAGTCCCAGGAGTAAAAGAACCTGTAGCTTTGTACGCCAAATCAAATTGTATTTACCAATTTACATGCAGATGCGAGGCCATCTACATAGGCAGAACTGAGCGACAGTTGCATTGCAGGGTTTCGGAACATATTCCGAATTGGTTGGACAAGATACTACACACAGAAGATGGTAGCCTAGGCAGGCCGACACACCGGAAAAGTCTGGCTTCATTGGTCGGGAGACATGTGCTCGAGAGTGGTCACGTGGTTGAAAGAGACAGTGCCTTCCATGTGTTGTTCAACACACAAAGTAGTCGATTGTTAAAGTTTGCTGAAGCTATACTAATCAACCTTCGTAAGCCGTCCTTGTGTAAGCAGAAAGACATGTTAGTCAGTTTAAAATTACCGTGGTAGACAATCGACATTACTGTGCGAACATGTGTATATTTCAGTTTGAAGGATTTATCTAATTAATTCACGTAAGTTGTGTGATTTCTGCAGTATGTACCTGACGAGATGCAGCGAAATATGCCAGGCAATAAATCATGCAATCTATTGTTTGTGTCTTCGTTATTCAAATTCATCACGGGAAAACATTGTTTTGAAGTTCTTAAATTAGCAAAATAATTGGACATTAATCAAGTTAAAAATAAATTATAAGATATCATTTCCTGAACAATCAAATGATGTCTTGATATTGACATATAAAAGTATTTCTAAAACTTGTGTTCAGTGACTGAAACATGTACTACCTATATGGTTAAACACACTGTTAGCAAACTCTCAGTCATCTCCCCCTCTCTACTTTTGGTCTCCAACAACATGATCCAGGTTAAAGTCCCCTGAGTGGTAGGATATCCCCCAACCACTACAGCTTGAGAGTAGACCCAGGCTGGTGAGTTAATAGAAATGCTTTTAGTGGTAGGATATCCCCCAACCACTACAGTTTGAGAGTAGACCCGGGCTGGTGAGTTAATTGAAATGCTTTCAGTGGTAGGATATCCCCCAACCATTACAGCTTGAAAGTAGACCCAGGCTGGTGAGTTAATAGAAATGCTTTCAGTGGTAGGATATCCCCCAACCATTACAGCTTGAAAGTAGACCCAGGCTGGTGAGTTAATAGAAATGCTTTTAGTGGTAGGATATCCCCCAACCACTACAGCTGTAGAGTAGACCCAGGCTGGTGAATTTCGTAGCAGATCATTTTCAGAAGTTCCTGGAAATTGTCTTGGAAGGACATTTTGTGTGGGAGAGAGTTGGTCACCACACTTCATTATGCCATGACCTCGTCAATGTATGACCTGACACTTCACTCTCTTCTGGCAGTATCCACCAAAATATCACTTCCCCTTTTCACTACAAACCAGAAACAGCAGAAGTCAAGAAATATCAAATTCAGCTTGCCTTTTGACATTATTGCTGTACATGCCCTGGTCAATCATATCCTGAATGGCTTTGCTGTCTAGGGTGGGGAACTGAGGCTGGTGTATCCTGGTGTATGCACCCTCTGTGGGTTTGGGCACTTTGGGAACATAAGGTTGTTGGTTGGGGATTTCCTATAGATAAATCAATATAGTAAATGACAAACATGTGAGTTAATTTGGACAAATTTCAGCATTAGAATTAAGTATTAATTCATTTAAATTCATCATTTTTACATATAGTGCTATTATTCACTTACTAAATGACAATGTAAACACATCTTTAGACTTTTATATTCACAACCACCAATAAGTGAAGAAACAGTGAAGAAGCCGGAGACATGGGGAATGTGGTTTTATAGAAGAAGCTTCACATGAAAACCTACAATGTTTTTTTCTTGGGTGAATATATTCTGAACAAGTAAAGAACAAATATATCATTGTTCAATGTAGTCTCTACTGCACTCATTGCAAGTCCTCCAGCGCCGAAAAAATGCTTGGATTCCTGTAGAATAAATTATCTTGGTCTTGACATCCTTAACAATATTGACAGGTTACAAGACAATGCCATAGTTACTGTAATTTCTCACAGTTTTAAGGTTTTCATTTGAAGCCCTGAGCTCGCACGTACATGGGCGATTTGGGTGGGTGTTTGTGTGTGGGAAGGGGTGGGGTTGTGTGCAAGACAGTAACCTAAGAAAGATTTTTAAAAGTCCCATAGCAAAAACCCACTGTGAGTACACGAGAGAGATATATATATATATATATATTCACAGTGGTAACTTGGGTTATGAACTTAATTCGTTCCAGAACTCGGTTCGTAACTCGAAACGTTCGTAACCCAAAACATTGAAATCAATTATAGAGACCATTTAGAATGGTGACCCTCTGTGCCAGTCAAAAGTGTGGTGGTAGTAGTTGTTGGATTGATTATGCCCCTTGAAGTGGGCTGTTGTGACTTGGTCACAATATTAGACATGGGGAACTAACACTGGAGGAAAAGATCTGGAGTGAAAGGAAAAAGGAGAACATCTAAGACACAACTACATGCCATGTGACTGCAAGATCATTGGGGCTGAGGTTTACACTAAGGTCAAGAGAATTGATGATTAGAGGGGATTGTGGTATGATATGATCAGACAACTTTGAACTGACCAATCTTGATGACGATAATACAAAGAACTGTCATGTCATTTTAGGTTTGCAGTCCAAATGCCAGTATATTTTATTAAATACAGTCAAACTTCGGTTTATGTCAGCTTCTGTGACTTTTTTCGAGAAAAATTTGCCTCGGATTTTGTCGATTGCCTCAGATTTCGTTGACGTGCCCACATGACCTCGCTGCTAATTTTGCAAAAACAAAGGGACCCCCGCGTTCTTCTACTCAGTTTGGCATTCTTTTTCATTGTATGAGCATCGCTTGCTAATAATAAAATACGAGAGCCTCATTAAAATTGCTGAAATCGGCCGCATATACTGGAAGTCATAATCCACAATGAGTTTCATTGTGGTGAAAAAGGAAGCAATAAAAGAGGCTAATGTAGCGAAACACATGAATGTGCTAACCAAACAGAGGTCGCAAACAGATTTCGAACAGTTATTATTAATTTGGATAAATCAAAAACAGTTAGATAGCAATTCTGTTTCGAAGGCAATCATATGTAAAAAGGCGTACATTGTGTTACTAGGCATGGTGAAGTTCCTACACGTCTAGGGCCGAAAAATAGTATTAAACACTATATTTATTCTCTATAAAACGTGTTTTTGGTGTGTATTTTGGAGTGTCTAGAACAAATTAACTGGATTTACATTGATTCATATGGAAATAATTGCCTCGAGTTTTGTTGGTTTCGGGTTTAGACGATTGTTTTTGGACGGATTATTGATGAAAACCGAGGTTTGACTGTATGTCACTCCTTTATTTCACATTTGTGGCCTGTCAATAAACTTATTCTTGGGACGAGAACATGTTAGCTTCCCTTTCCACATACCAGGAACCAAAATAAGTAAAACTTACATTAATGTACAGGTGATGTGCCAGCTCCTTAACGTTCTCCATGACTCTCTGTGGCTCATGGCGCTCCTCATGAAGCTGGTCTTGTATTGTTGCACACACCTGTAGATTATACAAGGTTTCTTGTCAGTCTTCACAAAATGAACCGAATAACCAAGATGCTAACCTGTCACATAGATCTATCAATTTGATTATTCTTTAATTCAAAACATCATTTCATCAGATAAGCATTAAATGTAAATTTTCCTTAAAATAAACGAGATAAGAAACTATATGAACACCTTTTATAATGCAATGGAAGTGAATTCTTTTCAATAATTTCCAGTTCTCACATGGCCATTTCTAAGTCAGATTCTAAATGTGCATAAGTATATCTCCCATGTTAATTAGTTCTCAAACTAAGGTAAACACATCTCATCTTAGGATACTTTTTCAAGCATAATTTTCACTATGTAATATTTGCACACTAGAATACTTTTGTTCAAACATCAAAGATTATTATTACCTCAAGTTTCAATTACAGAAATATGCTGGAGTGTGTTCACTATTTAAAATATTAAAAAAAAAAAAAAAAAGCTCTAAGATTATTTCAATTAAGTCAAAAAGACATGATAGTCAGTTTAAAATTACTGTAGTAGAAAATTCAAATTACTGTAGTAGAAAATTCAAATTACTGTGTGAATATGTGTGTTATATATTTCAGCTTGCAGGATTTATCTAATTTGTTTATGTTGTGTGATTTCTGCAGTATGTACCTGATGAGATGTAGCGAAATATGCCAGGCCATAAATCGAGCAATTTATTGCTTGTGTTTTTTCATTATTCAAATTCACTATGGGAAAACATTGTTTTGAATATATGTTTACTGTCACTGACAAGACAGGGAACAATGGTGTCACAGACATGATCATATCAATTATCATTTGCTTACTTATGCTTTCTTTCTTTGTTTCTTTCTTTTTTGTTCGCTCGCTTAAACTCAAGCGTAGTCTTTACACACTGTTTAAAGTAGTAAGGGACTGAATTTTGCGTGTGTACTTATGCTTTTTGCTTGTCTATGTACTAATAAACTATCCAATTTGCCACTAATACTGTGTTTCACAAGTACATTCTTATGGAAAATCCAGTATCCAATAGTAAGAAATCTATTTGGCAGTAGACATCTCCACTTCAAGCATGTTATAATTATTCTATTAACAGTTCGTTGTAAAACTTCTACAATTTAGCCTACAAGGCTTATGTGGCTATATAGTGGGAACAGCTTTGGAATGTTGCTTTTGAAAATAACGACGAGTGTTGAGGATAGGACCTCTAGCTGCAGGTCCCCACGAGTGTTGAGGATAGGACTCCTAGCTGCAGGTCCCCACGAGTGTTGAGGATAGGACCTCTAGCTGCAGGTCCCCACGAGTGTTGAGGATAGGACTCCTAGCTGCAGGTCCCCACGAGTGTTGAGGATAGGACTTCTAGCTGCAGGTCCCCACGAGTGTTGAGGATAGGACCTCTAGCTGCAGGTCCCCACGAGTGTTGAGGATAGGACCTCTAGCTGCAGGTCCCCACGAGTGTTGAGGATAGGACTTCTAGCTGCAGGTCCACACGAGTGTTGAGGATAGGACTCCTAGCTGCAGGTCCCCACGAGTGTTGAGGATAGGACTTCTAGCTGCAGGTCCCCACGAATGTTGAGGATAGGACTTCTAGCTGCAGGTCCCCACGAGTGTTGAGGATAGGACTTCTAGCTGCAGGTCCCCACAAGTGTTGAGGATAGGACCTCTAGCTGCAGGTCCCCACGAGTGTTGAGGATAGGACCTCTAGCTGCAGGTCCCCACGAGTGTTGAGGATAGGACTTCTAGCTGCAGGTCCCCACGAATGTTGAGGATAGGACTTCTAGCTGCAGGTCCCCACGAGTGTTGAGGATAGGACTTCTAGCTGCAGGTCCCCACGAGTGTTGAGGATAGGACTTCTAGCTGCAGGTCCCCACGAGTGTTGAGGATAGGACCTCTAGCTGCAGGTCCCCACGAGTGTTGAGGATAGGACTCCTAGCTGCAGGTCCCCACGAGTGTTGAGGATAGGACTCCTAGCTGCAGGTCCCCACGAGTGTTGAGGATAGGACTCCTAGCTGCAGGTCCCCACGAGTGTTGAGGATAGGACTCCTAGCTGCAGGTCCCCTTCTGGAATAATGTAAAGCAAGCCTTCTTTCCATATCTTGTCAAATGACTGTATGTGGTAAAAGATAGTGGCCAAGAGGTTTGGACTTTGTCTGGAAAGTTTCAATTTCTTGTTTGAGATATGTAAAGCCATGTGATAGACTTTCATTATTTGGCTAGCACGCTTACTTTAATTTTGTGTGAAATGTGTTGCTTTAATGAATCCTTCGCTACACACAACACTTACCTCGTCAAATATATCACAAACTCTGTAAGGAGGACCTCTTTCTGCCACAAAAGTCCCAAATGCCATACCATCCAACACTTTGCCTAGAAAGTCATCTTCTACCATGCCCCTCTGGCCCAAGAAATGGGACTGCAAAATTACAAGTCTCTGTTTATTCAGGATATACTAACTACTTTGACAAACAAATACAGCAATATAAATGATTTACTATTAGTCTGTAGTCTGATGATGATGTTAATATGAACATGTCATGTCAACTGGCATGAGTGATCATGCGATTCCATAACCTTCACCCTCTAATACTGTTTATCAATTGATATGATGAATAATGACGGTGCTAGAAGCAGGACTGCCTAGTATATATTCTGCTACACCTGGCTGGTTGGGAATCCTTTGAAGATCCTTGAGATTTAGCATTTAAGTTCGATGGATTGGTGTTGAAGACGTCTAGGGGCTTGTATCTAATGGAGTAAAGTTAATATAGAGGTTCTTCTCCGGACCTGGTACGAACGTACCAATTCCACGAAGACTGTTTGTAAGAGCTCTTCTTCACTTTTCCAAGCCCAGAAACCGGTGTGCAAGGATGGCACTGGTACTTCCCATTGTTACAAAGGCATATGAGGATGTCACAAGGGCATCTGTTAGCACATCAGATACAGACCCACAACCATCCAATCTTTATTTCCATTAACCCTGTCAGGTGATACAAGATTGTGTATTTGATTTCTTCTCTTCTCAAAGCTTGCTTTACATGTCTTTGACAAGTTTATGTTGAATGTTAGCTTCCCCTAGAAATAATTTGTGTTGCATATCTGGTTTGTATTTCTCTGTTCACAATTCATCTTCATTTGTGGATATTTTACCTTTATCTGTGAACATACTTCCAACACACATGAACTTTCCGACTTAGCTCAGCTATACTGTTCAAAAAATAAAACGCAACATTATTGCAGTTTAATTACAAACTTGTATCAACATTTTATTGACGATGCTGATTCGCTCACTGCAGTCAGTTCTGGTGATGCCGGTCCGTAAGAACAGGACCTCTGTAGGGTCTTCAAGCCCAAAGCCGCTCCCTGACAGTTTGATCTTAAATTTGACGAGCTCCTGGCATTGACTGGACTGTGGAGGACACAGATGCAAATCGATTCCTAAGGTGACGCAGCCGTATGAAGCGGACTTCGGCAGTAGTTGTGATTCTGGGTCTTCCACTGCGCAGCCGGTCTGCCACTCAGCCAGTTTCTTGAAATCGCCTCCAAAGGCGACTAATGGTGCTTCTAACCACATTAAATTCTCTGGCTACTATACTTTGTGACTGTCCAGCCTGTAAATGTCCAATGATGATGAGTCATTCTGTAGTGAGATGAGCCATACTTGCACATTGAATTTTTAACTGAATTTATTCGAGGAGCGTCAATCTTTTACAGTTTACAGGCATTCAATAATATGGTCAGAGAGTTTTGTGTTTAGTAAGTTTCATGGGATTATCATGAACCTGTCACAAGTTATTCTCAAAAGTTTTGTTTTGACCTTGACTTCTTTCAAGACCTCATGAATCATGAGGTGAGTACAATTCAGGTAACCACAAGAAGTTAATGACCAGATGGACACAGTCGATAGGTTGACTGATGTCCAATCAGCGAATATCTTTTATAAAAGTAACACCAAAAATGTTGCGTTTCTTTTTTTTGGAATAGTATATATTATTTACAAGTTTTGTGGCTCTATTGACTTTTACATTTGTTCTTGCTGTGTTTAATAGCACATTATACTTCACTCATTAAGTGTGGTTACAAAGTCTTGAACTTGTAAGTATCATCATTACCATCATCATCATCCAGTGCCTTGCTGGCCCCTGTGGGCGTTCATGCCTCTCCACAAATCATGATCTCCGACGTCATGGATCAATTCTTGTGTTGACTCCCTTCTATGCCATGATACAAGACTGTCAATAATCTTTTCATGATGTCTTCCTCTATCTCCCTTTCCGCAAATCTTTCCGGTTGTCACAACATGTTGCAGTTCTAAGTATATGATACACTAATCACCTGAATATATGCTACTCTAATTATCTGTCAAGAGTAATTAATTCAGTATAGTTGGTTTTTGATTTGCTCTGTGTATGTGTGTGCATGCATGTGTATTTATATCAGGGGCTTTATTATAAAAGCATGAAAGAAACATTAACAGGTGTGGTAGAATTAAACAAAGCATCCATTTTGAATGAATTATGCACCATGGGTTGGTCAGAAGAAGTCGCCGCAGGCATTCAGGCAAGCACCCCATAGCTTAGGTAGGCGGCGAATGCCGTCCGCAAAGAAAGGATTGTGGTTGCTCACTGAACCAAGTATTTACCGCGTTCATTACGTCTGCATCAGTGTGAAATGGTTACCCCTTGAGAACTTTTTTTAGAGGTCCGAACAAATGAAAATCACATGGTGACAAATCAGGACTATAGGCTGGATGTTGTAAAATTTCCAACGTCTTCCTTGCTAATGCTTCCTGCACAATCTTTGCGACATGCAGACGAGCATTATCGTGCAACAAAATCACACAGCGAGAAAGCATGCTGGTTCGTTTATTCTTGATGGCTTTTTGCAGCCTGTCTAGTGTTTGCAAGTAGTGGGTAGAGTTGATGTTGACACCAGGTTCTTTAAAGTCGGCCAGCAGTAGCCCTTCATGGTAAAAAAAATGCGCTCAGCATAACCTTACCAGCGGAAACCTACTTGAATTTTTTGGCTTTTGGTGATCCAGCATGCTTCCATTGCATGCTCTCTTTTGCTGCTCAACTCAAAGTGGTGATACCATGATTCATCGCCTGCCACTATGCGGAAGAGAAATGCATCACCCTCCACTCTGTAATGCAGCAAGTGGTTCAAACACCATCCCTTGCGTTCCTCTTTTTGGTGGTCGGTCAACATCAGTGGTACCCACTGTGAACACACCTTCCGATATTGCAGTTTCTTACGAACGACCTTTTGAATTGTCCCAATATACACATCAAATTCTTTCGCTAGCGAAAGTATGCTTTGACAACGGTTCATCTGTACTGCTGCATCAATTTTGGCGATTGTTTTTTCTGTTGCAACAATATGCGCTTGACCTGGCCGTCGAAGATCTGACATCATTTCCAAAACATTCGTGCCCAGTCTATCACTGTTGTCTTTGACACACATTTGTTACCGTAAGCTGCCTGCATTCTTCGATGAATGTCCACTGGTCGACATCCTTCAAAAGAAAGAAACTGAATCATCGCTCTTTGGACGGATTTTCGATCAACCAGGCCATTTTCTCAACGGTCAGAAACAGAACCTATGCATCATGGGACGATAAGCACTTGCTCTTTTATTCATTGATCAGTATTTATCACATGACTATGACATGATCATGTTCAATGTACGCAATTATGCGCGGTGCGGCACGAACGGATTTCAAATGAACGCCCCTTATATATAATTTATGTATAAATTCACACACTAAGTAACACAGGTTCAAACACCATCCGTGTCAAGGTTATCATTTCCTGTCAGTGTGGCTCTAGGGCAGTGTTTCCCAACCTTTTTTGTGCTATGCCCCACCTAAGCCTTTCTAAAATTCTTATCCCCCCCCCCCCCCCTCTAACATATACATTATTTTTAATATTCAAAAATTGAAATGTTACTAAAGAAACTTGAATGATAGGTTTTAGGAAGAAATCAATAGGAAATTATTGAGCAAACACAGTAAGTAAATTTTTAAAACATATAATGGAGAACTGAAATTCAAGTACAAAATAATGTTAATGAAAGATTTTTCTATATTAGTAGTTATTTATTATTTAAATTTAGTGAGATCCCTGCGCTTGATACTTGCTGCAAAGAGATTTTATGTCAGGTTTCAATTTAGTTAACTTCAGTCTCAAGTCTGCCCGTTTTGTTATATTTAGCCAATGTCTTCCATTTTCGAATCCCCCCCCCCCCCCCAACAATCGAATTGCCCCCCTGTGGGGCATGGGCCCCACGTTGGGAAACACTGCTCTAGGGTAAACCAAGCCTCATAAAATGGGCACCAGTTTTCAGAATTTGTTGGAAACTGGGAAGGCCATGAGAAAAGAGGTGGTCACCTTACCTCACTGTGTCAAGGCATGACTGTACAGAAGAGAGCAGATGTGATGCAGATAACACAGACTTGATGAACCGTGGGGTTTGGAAACCAGTCCTATAGCAGGAACTTGTCGTGGGGAAGTGACATTTTAGGACCATCATATTTTCAGGCTTGAGTACACGGAGACTAGGTGGCCAGTCTTTTCTCCCATAGCGAGCATCAAGATCTCTTTCTGTCAATCCACTGTCATCACAATGTACTAACCGCTACACCAACGTGCTCGCTTCATAATAACAGGTTGTGTCAAAAATTCAGCTTTACCTTGCGAAATGTAATGAATGGGGTTGGGTGTATTCTGGCCACAGCCAGACTGAACCGGTAGCCACAGAATAGCTCAGCAAACATCCTGATGAACACAGCCCTCAGTTCCTTGTCCTAATTAAATAACAGAAGGTATAGTGAGAATAGATTCTGAAAATATAGATATTTCTTCAGCATCAGTTTACATATATACATTTTAGGTATAAACACAAGAGAGTATAATCATGTAACTGTCAGACTAGAGAGACGTAATTAACTTCCTCTCATGGAACACTTTGTGTATTGTATGCAAGAGTACAATCTGTTTCTCTCATATTATTCCACATTACTCAACAAATTCCCTTATAGATAAATTTGTCGCAGAACCCACCGGCCACAGAAAATGTATAGTACATGCTACTGAACATGCTGGCAGCAAAAGAATGAACCACCAGAATCATCTATGTGTGTATTGTGATAGATAAAACATCATCTTGTGAAATACCATGTGAAGGGAGATAAGAATCATGTTGTAGTGTATTTTGTGATACCCGAAACATCACCTTATGAAATATATGAACTGATATAACAATTATATTACTGTAATCTGTGATACAAGAGCCATCACTTTGTAAAACATGAAAGCAGATTAGAATCACGTTGTGTATACTGTGATATGAGAAAAATCTGCTCTCAAATACAGCAACATACATCCTCCAAATTAAAAAAATTAACTTCATGAACTGACATCACTAGAACAACAGCAAACGAGAAGATCATATTGTAAAACAAAATGTGAAGGGAGATCATGATTGGTAATGCTCTTGGAAAGTCTGGTACCCAAAGAAGCATAAACAATGTTTGATGGTTATTAACATAATTGTATATCTATCTCCCTGGTCACACTCGACTCGACGCGCTATCGAGATCAAGTCGCCTTATCGGATAACGCAGAGGATGCCTCGCATTAAAAGTGCTGCGCAGAGACATGCGCTATATGCAGCCGGGAAGAAGAAGGTAGAGGCGAGGAAGGCCGCTACGACTGCTGAGCCTATACCTACGAGCAGCAGTCCGGCTCCTACACCAGCTGAAACCGTCCCAGTTGATGAAGAAACCACAACTCAAGCCAGCAGCAGCTGGGAAGATCCAACCAGCTCCAAGACGATGCAGCCCAGTCTACCAGTGACCTCCACACAGGAGGAAACAACAGCAACATCTGAGGACTTCACCGGCAGAATACTGCTCAAACAGACAAGCGTGGGAGAAGCTAAACTGTCGGTGCTACCAAGAGACAAGATAATCAGTCTGTTGGAAAACGAGCTGGGAAGACACAGCATCAACCAGCTGCGCAAGACACCTGATAGAGTAGTGGTCTCCATCAATAAAAACCCAAAAACCACAGCACTTATCCAGAAGATAACACAAAAGGAGAAAGCCACCATACAGCTTCACCACGACATAGTATTGGAAGCCGTCCGACACAGCATGATGAAACGATGGGTCATTAAACGAGTCAAGACCCATCTCACCAACGACCAGATCAGGGAGATGCTGACAAGGGAGAACAAGAAACTCAAGATCACCAGTGACGAGAAGATCATCGGAAAGAACAACATCCCCTCCACAGTCGTCATAGTAACATCGGAGGACCGAGTGATCCCTCAGTACATCAGATGGGGCAAGAGAGACCAAGTCCCACAGCACTACATACTGAGAGTGCTGCATTGCTCTAAGTGCCAGAAGTTTTGGCACACCCGTGCCACCTGCATGAGTGAGGTTGAAGTTTGTAGATACTGCTCTGGACCTCATTCATAGTCAGTGCCAGCATGCAAAGATTGACAAGGACTTCAGAAGGCTTAACAATAACAGAAAATGCGCCAACTGCCTCAGCAACCACGGCACCAGGTACCTCGGCTGCCCCTGCCACCAAGACAGCAAAGAAGCCATGAAAATTGCCATTAAGTCTAACCTACCATATAAGGAGGCCAGGAGGCAGTACGAGGCGACCAACCACTCACCAAAAATGACAAAGCGCAACTGGAAGGCCAACTGAAGGACCTGAGAACACAGTTCAAAACCATGGAGGAAGGAAAAGTCAAGATGCAAGAAATACAGATAACAGCCGCTAAGCGCATCCTGGACGAAACGAAGCAAGTTCAGCAGAAGATTTAGCAGGATGTCGCTCGAATGGCTGCTATACAGTCTGAGACGGATGAACAGCTATCTAACATACAAGATGTGAAACAAAAGACAGAAGACACTTTTGATAAAATACTTGACCTGCTCAAGATCCAGACAGCCACACCCGAACCAGAGGATACAAGGGCACAAACAGAAGAAGAAGCAACAGAGGAAGAACGATATTGCTCACCACCAAGATCCGACTGGCGAACGCCGAGAAGATTCTAAGGCAACTCACGACGGGGAAATAAGAGGAACACCAGGAGAGACGACAACTGATAAAACTCCCTGAAGGAAAACAGCACCATATTATGGGGTGGGTACCCAATTACTCCAGGCCTCAAAAAGTGCGCGACTCTGTCCAGACATGAAAAACCTCATCAAAGAAAGTAACGAACGCAATCAACCCATCAAAGCCGGGAAGCTGACAACAAGCAGTCCAAAGTATGAAAGACAAACTTCAAGCTACACCATAAACACCCCTACATAGCTAAGTCGAAAATTCGAAGGCTGAAAGGGGGTACTCGTACCAGGAATTGGAATTGGAATCAATGCAGAATATGAAGTGTACAAACTATTAACTGGCTTGCAATCAAGGACATCATTTGCAGAAGTTGTATTGTTAAATTTCATTTACTGACCAACTTTGTGAGATAATGATCATCCAATTGGTTTCAAAAATAACAAACACAGAAATACGAAAGCATGTATCCATCATGGCAACATACAGCTTTAGAAGAATTAGGCGGTGGACACATTTTATATAGTGTTTGCTGTCGTAGGAAGAGCCTGAGGTAAATCACAACTAAGGTAGGATTCAAAGATTTCTAGCAATCACCAGAGAATGGTCAGCAATGGGGAGTGAAATGATTTGGTAGAGGATTACTCCATGAAGAACCTCTCTTAGCCAGGAGATGAAGATATGAGGGATGTCCACACCCCACATTGTTGTCTTTTTCTAGAATAAAGATAGACAAGTGAAAATATGCATGTAGCCACAGTGATGTTTTCTCCTCATGTGTCTAACTGCAGTGCTATCAGGCACAGTGTTGCTGTAATTGTCCATAAAAATAGCTTCTGTGCATAATACTTGTCATAAACAAGGGGTGCAATGTAGTTCTTAGTGCAAGAAAACGTAGGGAACATTCACAAATATCTTGTGTGCAGGGTGTGGCCGTTGTACAGTCTATAAGATCGATGCTGAATGCTGGGTTTAAAGAGCTGAAGGTAAGGTTTTTAGATGTGTAGAGAGGAAGCTGCATGATTGGTAGCGGCCCGGGAATTTGGCCACAGATAGGCTGCAGAGCAATGATTTTATTAGTCAGGATCCTTGCAATCACAAAACCAAATTTAATCCAGCAGCTTTCAGTCAGCAGTTTGAAGGCAGTTTTGGACATTCTTGGACAGTCAAAGGTAAAAGCTAGACGTGTTCCTCAGTCTTACGCAATGTGAAACCATAGGTGCCAATCACCAAATTTAGTTGCACTATACTTCCTCATTCTCCGTACAATCCTGATCTGGCAACCCCAGATATTTATTCTTTCTGGCAACTGAAGAAGCCGCTGTGTGGCACAAGGTTTCTTCTTCTTCTGCGTTCATCCAGATTTTTTTTTCTGGACGTGACTGCGTTGTGCCTGTTTACAGCAGAGCTGCGTTCTTGCGCTGTTAGGCCGACACATCCGACTTCTGTGGGCATTTGTTGACCGGGTTAACCTTCTCGGGGTGGCACAAGGTTTGAATATGGTGAGAGCAAAAATTATGCAACGAGGACAAGGCTATGTGAACAGAAAACAAACTGGTACAGAGAATGCACACATAGCCTTATTTCATGCTGGCATAAGTATTTAGAACAGGATGGAGATTATATAGAAAAATAGCATGGGTAAAGAAGACCTTAAGTAATACTGTGTATGAATGTCATACATAGCAGATGAGTAAACAATTTGGGGCAATACTTTCTGATCGACACTGGAATATGCCCTGGCAGAGAAAATGGTAGATAGCAGACGCAGGCACAGATGTAAGCTGTACAGCTGAAATAACTGACAGACAAGTAACCTGCAGCAAACAATTTCTGCTACTGATCTCTGAATAAGAGTCTCGAGATGAGGGAATAAGGAATATATTCTTAGGCAATGGCAATGTATTAATGTAGAATGTAATTATCACAAGTACTTATATAGTTCAAGTGCTTTACAAGAAATGCATGTTGTGTTCATGGGAGGACATATCTCCTGAAACTTACCCTATGCACTAACACTGATGGTTTCCTTGGAGTTGGGGAAAACGCATAGTCTGCAGTGAGAAGGTCTGGATTCAAAATCTGAAATATTAACGAAAATAGATTAACAAAATAAATCCATTCATTTATACCAGCAAGCTGTTCAAAGCGAAGGAGCAATCTGTTCCTTCCCCCAAAGTTAACATATATTAGTAACCAACTCTAGCTCTTATATGAAACCTGACAACACTATTTAGATAATAGCCTGGGTCAGTCATTGTCTTGATTATGGATCTGCACTTTGAGCAGAAAGTATTCTAGGTATCCAGTCGCACAGCCTGGTAATCTTTCAATGGGTTTATTTCTACCTTTTCACCAAGTCCAAGAAGATTCAGTACAGTGCATCTCCCACGGCAGTCGGAAGCCCTTTCCTCCGAGGTTGGTGTGTCTGATAGATTGTATTATTATTCTAATTCAACACAATGACTGGAAGTTAGTAGGTCGAATGATTAAGAGCACTAGCTCTTAAACTTATGGCGTGCTGATGTCGAGGTAGTGGGTTCAACCCTTACACGGTCCGTTGGACTAAATGTTGACTTCTCGTCCTTGACTTGGGGATGCAAATTACAAATACCTCAGAAGTCGGAGTGGGTTAGCCTGACGGCATGGGAGACTGATAATACAGAAAGCTAATCCACACACACAAATCAGTCCAGTGCACTAGAAGTAGTAGCACGTGTAAGACTACGCATGAGTTCAAAGCAAGCAAAAAATAAAAAAAACACACAATGACTAATAAATGCACATCTTAACCCTACCAGACCTGAGGCCCTGAACCTAACAGTCCCTATTACCTGGGCTCCTGAGCATTAAATAGAAAAAACCAACATGATATAGAAAAATGTTAGTTACATTCAAACATGTGGTTAGAATAAGATGTAACTTAGAGACATTGTAGAAAATAGGTCTACCTTTTATCTAGCGCCAATATTCCACCTTTGTGTGCCAATCCACTCTGAATAAACCAAAGTATCGATCACCTGTTGGACTGAAAAGACTAAAACTACTTCGCTTTCTTGTTAAAGTGCTTGGTTCATCAGCCGCTCGTTTCATTGTGAATTTTCAGATTTGTTCACGTTAAACCACACAAAGTCAATTCAAACCTATGGGGGCAGACATTTGCAATGGCTAACCATGAAGTTTGACCACGATTGGTTGGTTATATTTAGTTTGTGATGCATTTTTTTCACGTACTAGGCAAAATACCGAAAATTAGGTCCAGCGGTATAGCAGCAGATTAGGAAATTACCGAAAAATTGGTACAGCGGTCTGGTAGGGTTAAAAAGAGAAAGCAAACAAAACATAGTAAACTAAACTATACAATCATCATTGTTATCACCCTGTAGCTTGAACCCAAAATATTAACAGAAATAAAAACAATAGGAAATACAGTGCAGACTACTGCAAATCTAGTGAATAATATGTGATTGTGCTTGAGAAAAACTATTATTTTCTGTGTTTCCTCTCAAATAACTGTTCCTCTCTCTTATAATGTTGGCAGTCCATCCTAGGTTTTCCCCCTCAATGGGACTGGGTAATGCCATGCTGACTACTTATTACGGGGGAAGGAGAGTCTTGGAGGGCATTGTTCCACTTCTTGCCTGCCTCTTTACATGGACACACATTTGTCCGTCCAATTTCATTGAGTCTGCAATAGTTGTAGAGATTATTCTGGGTAGGTTTTGAAATTTTGTCAGGACAAACATTAGCTAGGCATTCTCGAGGTATGGTGTCCGCCTCGAGTGCTGGAGGTCCCTGGTTCAGGCCCCGGTGAGGACCAGGATTTATTTAAAAAATCCACCGGGACTTCCAGTAATTTCCCCTGGTCTCTGGGTAGTGAGATCGGAAGCCTGTGTGTATTGTTGCGCACGTAAAAAATCCCTTGGCAGTTGGAAATCGAAAAAGAGTAGCCTAACGGCGCTGCCCGGGCAAAATTTCGAGTTAAAAATCTACCTAACGTATTTCAGGATCCTCGGCGGTGCTATGGAGTTCGTGCACTGAGCTGAGTTTCTCCAGACTCAGGTTTGAGTTAGGAGGAGAACGGAGCACTTATGGGTTGCACCCGTGTGCCGTGATGTTGATCCATAAACTAAACTAAACTAAACTGTTCCATTTCCCATTGATCAGAGACAAGTATGGCATTATCTGGGTGGTCTGAAAAAAAAAGTGTTCAAATCTAGCACTTTCTGAGCTAGAACAGCACCTTAATTACTACAACTCCCTGACCAGAAGACAGTCAACGAATAAAACAGAATAAGAACTCTGTAAGTGGTATAATGCCACAGGCATGACTGCTGCAAAGACACAAGACTGCTGTAGACAAGCTTCCAGACAGAAAGTCAAATACAAACATATAAAACATGGCAGAATGAACCAATATACATTAGTCCTATATAGGACATAATTATCTGCATGCTCTATACATTCTCCACTATCCCACAATGAATGCACTGACCATGGTCAAAGCTTGTTTGACACGGACAAGGATGTCCTCGGTTATGGATGGTACAACCACACACTCAGGAATACGAACGCTGCCTCCATCCAGATCTACAATAATGACATCCAGCTGCAATGAAAGATTGACATCCACATTAGTTATTAGTACATTTATAATTATATACATTTTACAAGCGTAAGCAATGGGTATCATATTCATGTATGTATGCTTATAATGCAGGATTATGGCTTAGGGGTAGTGAGCGCACTTTCACAATCATGAGATACCGGGTTTAAAGTCAACCGCAGAGGAATTTGGAGCTGATTGCTTTGCACTGATTTTCAAAACGGATGAACATCTACCATACAGAAAGCAATGGCAAACTATCGAACGTTTCATTGCGTAGAAAATCCCCAACAGTCAAACATTGCTGGGGTTGGTTGTGACGTCCTGTCAAGGATATGCAACAAGTTTTTACTATTCAGTAGCATAGTAGCTTGATGCTCGGCTTCCGGCCTGGTCAGCATGGGTTCACTGCACACTGGGGCAGATTCACATGTTAACAAATGAACGTGGGCTCACAGGCGGACTCAGCCATACATGGGTGCCAGCGAATGTCTTAGGAAGTACAGGTGACCGATGTGATACTGCCCACATCACCCACTAAGTGCTGACCGGTTCATATAAACTTGGGTCTGGCACCATCTGCCCAGGGCATGTACATGCATGTAGCTTTTTTATACTTATATTGTGTGTATTTTTAATGACTGTGCAGTGTTTGAAAATATTGCCAGTCCAAGTTTCGTATTTACCTATTATGCTGCATGAACTTTACAGAAGGTGAATACAAAACTTTGACCGGCAATATTTTCAAACACAGCAGTCATTAAAAATACACCTATATATACATGTGTGTGTGTGTGCATACATGCATGCATGCGCATGTCTTGACATCAATGCTTGCCACAGTGAGTGTCTTCCGTTATCCTTTTTTAAATAATTGGGAACATATGGAATAAATCTAAGGAAACAATAGCCCAAATCAAAATGTTGGGATCCAACAAGTCATCTAAACAATCAAATGTGTAAATAAGTATGTTGTTTGTCCATCAAGAATGATGATGACCATTCATTTCATCCAGTGGGGTTGAAGGTATGGAGCCGTGGGTTCTAAGATGGCTGATAAGGCCTATTTTGGCTCGAAATGTTCTTTGACAATGTGGGCAAAGAATGCTTGACGTTTCTGGAGGATTTCCTGCAGTGGTTTTTCTGTCCTGCTTTTTCTTCACAGCTCTTGCAGTCCTGGTTGCCTCACATATAAGTATAATAATAAGTATAAACTGATGGTGGCAGTGGTTAGCACACTTCCTTACCAAGACAAATGCCCGGGTTCAGTCCTCAGGACTGGCTGGATTCTGTTTTCTGACTCGTACAAATCTGGAGTCAACCCAGCCTCATAAAATAGGTATCAGATCACTTTCAGAATTGTCTGGGAAGGTAAAGTGGTGAGGAACAGAAGTGGCCATTACACCTCCTTATTCCAAGGCCCAAAATATGTGAAGACCTATCACTTAACACTCCAAAGGCATATGTGCCATGGAACTGCCTTTACAGAATATCATAGAAATGATAAATACGCTAGCAAGCATCGTTATAAAGATTGCTCACAATGCAGAGAACCTCTCACACATTTACAAACAACATTCAACAATAAATACAAGACAAAGTGCTCTACATCAAAGCTCAATGGGCCATATAAAATGCAGATAATTCTATCTAACCCAAACGTCAGGTTAAATGTCATAACCCAACTATAGCACGTGTAAAACATAACATACTTTAGAACAACAATGCATTACAGAGTAGGTCTGTGTCCTATCACCATTATCACATACATTACTGAAACGCATGGGTGGTCATGATTCACTATCTGGCATGATCACCAGAGTTTCGGCCAGGTTCTTATTGTTTACCTTATCATCTAAACTACACCACCAAATATTTTTTTTCCAATAACGATATAAAGATAACAAAATTTAATTATGATAATATGCATCCATGCATAATTTTTCATTGCTTTAAACTGGTTTAAGAGCAACTAATGAGCCCCATGAGAAACCACATATTAAAGACGTCCACTGTAATGTGTAGCTGAAAACTCAGGCAATTAATGAAGAATCACAAGACATAGGAGAGGTTGCAGAAGCATGTGGGCATGATGCAAGCCAATTTTAACACTCTAGGAAATGCATCTTAGTTAATACTGACGGTATATGCATGTGCTGTCTTAATGTGTGGACTAATAAACGCAAGCATGGTAAACAGATTACATACAGGCAAATGTTGATGATACCTGTATTTAAAGGTAAGGTGACTGTAATAAAGTAGCAAATGTTGCAGGGGTTTAACATGCTTGGGCCACAATTACATCTGGGTTTAGGTGATCAGCTCTTTTCCTTGTCCAACTCAGTGATCATTAAGGTAATAATTTGGCTATGTGTAATACAAGGAACTCATAGACTGTTCACACAATCCTTGGTGGCGATGCCCTGAGATGTCTGGACTACACATTTACATGGAAAGGACAAAGTTGTGAGCAATAACACTGATCTAGCTGCCTCTGGCAGTAACACTGCATCAACAGGAAAACACCAGCCCAGCCAGTGCCAAGCAAGATACAACTGTAACCACAAACAATAATCACATCATGCTTTCAAAATTCACAAACATTTACAGTATGACTACAAGGCATACATTAGGAAGCTGGAAAGAGTGAATGTTTCAGAACTGAGCTGGCTCATGTTTCAAGTGATGGTGGCAGAAGAATTAGGTGAATTTTAGATCTGCGAACACAATCATTGACACTAGGAAATGCTAAATAAGACAGAACATTACGACAACGTTGGTGTCTGCGACTTTGGGGTAGTGAACACAATTTCACAACCCCAACATACCAAGTTCAAAGTCTGCTGCAGGCCATTTGGAAGCAGATTGCTTTGCACTGTTTTTCACAATGGTATGAGCGTCAGCCATTCAGAAAGCAATGGCAAACTACCAAATGTAAAATTGTCTAGAAAATCAGAAGAAGCCAATAAATGCTGGGATTGACTGTAACATCCTGTAAAGGGACATGCACCTACAGTTTAACACATGATGAAGACAGTGTGACAGGAAAGCCAGGCATAACACCAGCTTGCTCATACGAAAGCATCACAGTAGTTACTATGTTGCTGCACAGTAATACTATTACTGTCATAACTGACAAACAGGAAGTAATCATATCGGCACCCAGGAAGTCAGGGAACTTCCTGTCCCATTTCACCTCAGTCACAAGCTGGGGTAGGACCACAAGAATGATGTCAGCCATCTTTAATGTTTTAATCAAAGCAGTTATGTGGAGTAAGATGTATTTTCTTGGAGAATATAGGGGTAAGAATCTTGATGTTTTGTGGGTGGCATGTGTATTGTGACTATAATTTATTTTAAATTTATTGGAACTATATATGTATCTTTAAGGTTTCCCTTGGAACCCATAATAGCATGTATGTCTATTAGTTTCTCTTCTTTACTTCTTTCTGTCTGTATAGATGTATATATACTTTAGTTGTTACAGATAGCTTTGTGTAGTGATAAGGTGGTGCTAGCTGGAATTTTATAGACACTTCGGGCGGCCACACATGTACGTGTAGTAATAATTTTATTGATGCTAGTAGCAGCCACACATGTGGATGAGAAAATATAGAAGCACATGGCATCCTAGAGCCAGCCATTATGATAGACATTCCAGCATAGCATAATCATAGGAGCAAAGGGATCTTTCCTTCTAGTCTTCTTCTTCTTCAGCGTTCCGAGCCATTGAGGTTCTTTGCTGCAAATACAATCCGTCTCCATTCGTCTCTCTGGTGGACCTTCTCTTGCCAGTCGTTGATTCCAAGTGCTTGTAGGTCTGTATATGTATTATCTCTCCACCGCCTTCTTGGTCTACCTCGGGGTCTACGGTCATTTATTTCCTGAGTGTAAGCGAGTTTTGTTTCCCTATTATCTTCCATTCTTTCTATATGCCCCAGCCATTGTAGTCTATTAGCCTTCATGATACCAGTGATTAGCGGGGACTTAAACAGATCATAAATGTCTTTGTTACTTCTTCTTTTCCACTCTCCACTTTGTGTATCCCTAATGGGTCCAAAGATGCGTCTTAAAATTTTGTTCTCAAAGGTTTGTAACAAGGCTTCATCTCCTTTCGTTGTACTCCAGGTAGTAAATTTGAATAATTATTATTAGCTCTTGTGTATATGTTGTCTCTCACTTTGAATGTCTTGGGCGACTAAACTTATGTTCTAGTTTGACGTCAGGTATTAGTAGGGGATAGAAACTATGATAATGTCATGTCACATGTGTAGTCTATCCTGAGCGCCTACTTACAAGTGATTGTCCTATCTTCTTCTACTAGCCCAGCTGTGCTGCTGTATGATCACCGACTACATGTTACTTCAACATGCATCTATAACTTATGTCAAATACCTATAGGTCATTTCACAATGGAAGTCCACATTTACAATGTACTATTATGACCAATCGTCATCTTGCTGCCTGCACAACCAAGAAGCAGAAAGTGGAGTTCCGACATATATCGGGGGACATATTTTCTTTGAGCAGACGCTATACTACAGCAAGTTCATCAACACAAGGATATTATATTATTATAGTTCCTAGGTATGCCTGTGTTGGGTAATATAAGTACCAATAATGGGACGCAGAGGTGTTTCCAAGGCACCAGGGCCGGGTTATATACTGGCCAAGACCTATTGACGCGTCCTCGTCGAGCGTCCTGGGCAACAGGTCCCTTCGGGGTCCTGGCTAAGGTCAGTAGGATCGCCGATTCCTCCGAAGTCGGAGAGTGTCTGCCTGTACAGCGAGGAACCACCAGTCTGCACACCAATAAGCCAGACATGGGACAACGGATACTCACGCAAAACTCAGGTCCTGTATGACATCACACTGATGTTGGACAACAGGATGCCTTCATCCGACATACAGGACTTCGCGTTGGAGCTCAGGCCAACGAACACAAGCAAGCAGCAGTACCAATAATAAAAGTACTGACACTGACACCCAACAGGCATACCTAGAATATTGTAAACCTAGTTTACAATGTATGTATAACCTTATATTCAGAAAGTTTCATGAGAAAATCTCATTAAGGTTATGTCCGGACATAACAGACATTCTCCACTCACCACAACCAAGATTCTGGCCATCAAGTAGAGGATTAATGTTGAGTAATTTACACCAGGAGTACCAGAGACATCTACAAGTTTTACCAGGTGACTCTGTGCCACCCTATCATGTGTGATCCACTGAAGCCACAAGCGTAGTGACTCTCCCCAAGGATGAGACTCTAAATTGTTTTTGTTGTTCTATATACTAGCCAGCCATATAATACAATTCCTTTCATTTTCATCATTATATTTACTTTTGTGACTCACTTACCTCTTTGGAGTTTTGTTTCTTTTGTGAGAGAGGGTTCAGAATGAAAGAGCCTGAAAGATACTTTTATCCTTCTTGTTTTTGTTATCTTCCAGGGGGTTTTATTTACTACTTTAGGGCAAGGGGTGTGTGAGTGGGATAGGATACTTAGTCTTTTCTGTATAATACTTCCATTCTCAGCACTCTAGATATTTTCCTGACTCTTGCTATTTGATCAGCGTCCCAGTCTTCCTGGAATATCTACTTATTCACAAGCCAGAAGTTTCTTGAGACTGTCGACCTGATCAAGTGCAATGAATTTTGTCTTCATAGTCTTCCCTACACAACTGCCTCGCCACAGACAGTAACATCACTAATGGCAGTTTTATAAGCTGAATGTCT
The DNA here is from genome assembly GCA_963921405.1 of Cepaea hortensis. Classification (NCBI taxonomy): domain Eukaryota; kingdom Metazoa; phylum Mollusca; class Gastropoda; order Stylommatophora; family Helicidae; genus Cepaea; species Cepaea hortensis. Next base: position 190,693,317 of record OY992876.1, read on the forward strand.
CAGTTGTATCTACAAGTTTTTAAATTTACACACCTCACAACAATCAAATGTTTGAAACACAAGAATTACTGGCCACAACTGATACACAATCCACAAACACAACATGGGCGACAGAAAAACTGCAATGTACCCCTAGGACAGAAACAAGTTTAACAAACTTTTAATATCCTGTACTGGGGTATCTAACTCCACATGTCTCAAATGTTTGCTGCTATACGGCACTGTCTTAAATATTAGCACGGTCTGTGTTGCTTGTATATCTTGGACACTAGTAAAATATATTTTATACAATTACTCTTCTGACTGCAATCTTCAGAATAGTGTTATTACAAGAAAATAATCCATTCCTAGCTATAAAGTACTTTCATATCTAGGATGTATGAAGTTCTGTTGTTACCTGATATGATGCAAGAGCTTTGAAGTACTGTATGGATTAAATATAAACAATCCATGCTGTTTTTCAAATGATAATTATCATAAGTTCTGCTGTTGCAGAATCTGCCTACACACGTTCTCAGACAAGGGTGAAAAACAGGAGGTCCCATGTTTAAAATCTCATGGCAGTTGAAAACTGCAAACAGTAGGCTGCAAGGTAGCTGCCCAGGCAACAGTTTTAGAAAAGACAGCCTACTCATGGCTGGTCGAGCCTGTTACTTTAGAAAACATCTGTCTAAAGGAAGTAAAGCTTCAATAAATGCATGCTGAAGTTGGACCTTTCAGGTGCTTAACTAGATTTGGCTCATCCTCCTTGAAGGAGGAACACAGAAGAAAGCTTCAACTTCCCCCTATGCGTAATGAATTGCATGATCCAAATATCGACATCTATATGGGAATAGATGGTTACATAAATTATTATAATTAAACAATATAACTATGTTTTCTAGTCTACTGCATGCTGAAACATTATTCTGACTACTTTCTTCGTTGTTTAATAATCCAGTATTTGTTGCCATACACTTAATTATTTATAGAACATTTTGATTACATTTCTTTTCTGTGTGATGTGTGGTACACAAAAGCTGCTCACAAACTGCACAGATTAAACCCAGCACACATAAAATCCTTGCATGAGAAAAAAAAAAATGCACGTACAATTTTCCTTACAAACTGAAAATTTGCCAAAGGACAATAATCCAGATAATTCAGCAGGTAAGTAAGTAAGTAAGTAAGCAAGTAAGGGGCCCTTGTACATGTGTTTAGCTGCATTGGGCATACAGAGCTAGACAAATATTCTTAAAGACCAAATGGCACTCGGTCTGGTCAACACTTGATATGGTCAGTATCAGGCCAGCCACCTTTACTATTCAAGGAATTTCATGGTACCATTTTAGGCTGACCTGACCTGGGAGCCCAGGTCAATGGTTCAAATCTGAATCTGCCATGGTACAGATTGAATCTATGACAACTGGGTGGGCAGGTGAGTGCTTAGTCACTGCGCTGCCGCTGCTGATGATTGAAATTATCTTAAACTCAAGCTGACAGAAATAAACCATGCTGAAACTCTTGCTGGTCAAACTACCTTTCTTCTTTTTTTCCCTTGATTGTTCTTATGTCCAAGACCCCCCAGTGGAGCATAAGTCCTCCACCAACCCATGACAAGCCACCCTACCCTGTAATATCTCTGTCAGCTCCCTCCATGCCCTCCCCATAATAATAATCACTGTTTCTAATTCTCTTCTACGTGTGTTTTAAAGTCCCTCTATTTCGTTAACCCTGTGGGTTATAGGCAGGGGATTTGTACATCACATTATCATCAGGTGTTCTCCATGTGGTTTGCTTCTACCCCGCACAAGTGTCTTGTCCTCGCCATTTGATTCAATAAACTACCTCAATTAGAGCAAATAATTGTCATATTCCTCCATTAGACGGTGTATTGCAAATCATAAAATGTACTTTTCAAACAGTAAAGATACACTTTACATTTATGCTGGGAGGAATGTTATATGATTATATAAATATATATATAATGAAAGTTATAGTGTTGGTATTCAGAATGATTTATCCATCTCAAGCAAATGTTTTGGGCTGCAAACAACATGATCTAATAGTAGAGCTTGCCTGCTCAACACTTACCAGCTCAGATCGCTTACTCTTTTAGAAAGGCAAGAGATAAAAACAAATAATAAATAAAATTGGTCAACCATATTATTGGTTGCAGTAACAAAGGAGACTATACATATCTGAAGGGTGATAAAATGTATATACAAGATTGTACAGATTTTATTGTTATTTGTACAGATTTGATTTGACTATAAAATGAGAGAGGATAGTTTGATACAAATATGAATCATAATTGTATTACACTATATTTTCAAAAGAATATCTCACTACAACAAACAAAAGAAATGTACTTTAAACATGTATGTGTTAAAAAACCTGATCCCCATTTAGATACTGTTGTGGCATTTAGTGCGAGGCTCACATTTTCCTTATCAAATGGCACTTAATGGTTGACGTGGACAGTATCACAACGCTAGTTGCATATCCTTTACAGGACGTTGCAGTCAACACCAGAATTTTTTGCTGTTGTGATCTCTTGGCAAGTTTACGTTCTGTATCATGTTTGCAATATTAGATGGTATACATTTATGTGCCTCATTCAGCTGAAAACTATGTGGCCGTGAACAAAATAATTTGTTCTCCATGTGGTTTGCTTCTACCCCGCACAAGTGTCTTGTACCGCATAAGTGTCTTGTACCGCACAAGTGTCTTGTCCTCGCCATATATATATGAAAAACAATCAGCTGTGTATACTTTTCGGTCTAGATATCTTATATATACAGTCAAACCTCGGTTTTCGTCGAAAATCCATTCGAAAACAATCAGCAAAATCCGAAACCGATGAAAACCAAGGCAATTATTTGTATATGAATAAATGTAAATCCAATTAATTTGTTCTGGTGACTCCAAAATAAATTTAAAAAAAAAACACATTTTATAGAGAATAAATATAGCATTTAATACTATCTTACAGCCCCAAACATGTCCGAACTCGCATCTTCGCCTTGCCTAGTAACACTGTGTATGCCAGTGCGCCTGAAGTTTTCAAACCATCCTCTGCTAAATCCTCATCCTAAAATCACTAAGTACACTAGCACTTGTCTCAGGCATTTTCTAAATGAGATCGGCATACAACAGTCTAGCCTTTTCACATAAGATTGTCTCCGAAACAG